>JARHVA010000267.1:2565000-3165000 GCA_037957365.1 Torreya grandis
AATTTTTATAATAGTAAATATGGGATGCTTGATTATATATGGTGTTTATAGAAGCATTTGAATGTTTGAATATAAAGCAATTTGTATTTATGAGTTTAAATATATAATATAATTGGATGTTATGGACTGGTTATTATTATATGTGGAATATGAATAATTTATTAGCCAGGATTATAATATTATTTTATGAAGAAATAATATTATAAGTTGATTAGTGGATAAAGTAATTGGTGGTCTAGATACTCATTACCCAAATGGTATGATATATTGAGGACTGTTTTTGGTAGTTTGCTTATTATGAGTAATAATCTTGATGCTTGGATTATTTTCACTTCATTTGATAGACTAAATGAATGTTTGTGATATTTATGTATTTACCATAATTTTGATTAGCTAAAGTGAAATATTAATATTGAATATTTTAGTTTTTAGATTATTATTATTTTTGTAATGAATCTCACATTCATGACCCTAATTAAGCAGTGGAAGGATTTCATTGGCTTAATTAGAACCATCAATGCAAGATAAGGGGTAATGTGATCAAATGATGTATATGAATTTGACTAATTATAGAGATCATTTATTATTGAAAAACTTTGGCCAAAGTAACTGTATGCACCTAAATCTGCTGACCCTAATAATTCAACTAACTCTGCTAATTTAACCTATAACTATATTCCCTAGCCATTTAATTAACATCTTATATCCTATTTTCCACATCCCACACACTTTATTATACCCTTGAAACCAATTAATCACCTTCATTATCCTACTAACTAAGCCTACTTACCTACTAACCTACCCATTAACCCACTTGCCAATTTAAAAATACATTTTATTCACCCACCCATCTACCAGCCTACTAAACTAGCTATTCCTATACCCCTACTCCCTAATGGAGATTTTAGAATTGGAGAATTATAGAATATCCTTTAATTTAACCCTCCTCCTCTATAATCCTCTATTCAAGAGGTTTCCAAGGAATTAAAAATTCCTTGGCCATTGATCTTAATGTCTCAAAATTAACTTTGAGCCATTGATTTTCCCTCCCATGACTTATATAAACAAGCCAATCCCTCCATGAAAACTAACTTAGAGAACTTGAAGCTAACTTGCATCCATAAACATCTTCCTTGCATTATCTAAGCACTCATATAGCCTTATCAAATCCATCACCAAGCATTGAATCCATAAAGTCTTCATATGCACATAATCAACTAGAAATCAAGAAGTAAACATAAGTAACTCATGAATGCATAAAATCTCCATGCCAATCCAATCCTTGAATCCATAATCATTGATCAAACAATCATAATGTCAAAATTTTGAGTCTATGGCAATCTATAATCAATCATCCATTTGAAAATCTTGGAAGGAGGCTAGCTGAAACAAGGGATTAGTAAGATTTATCTTATGATTCTGATCTATTTCTATAATTCTTCCTAATAGGTAGTTTGATATATTAGGTTTAAATTACATAGTTTAATCCATTTGCACAAAAATCTTACTACATATTTGTGACCACGGTGGGACCCAAACCCATAATCTCTTCTAGTGGAGTTGTTAGTATATGAAAACAAGTTTGCAGGTCTAAAAAAAGGAGAATACGTAGCCACAAAAATATGAAATTATCTATCCACAATTAATTCCAAGTGATCGACGATTTTGGACTAAATGTATGAAAATTTGTACTAACATGTCTTTTACAAGATTTCTCTTCAAATTTACAAGTCACAGTTAAATGAAATCTATGGATTTTTACAAAAGTCACTTTCGTTATCTAGCTATGTTTTTAAAATCATCAATACTAGCAATTTATGATTACTAATTTGAGTCCAAATTTAGCTCCGCTGTTATCCTTAGTTGATTGGAAATAGTTTTTTTCCTCCACTCGATGCTTGATTTAGGTGTAGGGTTGTTACCATCACTAACTGAATTTTTGATTAGTTCTGGAACAATTTATATGAAGCTATTGTTAGTCGACTATTAAAGGTTTTTTTTATTTGTTTCTAAGCTTACTAGACCTTTATGTTTTGTCTAGGTGTTCGACCATTGAAACATCACTTATTTATTTTTTCATCTGACTTGTGATATTATTGAACTAACTTTTAGACCAGTATTGAGTTGTATCGCTACAAAATTAGGACCAAATCACTATTTACTAGTTTGTCGAAACTAGTTATGGCTTTGTCTATTTTAATTCAAATACATATTAGATAAGTTTTCTTGCCTAATGTCTTCTTGATTTTATGGTTTCTATGGATTTGTAAGAACAAGGAGATTTTAGACCATCTATTTACCTATTTTGACATAGATATAATATCACTATTAATAACTTTGTCAAGATTGAGCATTAGAATTATTATTAACTGCTTTATTTGGTTATATGACACTTATGTTATATGCTGGTTGGTCATAGTTTTATAGGCTTATTTTGGCTTATTTTTATTGATGTAAATTTTTTTGGTTTGTTAACTATGTGAAGGAAAATAAAATTCTAAATGATTTTGCTCGAATTGCTAGCTATAATTAACTTATCCATGCTCTTGATGTTTACATCATTAATTATGAGTTGATATTTATTATAACCTACAGTAATGGTGTCACCATCTGTAATAAATGTTGCTTATATGCTTTAATATTTTGGGGACTAATGAAACTTTACAAGGTTTTATAAACTTTTGAGAAATAATCTACTCTTGAGGTTTTCCCTATCTTGCTTGTTATTCAAAATCAATACCTACACCCATAGAGTACTAGAAAAATCCAACTACACAAATCCAAATCAGACTTTGTCAAAAATTATTGTAACAAAGGGAATTTTTTAATATCTTTGATAATGACAAATGTATATCATAGTAGCTGAAATGATGCACTTTTGATTGGTGCCTAAGACTAGTTTACTTTAAAATAGTAAAGCTTGTCTAGTTTCTAGTCTACGAAGATAATCTAGAAAAGGATAAAGTTTTTGATTATCACAATGAGCATGAAAATATTATTCCTTTAAGGTAAATCTATATGAAATAATCCATTCCAAACTACTAACCTTTTTTTTGCCTTCAAATTTTTATTTTGGAGTGTGTTTCTTTCTGACAAAATAGGGCAATTTTTTGAGTCATTCTAAGGGTCTCACAAGTCCCAAATTATTGTTGGCTGGGGCGCTACTCCCAGACCCTGCAAGGGGAACTTAACCTTGACCCTACTAGGGGATACCACCCTTAGACCCCCACATCATGACCCCTCATCCAAAAAATATTTTAGTGCAAAATCACAATTTTTTTTAAATATTTTTTATTAAGGCTTATTGGAATAATATTTTTGGATTTTTGCAGGGGCAAATTCGGTATCACTTGATTTTAATTTTTAAGTTACAAATCACTTATTTTTTAGGTCATTTTTTAACATATTTTTGTCTTCATATAACATTCTCTTTGTAGGTTGCCCCCTCAATATTGTTAATCAAAACTACTAATCATTGTCTTGCATGTTGCCTCTTTAGAAGTGTCAATCAAACTACTAATCATTTTATTCTAGGCCACCTATCAAAGACATTTTAGCATATTTAAAATAATTTTAATCACTTTGTTTAAAATATTATTTGTATATTTTTTATTCTTGTATATTGTATATATATCTCACATCTAATTAATCTCTTTTTGGCCTACCTGTTTGTCACCTGAGGGCTACAGTGGTGTATGCTCTCCTCCTTACATCCTTGCGATGATTTATAGAGGATCAAAAACCACTAACCAATGCTACCACTTTAGTTTTCTATGGGAAACATGATGTGGAATTTACATCCATGCACTTGCCATAGTCTCAAAGGATAGTGACCATGGATTTCACCACCACATACTAATCCAAACTTTGTGTTTTGACAAAGTATAAATATCAAGGAAAATTATTGTTAGGATAAGTAGTTAACCCCATATAGGTCATCCGTGAAGGGGAAGAGTTCATTCTCTAAACCAGGCATTAGACATCACCCTACATAGACTTAGGCCCCACTGTACCTAGTGTATATCGGGGATGCCCCTAGAGAGCCCATTTAGTCTAGCATAGGACCTTACAACCATAACAAGCAACTTAATATAAAAGTTAGGTTTAGATCTGAAGTAGTCATTAAGTGAAGATGGGGTCAGAGGGGTTCAAGAGATTCCATAATGAGCCACCAACCTATAGCCTCACCTACAAAGCCATTAGATAGTGCAGTCATGGGGTTACACATCCAAAAACAATTTACTAATCATAGGTTTGTGGAGTGCTTGATTTATTGAGTGGTGTGCTAAGACCCATATTGTTTTTAATCCAAGTTAGCATTTCACCCAAAACATATACATATTTATCTAGGCATTTTATATCATCCTCTTGTATATCCTTATTATTCTTGTATATCTTCATCTACTCTTGTATAATATTTCATATCTTGTGCATATTATCACTCTATATTGTACATACTTATCTTAGCATTCCCATCTAATTCTAACCCCATTATATCTTATCCCAAAACACACCCTTGTTGTCTTTTTGGGTCACACACACATCCAAACCATCCCTATCTCATTCATCTTACCCCTTGTCATTTCGTCATCACCCATATATACTTGTCTTGGTCTTAAGCCCGTTATCCCCATTACCCCATCACGTAATCACACATTATTCACACCTTGTGTAATCTTGTCTAACATTTTGAGCTAGTCCTTTAGTTATCCATCCATATCATCCTATCACTCTAGTCTACTATCACTCATCACTCAGTCAGATTTCATACATAGTCAGTGTCCTGCTAGCATCTTGACACTTTGTTGGTTTCAATATAGCATCTAATCAATCATCAATCTAGTCATCTTGCCTATTCCTAACTAGCACCCATAAAATCATCATCTTTCTAGTTAAAATCTAGGCACCCATCAAATCCCCAATCCTCTTTCTAGCTTAAAAACTAGACATTATTGATAGATCATTAGCACTTATTTTACTATTAGTTTGAAATCTGATCCTAATCTTACATCAGTTTGTCTATCCCATCACATATCATACTAGCTAAATCATTTAGCCTTGATTTTACCAAACACCTATCCAATCCTTAATCTACCTTCACATCAAGCCCCACCTACATGGATTTGGACCCTCTCCTCGTAGACCAATACCTATTTGCCAACAAAGATGAGATCCTTTTGTAGGCCCTAAAAATGGATGCTTGCCTACCTTCAACCCTCAATCCTATCAATCTCAAACCATTATCCCATATTCTTCCCTATACATAATCCCCTAACTCATCACGGTTAACCCCATCATCTATTCATCATAATCATAATCTGCACTATACAAGTGATAAAGTTACCTTATTTAATGAATATATATTGGATAACATATATGAAGTTCTATTACAACTATTGGAGATAGGTTCCTACCTTCCCAATGCTTTTGATCCCCTAAGCCTAAGATCACCTCCCAATTAAGTCACTCATTGACCCTCATCCCCATCCCATTCCATTCCACCATCCATTAGTCCTAGTCCTAGTCCTAGTCATGACCTTCCTAGTACAAGGATCACTCTATTTAATGAGAATATTGCTGAAAATAAGGGGGTAGTCCTTTCATGGCTTTTTGAGATGGGTGCCCAACTTCTCTAAGGTCTTAAACCCATATAACTCACCTTAGCACCAATCAATACCCTTCCATAGTCAAATCCTCCATCTACCAATTATATTTCATCACAAATCCCCCATCTTACTAGCAAAGGGAAGCATAACTTATCAATCTTGTCTAGTTCTTGTTCACCTCCTAAACAATCCCACACTCCATCACATTATTCCATAACTCAATCTAATACTTTTGCATCTAAAATCATTGACAAGCTATATATCCCTCTCCCTATCTCTATGGAATCCCTATTTTAGAAATTGAGGTCCATAGGCATGATTGTCCACCCTCAAACATGACCTTTATATTTGTCCAAGCATGTCCCCTCATGATATTAACCCAAGCAATTTTATGTATACCATTAAATTCCTAGGCATTCTATTAATAGATGTCATAATTTTAGAGATTATATCCAAAAATTAATTGATAATGGTGACATTGAAATTGAGGGAGAATCCATTGTGTTTATACCTAGGAGTGTGCAAAAAGGGGTATGCTAAGAATTACTTCCTCAATATAATCAAGCTTCTTCCCTCCTTAACCATGATCATGAATCTAATCCCATTAATCCCATTACCATCCCTAATCAGACCATACTTATGACCCATTCACATCACATCCCCCATATTCATAAATCCATTAAGCCTAAATCATCCTTTCACAAACCTAAGGTGAAAGAGGTACTCACAAATAATTATATGGTTTCTACCAAAAAGTCATCTATAAACTACATCACCTTATCAAAGTCCACATTAGAATGGTCAGGATCATGTTCAAAAACAATATCTAAATCAAAAATAACATTAGAATCATCATCTCTTGAAGATTATAAAGGTCATGCTGACACCTATCTCTTTGAAGATGTCTCTACTATCGACTAGTAAGAAGGTATGGCTCTTGATCCATCCTAAAATGATGAAATTAAGGCACAATTATTGGATGCTCTATCAATAAAAGATAATCAAGTTGAATATGAATTGGCTTTTGATGCTAATTCTGCCAAGAGTCTTAGTGATTATTTTGAGATTCTTGAGAACACTTTCTCCAAGGTTTAGGCTAGGGCTCCTAGTGACCTTTATGAGGACTATGCTACCCATTATCCCTTTCATTCACCACACATCCCTCATCATCCATCAACTCCTAATAATGCCTCCATCCCACTCCCTAAATGGGATGAATAGGAACATGCATCATTAGATTCCCCTATGCATATGATATTGTGTGTTGAATGTACAATGATCCAAGCCCACAACCAGTTATTCTCATCAAATAATCAAGCTTGATATGATCCAAATCTAATAAATCAAAATTAAGATGAGTCTTATAATAAATCAAGTCATAAAGGATCATCCCATAGGACATATATCCTTGAAGTAATAAGGGTCTCTCTAAATCAAAATCACTTATCCATTCAAAAGTCACTTTCCTCTAGTGAAGCCCACGATTAGGCACCAGGAGGTAACCAAAATCACAATAAACATAAAAAGCTAGCATATCAAAATAATGTCAAAGGTAATAATCATATGGATGATCATCCTCTTAATGTTTGGATCAAAGAATCAGATAGTCAAAAGGTCTTGGATACCTTAATCTCATGGTACCAATCTAAAGAATCCCCTCCACCATATCCAATGATGTATACAACCATTAAACCCCATTTTGGTTCCCCATCCTATCATATCATCCATCATATCCATTATTCACATAGTATATCCCATCATTACAATCATGACATACTCCCATCCACACCATATCTCAAATCCCTAAGCAACATTGTCACTCATGGGGGTCATAAAGACACCTGGTTGAGGCATCCAGAGCATGTCAAATCAAGAGTCAATAAAGGTCACCAGGACATCCAAAAATATAACATCCATCACATTGTCTTATCATCACATATATATATATAACAAGTGTTGGTTGATGATCCAGATAATATCGACATTCATGCATCTCACCCTTATCCAATGAATTGAGATGCCCAAAAAAGTTAAAAAAATCAAAAACATTAAAAAAAAGAAAAATCAATAAATCAATAAATAAAAATAATTCATCCAATGGTGAAAACCACTTTACTAACACCTTGGGCAATTACCATGATGAAAATCGGTTTTGAACATCAAGGTAACATGATCTGTTGTTCGCAATGTACCTCAACACTTGGTGGAAAAATCCATCCATTTCATCTATTAAACCTATCCCTTGTCAATCCCATTCATATCATATACCTCTCTGCATATCATGCATCCTATTATGTCCCACATTTCTTTTAGACTTGACATTTGTAAGGGAGTGGAAGATGTCTTAAAAAATGTTCTTAAATCATCTTGACATATCCTCCAATGGACACCTAGGTAACTAAACATTTGGTCCCTTCATGATGTGATCATTGGCAATCTCTAGTCCATTCTTCCTTGGTCCTCATCCCCTTTTCTGCATCACCCTCATCTTTTTATCATTCCATCCATTATTCCCTCCATCCTTATCTTGGTTGCTAGGCTTGGTATTCCCTTTGCTAGTAACCCCATTTGTATAGTGTATGTACATATTTGTAAAAGCCCTAAACATTGAAATATTCCAAAAACCTTAAAAATCCAAAATTTGGAAAAGCCAAAAATAGTCTATGGCATCTTGTCGTATGCCTTTTCCTCTAGTCGCATACATGTCCATGCCCTTCATATTTCACAATCATCTCATCCATCCTCCTATTCTAAACCAAGGTAAAATCTAGTCTATATTGATCCTAATCCTTATCCAAGTCCCCATAACCAAATCCTCATCCAAGTCCTTATCCTAATCCTAATCCTTATCTCCAAATCCTCCTTATCTTGATCCTATTATAGGTCCCCATATCCAAAACCTCATCTAAGTCCCTCCCCTAATTCAAATTTCATATCCACTTCCTTATCCTTACCTAAGTCATAATCCTAATCATGATTATCCAAATCCTAATAATCCATATCCATATCCATATCCTTACCTAAGTTCTAATCCTAATCATGATCATCCTATCAAAATACTAGTCTCTTCCAAATCCAAGTCCACAATAACATCATGACCATCCTAGTCCAACCCAACACTCATCCCATCATTAGACAAGACATTGTGACATTACATGCAAATACTTGTGTGTGCTTATTGTCTATTATTTGGCTTGTTTTCATGTCTTTTATCATGCAAATATTTGATTGTCTTTGTCTTTCAAGTTTGTGTTACATCATGTATATTTTTGTCTATTAGGAAATGAATGAGGATGCTATGAGGTCACCAAAGCTAAAATAATTTTTATAAGTGTGCTCGATGATGGAGAGTTCACTATTTACCCATGCACTTTGGCACAACGTCCCCTTAGTCATTCTTATATCATGGGGAAAAGTACCAAGTGATATATTTATCAAATTGCTTAGACTATGATGAGCCTTATGACAACTATGATGGTTTAATCATCTACACCCTCATCATTTATATAATTGTCTAATAATCCTTATTAATCTAATCTTCATGACCCATTCAACTAACATCCAATCTTTTCTCCTCATCTCAACATCTGAGTCATATCCTCTAATCACTAACATCAGCCTCTAATCATAGTCATAATTATCATCTTCTCTTATATCATTGTCATTTATCGTCTAGTCATAACTACATTATTTTTAGGCCTTCCTAGACATAATTTTGTGCCTAGAGATAACTCGACCACTATTAACCCCAATCCCCATCCAATATCAGATGAATCACTCGATAACATCACATCACTTTAAGTTATGCACCACAAGTAAGTGGCTCCTTATCATTAACAAACTCATTTGATATCCATTATTAGATTTCAAGCCCTCCCTATCATGTGTCCTTACTATGAGAATTATCACCGACTTGTAGTTGACTCATTTTTATACTTCTCAGACAATATCTCCATCTTGGGAGTCTAGTCTTATCAATCCATCTCCTTTCTAGACATTGATCATTTGGCTAGAACCCATCTCTTGAAACTGAGCCACTACTTCCCCTAACATCCATGCTTGGGGCATTTCAATTATAGCTACATCAATATTAGGGGCATCCCAACCCCATCTCATCATCTTAACCTTAGGAATTTTGTTTGAGTGACCATCCAGGTTGGTTCTCCCTGCATACTCCCTCAAGGGGGCATCATACCTAATTAACACTGAATAACACTATTTTCATACATGACTATGGTTTTTCTTTCCACTCACAATGCCCTTTCAAAGAGGGGTAAAATTTATGCACCTAAATATTCTCACCTTGACAATTCTACTGCTAATTTAACTTATAACTATATTCCCTAGCCATTTAATTAACATCTTATATCCTATTCCCCACATCTCAAAAACCTTATTCTACCCTTGTAACCAATTAATAACCCTCATTAGCCTACTAACTAAGCCTACTTATCTACTAACCTACCCATTAACCCACTTTCCAATTTAAAAATACATTTTATTCACCTACCCATCTACCACCCTACTAAACTAGCTATTCCTATACCCCAACTCCATAATGGAGATTCTAGAATTGGGGAATTCTAGAATCTCCTCTAATTTAACCCTCCTCCTCTAGAATCCTCTATTCTAGAGGTTTCCAAAGAATTAAAAATTCCTTGGAAATTCCTTGGCCATTGATCTCAATAGATCAAAATTAAATTTGAGCCATTGATTTTCCCTCTCATGGCTTATATAAACAAGCCAATCTCTCCATGAAAACTAACTTAGAGAACTTAGAGAACTTGAAGCTAATTTGCATACATAAACATACTCCTTGCATTATCCAAGCACTCATATAATCTTATCAAAGCCATCACCAAACTTTAAATCCATAGAGTCTTCATGTCCACATGATCAACTAGCAATCAAGAAGCAAACACAAGCAACTCATGAATGCATAAAATATCCATGCCAATCCAATTGTTGAATTCATAATAATTGATCAAACAATCATAATGTCAAAATTTTGAGTCCATGGTAATCTATAATCAACCATCCATTTAAAAATATTGGAAGGAGGCTAGTTGAAGCAAGGGATTGGTAAGATTTATCTTATGATTCTGATTTGTTTCTATAATCTTCTTAATAGGTGGTTTGATATTTTGAGTTTAAATTGCATATTTTAATCCATTTTCTCAAAATTCCTACTACAACAACGTTTAATTAACATGATCATTTTATATGTTGATATTATTTTCATATTTGTGCAATTTCATATTAGAATGGATTTATTTATGGTACACATTATGTATTAGATATCTTCGACACATGGGTTTTGGTTTATTACTACAGATTTAAGCATTCTAATTATATATCCATCCATGAAGGGAGGGGCATCCCTTTGATTGGGAGATAGTGTAGGGGATCTATGGTCCGTGGTTGGTGTAGAAAAGTGATCAGATGATGCTCTCCCTCCTAACTGGATTACTATACTTGAGTTTACACTTGAGATTACATATTGATACTTGAGTCATGGAGACTTTGCTCAGAGGAGCTTTGTATCATGTTTTAGTATTTGATATATTTTATGTATTGTTGAAACTATAATATTTATGCATTGTACTTCCTAAATTAAAGGCTATAATATTGTATCAACTATGGCTGAACTTGTACTATATCATTTATGTTTAAATGCAAAAATTATGGTTATTCAATTTGTTAATGATTTCTATATCTGTACATGGTGATCCTTAGCTAAGTGGATTAGCTATAACCTAAATGGTTAACTAAATTATTGTAGTTAGTTAAAGATCACTAGTTAGGATTTCTTGTGGTGAAATCTATATGTTGAATATGTGTATTTAATTTTAAAAAAAATATTGCAATATTTTGGTAAAACCCAGTGGGGTTGTTACACATCCTTATTTTTAAAGGACCTGTGATTATAAAAAATGAGATCATAAGGACTGCCAAAGTGGTAGAAGAGGTGGTTTAGGATGAATTTGGCTATCTACTTATCTATAACGTAAGTGAGGGGAATGGCTTCAACCTAGTTAGTAAAGTATTCAATTGTGGTAAGGATATATTTATGGTCATCAGAAGAAGTTGGATTGATATTTCCTATGAGCTCGAGTCCCCATGTGGAAAATAGTCATGGTATTGTGAATGGATACAATTATTGAGATGGAGCATGAATAATATTGACATGATTTTGACAAGTCACACACTTTTTTACATAGGCATAAGCATCATTTTCCATAGTGGGCCAGTAATACCTAGTACATAAGAGTTTCTTAGAAACTTAGAAAGGATTGTTCCACTATTGTTGGCCCCAAAATTACTTTGTGTACTTCATTAAGCACTAATTTTGACTTTGTTGAAGCTAAACAACAAAGTAGAGTTCCATCATATCCTCTACAATAGAGTGTGGCACCAATTATGGTACAATGAGAGGTAGTATGAATGAAAGCTATTTATTTTTTAATGAGAAATGTTAAGAGGGATAATGTTATCATAGAGGTAGGCATATATTTTGGTGTACCAAGGTATAATGGGACCAATAATGTTGCATACCATTTTAGAAGATGGATGTTCTTGAGCTGGCCTCAACAGATGTTTAATAAGAAACTAGTAGTCAAGAATGTGATTTTCAATTGATATTAATGAACCAATGGTTACCATTACATCAATAGTCTTATCACTAGCCCTTGGAATATGCTCAAACTAAATGTGATCAAAGTTTTGTATTATTTTATTCATTATTTTCATTTACATAACAAGTTTGTCATGTTTTGTCTGGTATTGCTCTATTACCTAATTGATAATCAATTGAGAATCTCCATGAACATGTATATGCTTTATGTTCCATTGTACTGATAGATTAATTTATATGACAAGTGCTTCATATTTTTCTATGTTATTGGTACAAGTGAAACTGATATGGAATTCCTGGGGAATAAGATCTCCTTATAGTGTTATGAATAGAATATTGGCTCTAAATCCTTGAGAAATATAAGAACCATCAAAATACAGTGTCCAATGTTTTAGCTTAGAATAAGTGTCTTCAATAATCATGATGGAATCATCAGGGAAATTGAATAGGAGTGGCTTGGTATTAGACAAGGGTGCTTCTACAAGCCAATCAACAAAACCTTGCCCTTTAATGACATTTTGATGTACATACTTGATCTCAAATTCACTTAAGAGCATTATCCATATGGCCATGCGACCTATCAATGCTACCTTAGAAATTAGGTACTTTAGAGGGTCCATTTTAATAATGACAATGGTATTATTGGTAAGCATGCAATGTTGTAATATTTGGGCTATAAACATCATTGCTGAACAATTTTTTTCAATGGATGTGTAATTATGTTCATATGTGACCAATGTTTAGATAAGGTAGTACACTGCTATTTCTTTTCCTTGGTCATTATGTTATGCCAAGAGTACCCTCAAGGCATGTTCAATTATTTAAATATAGAGAAGCAATGGCTTTTCAGGTGTAGGTTAAACTAGAACATGTGGATTGGCTAGATAATCTTTTAATTTCTCAAAGGTATTTTGACAATATGTATTCCATGAAAAGGTGGTGCCTTTATTCATAATATGAGTGAAAGGATGGCACCAATCTACTAATTGAGATATGAACCACTTGATAGATTAGACCTTACCCTGCAAGCTATAGAGTTGTTTTAGATTAGAAGGTGGAGGAATTTTAGTAATGGCCTTAACCTTGGATGGATTGACTTTAATGCCCCTTCAAGAGATGATGAATCCCAATAATTTACCTTAAATAATGCCAAAAACACATTTATTAGGGTTAAACCTTTATATTCATGGAGGCATTCAAATATTCTATGCAACACCTCTAGATGTCCTGCTTTGGTCTTGGATTTTCCTAGGATATCATAAACATAATCTTCAATGATATCATGTATCATGTCATGAGAAATGATAGTCAATTAACGTTGGTATGTGGCATCAACATTTTTGAGGTAGAAAAACATTGCTTGATAATAAAATGTTCCCTATGGAGTAGTGAACATTGTTTTATGTTGGTCCTCGGGTGTGATCTTAATCTGGTTATATCCATAGAAACTGTCCATAAGAGATAACATCTCATACCTAGTCATGGAATCTAAAATCATATCAATATTAGGCAAAGGAAATTCATCCTTAAGACATACCTTATGGATGTCTCTAAAACTAGTACATAGTCATATTCCTTATGGATTTTTACTGATTGAAATTATGTTATATATCCACTCTGAATAATCAATATGATGAATTCATCTCACCTCCAATAGTTTCTCCAATTATTTCTTAAAAATAATTGCTATGCAGGGGTACATCTTTCTCAATTTATATTTGATATGATTGGCATCTGGATTTACAATAAGGAGATGCACAACCAAGGAGAGGTGCAAGCCTGGCATATTTAAATAACAACATGCAAAAATGTCTACAAATTCCCAAAAAAGAGAAATATGAAATTCATGTTCTTATTTAGTGAGGGATGCTCCAAGTTTGATTCATTTGGGATTATTAGGTGTTTAAATATTAACTTCAGTGGTTTATTCCATAAGCAGTGTGGAGCTATCTTCAAGGATAGTTGGAAAAGTGGTACAATGATCTTCATCTTCATCTAGTGGGTCTATTAGCTCATTGAGTTCTCCCAAGCAGGAAGAATTTGAATCCCCAAGATTTGGCAAAGGCCATTTAGGAAAGGCATCTAGATAATCTTAAACAATTTGATCAAATGTTTGTTGTTATTTTGAACTGAGTTAGGAATGGTAGGAGGTTCGAGAACTAGAAGAGGCTTGGGCTTCATTTGAGAGAGGGTGAACATCCTCGTCCAATGGAACCTAAAATAATTTTTCACCATGGGACTTGTATTTATTTTTACTTTTACCTTGGTCAAAAAGTGCTTCAAAGAGGTTTTCACTTTGGGACCTCAATGTTTGATTTTCTTTTTCTTTTTCTTTTTGACCAAAGAAGTGCACCTGCTCTCCAAAATAGGCAATAAGGTCTAGTGTAGTTACAAATCCTTGTTTATGATCACTAAGTGACACATTGTCTCTGAGGCCCATGAATTCATATATTGATTCATCATTTTATAAATCATTTAAAGGCATGTATGCATCTTTTTGGTCCTAGTTGATTAATTAAGGATGCTGGAGGAAAATAAGGGAATATGATGGTATAACAATAATGGTAGAGATAGTGTTAGGGTCAGATAGGTTAGTTTTAGCCAACTCATCATAAATTCTATAACAGTACTTTATGTCATTGTTGGAATTTTCATTTTAAAGCAATAAATTAGAATCACTTAGGAAATCTAAGGGGTTAGCCCTAAGCAATTTGTATCTAATGCCTTCAATTCCCTTGTGTTTTAAAAGTGATACTATCTCAATAGTTCCTTGTTACATTACCCCTAGGCCTTTACCTTTGTAATCATGGTGTTCCATTATATGATTATGGATAGGATACTTATTTTTTTATAATAGGTAGTAAACTAATCATTGTACAACTAAGAATTATCACAAACTTTGATTTGTTCTTGTTCTTGAGAAGTGGCCTTGATAAAAACCAATGGTTCTATCTGAGGAAAATTATTCTTATTATGCCATTCCATTTTGGGAATTTACTTTTGAGGCCTACCATATGATTTTAGCATCTTAAGTAACTTAACAATTTGGAAAGCATCATCGAGCTTATATTCCCCAATGCTTTTATTTTTAAAAGTAAAGTTATTATCTAGTTCAAGTAGTGGTGTAGATAATGTGGATGCAAGAGTGTTAGGATCTACATAGTTAGACTCAGGTATTTGAATAACTACTTCCTTGTCATTTTGGAGGACATGTTCTAGGCCTAGGTGATAGTTATAACTTTCATATTCCACCTTCAAATGCTTGCAGAATTGGTATAACTACATGTCACCATGAATTGTGACTTTTAGTCCAAAACAGGGGAACTTGATGTACTGGTGAAGGGTTGATGGTATGGCATGTACTTTATAGATCCATGGTCACCCTAAGAGTAAATTATATGATAATTCTAGGTCTAGAACATGGCATAATGTATCACAAGTAAAAGGTCCAATGACTATTGGTAAATAAATGGTACCTTGTGACATCATACGCTTTGATGGTAATGGTGTCTAGTTGAATATCTTTGGCCGTGTAGCCCAAATGTTTGACTAGCTTCAAAGTTAAAATGTTGATCCTTGAACCATTGTCTATGAGGACTCATTTTATCTTATGATGGGTAATTACAATCTCTATGTACAATAGATTATTGTGCAAAGGTCCAAGGGGTGACATGTCTATTTAATCAAAGGTAAGTTATTAGACAGGAGCCAAATGAGTAACAAGAGTTTGAAATTTATATAATGCAATGTTGTTTAGGACCCTGACTAGTTTAGAAGTGTGTTCAATATGTTTTTGTGGATGTCAAATGTATACAAGAGATATACAATAGAAATCTACACAAGAATTTTCTATAATTATTCCAAAATATCATAGGGTTTATCATTGATGGTGACACTTGGCTTAGATTTGTGATATGGAAGACCTTGAACAATATGAATTGAATAAGAAAGTACTTGGCCTTGAATGGTAACCTTGGCATGTCAAGTTATAACTATGTAACCTCAATTTGGAGGTGGGTTACTATAATTAGATGAAGGTGGATGAGAACTTGGTATGGTAACTCTTGGTCATTAATTAGCATTGGGGCTATTATGAACCAAAGGAGGGTTACTAAAAAATGGAGGTGGAGGTCTAAGAATGGATACAATAGGTATAGGTAATTTTGGTAGGTGGTTTGATCTTAATGGTAGCTACACATCCACTTGTAATACGACCTACAACATTGTAGCCATAAGAAACAATGTTGTAGTTGACTTAGGTATCATGACCCTAATTCAAATTTTATTGTTACTGATTCTATAATTGTTATTGATTGTTTGACAACCTATTATAATTTTGGTTATTGGCTTCACATTGGTTTTGATTTTTATTGTTGGAGATATGTTTTGGAAATAGGTTTTACTATATACCCAAATTTTGATTAGATGTCATAGCCACATTATCCAACTTTATTTTGCCATTTCAATCAAAGTTTCAATGAGATGATAAAGCTATACACATATATGAATAGTATGTCTTTTAACATGATGATAATCACACAAATAATTCTCCCTATACCAATAAATATTAGGTTGATATGCAGGAAAAGGTCTTTGTATTGGCCAAATAATCATGTTGGCTACAACTAGTTTTTGAAAGACCATCTCAATAGGCTCACATAGATTGCTAAAATGTCTATGATGAGAATGACCCATTCTTATAGGTGTCTTTTTTAAAGTGAGTTTTTGAGTAGGAGAGTTTGTTCTGATAGGTGGTGGTTACACTATTTGCACATGTTTAGATTCAGTCACTCCATCTCCTACAACATTTTTCTACCTGTTAATGGGTCTAGGATTCTTCAATGTACTTGATTATGCCTAAGTTTTATTCTATGTTTTATTTTGAGATTACATTTTAATAATTCCCTTATCGATAAGTGCTTACTCAAATTTTAGTCCTTTAGCAATGATTTTTTCAAAGGTGTTGGCACAGTTGAGTTCAAGATTATGAGCCACATCAAATTGAATATTAGCCATGAACATTACAGTTAGTTGTTTATTAGGGAGATTATGTGGAATCTAGTTAGCTGATGCACACCACCATTGAATATAATTAGCTAAACATTCTCCTCCTCTTTATTTAGCTTGGCATAGTCAACCATAGTAAAATCATGTTATAGATTATAGGAGAAAGGTTTCCTGAACTTATTAGAGAAGTTATTAAATTTGTCAATGAAATTTTTAGGTAGAGTCAGAAACCATTCTAATGATTTCCTTACCAAACTATAGGGAAACATGCAAAGTATATGTAATAATAAGTAACTTCTTGACATGCAACAAAAAACTCCTTTAAATGATCATTTGTATCACCTTTCCCTTTATATTTATCAAACTTGAGCATCTCAAAGTGACGTGGGAGAGGTACTTGAAGATAACTCATGTCAAATGGATAAGAGCATATATCATCAAGCTTGAATTTCTTAATCTGATTACCTATTTAAATGGTCAAAAGTACATCTTTAACCTCTTATAAATATTGGAAGGTAGGACTGAAACAAGATTGATGTGATCTCAATTACTCTCATAGGAATGCTTAAGTAAAGGAATAAATAATAGGTAAGAACAACAACTCTCAATACAATATGAAACTCAAAAATCATAACAGTCTCTTATATATTTCTCATAACAACTCTCTTTACAATCTTTCCTTACAAAGTTATTTCAAACTCTCCTTTATTTTTAAACATACAAGAAACTATGGCATACAACTCTTTCTTCAATTCAACTCTTTATTCAATACAATGCATTCAAGACACTATGTCTCATAAAAGGATCTCAAATCCTTTATAGAAAAATAAATAACAAAAAACCAAAGCATGAAATCCACTAAATACCCTTATAATCACACCTCAATCATCATGGAGGAAATAGAGTCAAAGATAAAATGTACCCCAAGGCTAAAAATAAGTCAACCTCTTTATGGAGGTGATAATTACAAAATCAAAAGTCTTATCTTAAGAAATTCTGTCATTCCTTACATGGGAGGAGACAAGACTAATGATGATGATATTTTACATGTGCATGAATTTTATATAGGGCCCATCCATCATGTTCAAATCAAATGGTGTTCCACTCCTATAATTATGGTCAATCAAAAAAAATAATTTTTCTCCTACTTGCATCTGCACCTAAAAATCTAGTGGACCTTCTTTTGACTAAGACCAAAAACCCATTATGACTTGTCCCCACTTGCGATTTCAATCCTCTCTCATAATGGAAATCAAAATTATGTCTCCACATGGGCATTGGGAGAAATGTGGTGCCTCATGCCACTTAGTCAACATGAATAGTGCTCAGGACACCTCACCAATGTGAATAGTGCCTCCACATCATCCTCCTCTGGTTGAGAAGAATTCAACTCTTATGAGTTACTCTAATGGTATTCTTGACACTTCTTGTCAATATAATTTAGATCCCACACTATAACCCAAGTATTTTCCTCTTATGGAAATCCTTCTTACTACACCAAATATCTATTGTAGCTTCGTTGCCTTGTGTACACTGTCTTATTATCTAGAATTTGTATTATCTTTTCCTTCTTCTTTGGAACTTGTTGCTACCAGTTTATGTCTTCATCATATTATCCATGGAAATAATAAAAAGATGTAACATTTAATACTGGAGAGATATCAAACACCTGTGGAAAGCTTACTTCTTAAGCATTGTCATTGATCTTCTTCACAATTCTACATGGGCCTATATTTTTGTACTTCGACTTGTTTTATGTGCCTACTGGAAACTTTTCATTCCTCAAATAAACCATCACTGAGTATACGTATTAAAACACTTTTGATCTCCTCTTGACATCAAATATAATTTTGTACTTATCATTACTTTCCTAAAACCTTCTCCTTACTCCTTGCCATTGTTGTATATGCTCTGTAAATGTCTCTACATCATCACTTGCTCTTTATAAAATTGGTAATTATACCAAATATAAAAATCCCATGGGATTTATCACATAAACCAATTAAAATGGTGATTTTCATATTGAATTGTTTATCAAACTGTTATATGTAAACTTAGCTTGTGGTAAAGCCAAATCCCATTGCTTGGGCTTCTCTCCAACTATGCATCTAAACAAATTCCCTAAGCTCCTATTTATATCTTATATATTCCCATCTATTTGTGGGTGATATGTACTACTGAATTGTAGTTTTTTACCCAAATTATTCCATAAAGTCCTCCAAAAACTATTTAGAAACTTGGTAACCCTATATGATGTAATGGTTTTTTGAATACCATGCAGTCTCACAACATCTCTAAAGAATAATTTTACAACTCTAGTGGCATCATTGGTTTTCTTACATGTAAGGAGATGAGTCATCTTAGAAAATATGTCTACAAAAATAAAGATTGAATCATTAACTCTCTCTGTGTTTGGTAATCCCAACATAAAATCCATACTTAAATCTATCCATGGTTCTCTTGGAACTAGTAATGGCATGCACAATCTTATGTTCTATGCATGTCCTTTAGCCACTTGAAATATACCGCATCTTGAAACTTATCTTGCCACATATTTTTTCATATTTGGCCTAAAATAATTATCCTCTACCAAATTTGTTATCTTAGCTTTACCAAAATGTCGAACCAAACCACCACAATGTAAATCTCTTATAACGTTGTCTCTCAAAGACCCAACTAGAATACATAATTGTATTCCCTTGAATAGATTACTATCTCGAATAAGATACTCATCCTAAATATTACCTATATATTTTGTAAATGAATTCCTACATTGCTCAAATATCTTGCTAAAATTTTGATCAATATCATATAACTCTTTAATAAACTCAAATCCAAAAAACTACACTCACCATTTTGTAGTTATCAACCCTACTCTCATGCTCCAAGCATTAGTTACCTGATTTTACTTTCTTGATTTTTGTTTAAACATAAAACTATATCCCTGTAATAAAGACACCCACTTTTCATGCCTACTATTAAACTTCATTTGAGTATTCACATACTTCATAGCCTCATGATCGATATATAGGATAAACTCCTTAGGCATTATGTAATGCCTCCAATGTCTCAATTATTGTACAATGGCATACAATTCAACATCATATGTAGAGTAATTCTTTCTTAAATCATTCAAATTCTCACTGAAATATACTGTTGGCCTCCCTTCTTAGCTTAACACAACACCAATGCCCACATGTGAAGCATCATAATCCACTTCAAACACTTTGTTAAAACTAGGTAATGCTAAAATAGTCTTTTTTTTAATATTATTTTTTAACAACTTAAAATTTTTTATTGCATCCTTTGTCCACACAAATTCTTTTCCTTTCATACAATTTGTTATGGGTGCAACAATACCACTAAAATTATTAATAAACTTTATATAAAAAGTTTCCAAACCATGAAAACTTATTACCTCTATGATGATCTTTGGAATATGCCACTCAACAATTGCTTTCACCTCTTCTTCATCCATTCTGAAACCATTTGCTAAAACTAAAAATCCTAAGAATACCAAACTATTTTACATAAACCTGCACTTCTTCAATTTTTCATATATTTTCTCCTTAACACTTCTAACACCATTCTCAAATGTTTTAAATTCTCTTATTTAGTCTTATTGGATATAAAAATATCATCAAAATAAACCACCAAAAACTTACCAATATAATCCTATAGTACCATGTTCATCATCTGTATGAATGTGATAGGTGCATTAGATAATTTGAATGGCATCACCAACCACTCATATAATCCATCTCTAGTCTTGAATGTTGTCTTCAATTCATATTCTTCATGAATTTGGATTTGGTAGTACCCATTCCTTAGATCAATCTTTGTGAAATACTTTGCTCCTGCAAGAACATCCATCATATCATGCAAACGGGGTATAAGAAATCTATACTTGATGGTAATCTTGTTGATTTCTCTACTATCCACATAAATTATCCATACTCCATATTTAATTTAAGTCAAAAATGTTGGTATTGCATAAAGACTCAAGCTCTCCCTTGCCACCCCATTTCTCACCAATTCAGTAACTTGCTTGCTCTACTTTGTATGTTATGTTGGGGTCATCCTATATGTTGCTTGATTGGGTAGAGATGATCCTAGAATCAAGTAAATATGATGTTGAATGTCCCTCTTTGGTAGTAAACCATATGGTAGCTCATCATATATTACATTTGAATATGCTTCCAATACTTTTATTGCTTCTGCTGGAATCTACACTACTTTGTCTTCATTTCTTCCTATCAAAGCATAATAGAAACTGATCTCCAACATGTCATTGACAAACTCCTTTATGGAAAACATGCTCTCCACTTGTCCTTATTCCTTAAAAGGAAATAATAATACCTTTGTATAATATTTTAGGAATGTGTAGGTGTTCTTTGCTCCATCATGAATTACTTTCTTATCAAATTTCCAAGGTCTTCCCAATAATACATGGCATGCATCCATAAGAAAAACATCACACCATAATTCATCCCTATAAGTTTTTACTATATAAAACTTAACCAAACATGTCTTATATACATTGAATTCATTCACATTTTTTAAACCATGAAATTTTATAGGGATTAGGATGCCTTTCATAATGCAATCCTAGTTTCTCTAACATTTCCTTAGACACCATATTCTCACAGCTACCCCCATCAATGATTACTTTGCATGCCTTTCCTCCTAAAAAGCACATTGTTAAAAAAATGTTCATTTGAAGCCATGCATATCCTCCTTATTTATTTTAATATAGTTATTTATTTGGAGAAATTAGGGTCCTCCTCATCATAAGTTTATGTTTAACATCTACTGCCATAACTTCAGTAGCTTGAGCTTTTGTATCCACTTCAACTAAGTTCACTCTTGGATGATCTTCTTGCATACTTTCTTGTCCATGATAATGATGATTCTCAAAGGATCTATGTCTTTCTTTCCCACATTTATAAAAAACTATACCTCTAAGTTGGTTTGGAAATCACTCTCTGACACCACCATAATCTCTTCCTCTTTGAAATCCTCTTCCTCTTTGTTGATATTGGAAGCCTTATCTGTTATCTTCTCTCCTCTCTGCACCACATGATTATTCTCATATTTTAAGATTGAATCCACCTATAGTATTATTGAAACCATTTATTACCCTTATTTGAGGGGATGGTCCTCTCCTTAGACCATTTATTCTTTTAAAGGCTTGTTTGTTTTATTTTTCTTTAGCTTTCAAGGCTACTGATAAGCCTCTTCCATGCAAAGTATCCTATGCATGCATAATTCATCTTGAATGGAAAATTTTAACCCATTCACATAATTTTTAACCATTTATTTATGAGTCTCATCACACTCCACTCTTATGGATAACATGTAAAATTCATTAGTGTAGTCTTGTACACTATGCTCCTTCTGCCTCAAGTTTTGCAAACTTCTATAGAGGATTTGCGCATTATCTACAAGAAGGAATTTCTCCCTCAACTTCTTCTACATCTTGATCCATTAGCTTATCTTCTACTTATTCTTTATTTACCTCTCTTTCTGTAGGTGATCCCACCAAATCATGGCATGACCCTTCAACTTGGTGCATACAAATTTCTCCTTTTTTTCTTCTCGCATGGTCTTCCACTCAAAGAATTTCTCCATGTTATTTAACCAGTCTATTAGCTCCTCTGGTTATAGGCTACCTAAATAGTATAAAATATTATATTTAACTTCATCATTTCTTTGCTCTAAATATTTGATCAATATTTCTTCCATGGATAGTGGCTCTTACTATAATTTTACTTCATGGATTATGTATTCTTCGATATCATCTTTTGGTTGTCTTCTCAATTGAGTGGTAACAATTGTAGTTAGTTGTTCTATTTTCCTCTATAACTCTTGCATATTATTTTTCATCTCAAAAATAAATCCTCCTCTTCTTTGTATTATTTCCATCTCTTGTACCTTCAAAAAATTCTCCACAATACTCTTACTTGCTTTGATACCACTCAATTAATCTCACAGGAATGCTTAAGTAAAGGAATAAAAATTAGGCAAGAACAACTATCAATAAAATATGAAAATCACAAATCACAACACTCTCTTCATATATTTATAATATCAACTCTCTTTATAAAATTTCTGTACAAACTTATTACAAACTCTCCTTTATTGTTAAACGTACAAGCCACTATGGCATACAACTCTCTCTACAACTTTTTCTTGAATACAATGCATTCAAGCCACTATGTCTCATGAAAGGATCTAAAATCCTTTATAGAAAATAAAATAACAAAAAACCAAGGCATGAAATCCACTAACTACCCTTAGAATCATTCCCCCCTCACCATGGAGGCAATAGAGTCAAAGATAAAAGGTATCCTAAGGAGAAAAATACACTAACCTCTTTATGGAGATGATAATTAAAAAAGTCAAAAGTTTTCTCTTAATAAAATGCATCATTCCTTATATGGGAGGAGACAATACTAATGATGATGGTTTTTTGCATGTGCATGACTTTATATAGGTCCCCTATATCATGTGTAATTCAAATGGTGTCCCGATACTAAAATTATTGTCAATCAGAAAAGTAATTTGTCTCCCACTTGCATTTGTACCTAAAAAACTAGTGGAGCTTCTTTTGACTAAGACCAAAAAGCCATTATTACTTACCCCCACTTGTAATTTTGACCCTATCTCATAATTAAAATCAAAATTACATCCCCACATGGGCCTTGGGAGAAATGTGGTGCCCCATGCCACCTAGTCAACATGAATAGTGCTCAAGACACCTCACCAATGTGAATAGTGTTAGGAATATTGAATGCAAAGCAATATTAATGAAATAAAGACATAAATAAAATTAAAAAAAAACAACATAAGAGAGACACAAATTTAATGTGGTTCACCCAAAATGGGCTACGTCCACACATAAATAACCACTTCTTCTCTTATTTAGTCCAATAAATGAAGGGATAAAACTTGAAATACATCCACTACAATCTCCTCTTTACTCACAAATAATGTGCCATCATGATTAAAATGCCCTCATATAAAAGGAGGGTTACATATTAGGGAAAAAATACACCAACATATTTTATACCATTATATCTGTGATCTAATAGTGAATGGTCCAGATTTACTATGAAATTACAATATTTTACAATGCATTTTTCACAAAATTTTACTTTTACTTTAGTGGGGGGACATTGCCCCCCACACCCCCTTTTAGGAATTGGGCATTATAATAAGATCAAGCTCCACCATAAAACAAATAGTGCCTCCACATTAGAGATGGAGTAGGCACATTTTATTGGGTGGTTGAAAGAAGATTACCTTGACTTTGAAAAGGAGGTAAGATAGATTGTTCGAAAATTTGAACATGATTGGATCTACTTGGAATAATCACTCTTGGATTAGAGTTATATTGATGATATGGTACTTACTGAGAATGGTTTTGATTTGGAGGGAACTGAGGCTTGAATGGAGGAATGTTTTGTTGAATATTTAATGGTACTTTTTGGAATTGGAAAGGGACCTACTGTTGATTGGTAGGAACTAATTGCATAGGAAGAACTTATTGTTGACTTGAAAATCCCCTTGTTGAATAAAAGCAATGATTGATTGGCAAATAGGAAAGTGTTGTGGGTTAGAAAACATTGGTAGAGGATTGGTCCACACTTTTTGTAACAAAATTTTGATTATCACCCATTGAGGTGGGGGATTGTTTGGCACTTATTGGAGTGGAGAATTGGTTACCCCCTATGGATGTGGGGTACAAGTTTCAACTCGATGGGGTGTAGTACTTGGAATTTGTTGTTGTGGATCAAGGGTGTTAGCAATTTATTATGGAAAAGTACTTGGAACATTAGAAGAATGAACTTGTGGGGAATATGGAATAATATTTTGTTGTTTTCAAGATGGTACTTGATGTGGGTTATAATAGGCCATTTGAGAATTATCCACCACATGTTAAGTAGATTTGACAAGGACCTCTGAATTAAGATTAGTTGCTAAGTTGGTTTCAACTAGAGGTATACTAAACATGTCTATAACTAATGTATTTTTAGTAAAGGGATTTAGTTTGTAAATTGGATAGTTTGACAAATCTAATATTTGTTCCATTAGAAAATTGTTTTCTAACAATGTAGGCTTTTGAACTTGGAGACTACTAAAGGAGTTGCCTAAAGTAACTGAGGCCTACTTAGTCTATTGTATTTGTGAAGCAATAATTTGGCTTTGTGTCATAGGATAAACTAATTGACCTTTTCTTTTATTTGACACTACCAAGGCTTGGTTAAAAGTGGGATATTGGCTATAGTGGTTTCTTGACTCTCTAGGAATGTAAGGGGTGCTTGTTTGGGTGCTCTAACCAAATATTGTAAGTTTTTCATGGGAAAATCTAGAAGAAATTTCAAACCCATTTTGAAAAACCTAACAAGATATTCATTTTTATTTTCAAATAGTTTTCTAAAAAATTGATCTTACCTATATTCATCATTAGGTGGTATGTTTTCAAGGTACATTGGATTCAGTCTCTATTTGTTGTCAAATGGCTCATGTTGGAGGTACTATTGACCATATTTAGTATGAGTTATTATAGTTGGAAGATATTGTTGACCTTGTTCGGTAGTAGTTGGCACAATTGGAAGAAATGAATTATGTGGTTCAAATTCATTATTGGATGTCACATTAGCAATATATGGTTGATCGTCTTCATCTTATACATAATGGTCATATCCATAGGTGTTATAAACCACTTCCTCATCAAATGAGGGGTTATAGATAGCTCCAATACATGTGTATCTAGGCATGGTTAATTATATGATATTTGTTTTGACAAGATGTTTGGGCACCTTAAAAAATTTGCTAGATTTTGTAAAAGGCAAATGCAAATTTGATCCAAGGTATAGTGTCTTACTTTTTTTTAACATACCAATCAAAGATTATATCAATGTTAACAATTTCAATAAGTAAAGGCAAGTGGTTCTAAGAGGATGTGCCCAAAAATATGAGGTTCAAAGGTTTCAAATGCACAATGTTTAATGGGTAAGACCTTGAGAACATTTATATTTGAGGCACTTGAAATGCATTAAGTATTGACATAAGATTCAAAATATTGATCTTGAAATGTTGAATCAAGATCCAAACTTGATTTAGATCTTAATCTTCTAAAAGGGGTTGATATTGGCACAAATCTAACTAGAATTGGAACCCAATTTTGAACTTGGAGCTTTAAAGTTTAGAATTGGAGGTAGAAGGAAAATTAGAATCAACACTTGGTTGTGAACTAAATTAGATGGTATAATGACACACATTTGATAAGAATTTGGGTACTGGAACTTAAGAACTTGTTTGTTTATCAATTTGAAATGAAGTCACATTATAATGGGTAGTTGAACTTGCACTTAGGTTTGAACTAAATTAATTGGCATATTGACAAAAGTTTAACAATAAGTTGGGATTGGTATTGGACCAAGTTGACAATGTCACTAATATTATTTACATGAAATTTTGATAACATAATGACTCTTTATGCAAGGGACCACACGTTTTGGTTTTGGACTAAGAACTTGGTGTTTTTGTTTTTAAATGGGGTTGTGAGCACAACATGAGTTTTAACAAAAAACCACCCCAAATAATCATGTGGAAACTAACACGAGTTTCAAGATAGTCACTGAGTCTTTTTGATATAATTATTTTTATAAGGATAAAATTCAAGATTGATTAAAATGAATTAATTATTATGCATTATTGGTAGGGTTTTTAGGCCTCCCCTTCCCTCAAAACTTTGTATAAAAAGGAAAAATTTGGTGGGTATTAACCTTTGCACCCCTATATCAGTGATTTTTTGTGTGGTAAAAGTCACTTTCTACCCTAAGTTTTCAATGGGAAACTAGTTGGTGTTGATATACCTTACAGTATGTGGGCACTTTAGAATTGTCTATCAACTAGATGTTAAGACGTCTAGCTTATTAAAAAAAGGTCTTATCCCTTTCACAACCACTGCATTCATCAATTTCTCAATAAAGTGCAATGTCTATAATGTGCATGCTTTATAGATCCATTCAAATTATTAGGTTAACTTCTAAACTACTATCTAATCTAATAGCGTGCTTAATTTATATACCCCATTGAATAAGTGGGGTTAGTATGATTATAGGAGGTGAGAGCCTAGGTCAATGCAACCGTAAAGGACTTACGAGAAGGTTATGAACTCCTGCTCACTAAGTAAAACAAAAATGAAAGGAAGAAAGGATCATTTTTGAGTCATCTAAGTTCCTAAGAATGAGGAGAGAGCATACATGATTTTCTTTGGGTGGACACACAAGCAATTAAACTAAGTAAACCAATGTGAATGCTCATTTGCTTAAACACCAAATAGAAGTGTGATTGAATTTTTAAACACCAAATTTTGAAATGTGAATGTGTTTTCAAACACCAATTTTGAAATGTTTAAGATGCTTTGAAACTCAAGAAAAAGTACTAAATGGTTTTGTTAGTATTTTTACTTAGTACCCTACATCAAATAATTAGTGGATTCATTTGAGTTGATTAAGTTGTAAGAATAAAATAAAAATTTGGACCTTTTGAGATCCTAGGTTTGTGTCTCAAAACGCAGTCACCATTTAATAGTCTACATTTTCATCATTTTCCTAAAAAATATAGAGAACCAAAAACATAAAAAAACTAGCAAAGTCACTGATTAACAATGGTAAAATCATCGATTAGCAGTGGAAAAATCATTGATTAGTCAAAGTCATTATTTTCTCAAAAAATAGCAAAGTCACTAAATTCATAAAAGATTTACCAGAAGAAGTAATTGATTCAATAAGTCAAAGGCACTATTTTCACATGGTCAAAGTCATTTGATACACAAGGTCAAAGTCATTGATACACAAGGTCAAAGTCACCGTTTGCACCTAAATGTGTTTTTAAAGAAATTTTGGAGAAAAATAAGAGAATTATCTTGTCAAAAGACTAATTTTGGTAATTAAAAGATATGAAATGGTTAAGAATAACTTTTGGGGTGCATGCAATCCTTGGGGTCCCATAGGTATGCCATTATGTAGATTAGAAATTGAAGATGAGAGTTAGTCAATTGTTAGTGAAATAATGAAAAATAACTTAGAGACATAACCACTCAAGTCTAATCCCTTAGGTGAGATATGGGGGTACCAAGCAAGGATTGTAATTAGAAGGGTAAATACAATTTTTTTACCTCCTTTGAAGAATTTCTTAATGACCAATATATAGATGTTGAGCTCGACTTGTGACCTAGGAGTCTTTGGCTATGATAGTGCTTCGTGGGAAACATTTCCCCTTGTTCACTTATGGTTTTTCTTGGCACATGAGATGAGAAGGTGAAGATTCTTGATATATTTTGACATAATAACACTACACTCAAAAATCTTGTCTATAATGGCCATTCAACCTTTGCTTTTATAGACTTTTAGGATGATTATGGACCATTGAATTAAGATCACGATCAATGGTGGAGGATGAGTCCTCACACTCATCATTGCACACATGAAGTGTGTAAGATATTCCATTTAAGGCTTTTTTGGAGTGTGGAAGGGGAATTGGAAGAAAGTGCGGTCATGGCCTCTTGGAGTGTGTAAGAGGAGTGTAAGAGGAAGAGTGTGCAAGAGAAGTGTAAAAACTTGCTTACACTTCTACTCTTTCTTATTGACTTTGTTGAATGACATCATCTATATGAGGTAATAAAGTAATTTTGATTTTAGGAAAATAAGATAATTCCAAAAATTCATGAAATTTATTATTAGAGGAAGATTAGGCTAATTAATAAGAGATTAATTATAAATTAGAAGAATAGGACCTTTACAATGTTATTTTATCTATTAAATATTCATTTAGTTGGCCTATGATAACATTTGTAAAGGTTAGAATTGATATGGGATGCACTTGATCAGATTAATATTGTAAGATGATCCATTACCCCAATTAGGGATGTGTTGCTATGATTTTAGATTAAAATGATAGTTGTGTGGGTAAATTGGGTTTAATAATGATTTTCAATCAACTTTGCTTGTAATTATGAAAAATCATTTCTAAATGCATTTAGACACTAAAGTGGTTAAAATTAGGTATATACAATAACTTCCTCAACATACTTAAAATTATTTATAATAAATTCAAAATAATAAGGTTTTATGTCATAGGGCATAGGTGTCTAATTCAATGTTTGATATAAAATATATTTGAAATGGAGGCTTTTTGAAGCAAATATAACAAATAAATCATAGCTGGCATATTCCCTAACTAATCAATAATATCATACCCTTTATATTGATTAATTGGTCATGTTAGATTTGGTTTTAGACATGGAGGGATCACTTGAGTTTGTTCCTCTTGATTTCCTTGATGGGGCACTCGACCTAATCTAGTGATTATAGACACCTAAAATTGGCCACAATTGGTTCCTGATCAGACTTCAGATTGATTCCTACCAACCATTGTAAATTAAGCTTAGGAATCACTAAACACCCCAAATTTAATTATGCATCATTCATAAAATCTCAAAATCACGTTGAGATATCCCTATTTAGGGTATCCTATCATATGCAACAATAACCTCTCATGGATTCATCCCTAATCACTTTGTGGCATCACAACTATCAATTTGGCCTATTGACCTATTAAATAGGGCACATGAAAAGTATCAAATTTTGAAAGAGTTAAATGGTTAATCAGAATCAATTGTCTAATTAAATAAGATTAAATGCTTATTTGAAATATCCATTTGCAATTAATGAATATCTTAAAAAAGAAATTAAAAAATTCAAAATATCCTAGCCTTTATGATTTGTCAAGCTCTTTGAAAATTTCCTAAAATATCTAATTTTAAGAGTCATTCCTAGTAATTGAAAATCATAATTACATGACAACTATTAACTCTACTGGGGTTATATTGACTCACCTAAGTTTAGTTTGAACCCATTCTAAGGCTTAACTCAACCCTAACTTACTTTGGGTGAGAGTTAAATCCTAAAGATATAAATACAAGGCCATGTCTCTTCATTTCTAAGCTTGGATATTGTAGAGTTATTATGTAGGATTTGTTTTATGAGACTCTTTGTAATAGTGTTATAATTATAAAATATTAACACAATCAATCACAAGCCACATCAAAGCCATAGTGCCAAGGAGAGAAGGAGCCAACAAACTTCATTTTCCAAATACTTCTTGATGCACAAGTTGAGCAACCCACTCAACAAAGCATTTGGAGCTCCCAAGGATGGTAAAATGATTTGCGTCTTTTATGTTTTAGTTGTGATTTCATCTATATTTTGTTACTAATCTCTCTCTAAGTTATAGGCTAGGAGTGTAAGTGTTAGTGTGTTTTTATTTGAGTTTTTATTAATTAAACTAACACTATACTAGCCTCCCTTCTTGGATTCCTCTGATCACAAATGTCCTATCAAGCGTGCCATTTATGATCATAGGAATCCAATAAGGGAGGTTAGTATAGTGTTAGTTCAAGTAATAAAAAATCAAATAAAAACACACTAATACTTACACTCCTAGCCTAGAACTTAGTAACAAAAGCTATATGAAAGCACAACTAAAACATAAAAGACACGAATCCTTTTACCTTCTTTGGGAGCTCAAAATTATTTATTGAGTGGATTTCTTGGTTTTTGAATCAAGAAGCCTTTGGAAAATGAAGCTTATTGGCTCCTTCTCTCCTTGGAACTATGGCTTTGATGTGGCTTGTGATTGCTTGGCTTAAGATTTTGGCATTATAATACTATTTCAAAGAGTCTCATGGAACAAATCTTGCATAGTAACTCTGCAAGATCCAAGCTTAGAAATAAAGAGGCCTGGCCTTGTATTTATAACTTTAGGATTTGAATCTCACCCAAGGTGAGTTGGGGTTGAGTTAAGCCTTGGAATGGGTTTAAACTAAACCTAGGTAAGTCAAATCTAACCCCCGTAGAGTTAATAGTTGTTAAGTAATTATGATTTACAATTAATAGGTAGGACTCTCAGAATTAGATATTTTAGGATATTTTCAAAGAACTTGACAACTCATAAAGGCAATGATGAAAGGCTAGGATATTTTGAATTTTTGAATTTCCTTTTTTAGATATTCATTAATTGCAATGGATAATTTAACTAGGCATTTAATATTATTTAATTAGATAATTGATTCTGATTAGCCATTTAACTGTTTCAAAATTTGATATTTGTTCATGTACCCCACTTAATAGGTCCATAAGCCAAATTGATAGATATGATGCCATAAGATGATTATAGATGAATCCGTGAGAGGTTATTGTTGCATATGATAATATACCCCAAATAGGGATGTCTCAACATAATTTTGAGCTTTGATGAATGATGTACAAGTAAATTTGAGATTTTTAGTGATTCTTAGGATTAATTTGTAATGGTTGGTAGTAATCAATTTGAAGTCTGGTAGGGAGCTAGATGTGGCCAGTTTTAGGTGTCTATAATGACAACTCAAACTGAAAGATATACTATAATCCTAGGGTAAATAGTAAATATAGGATATGAGCTAAGATAATTGGGAAGTATAGAGGTAGGAGGAATGAAAGAAACCATCTGAGTCCTTTAATGTCTATTAGTAATAGGTGGCAACTCAAATTGAGATATGCAACAATAAACATTGTATAACTATTCATTATTAAGTTCCTGATTGATATTTGATTTTATCTTTTCCTTAAATTATACATCCATAGACTTATATGCAAGTTAAATATTTTATATATTATATGCAAGCAACCTGTAAATGAGACTCATAAGGTTTAAGCCAATAAATAATAGATAGATTCAATCATTATGATCATGATCAATATAAAAATCATATAATCAATAATCTGAAACCATACTAAGAATGTTGAAAGGGAAAGAAGGAAACTTTAGGGAAAACTAGGGTTTGTAATATTAAAAATAAATAGTTTGACCAATATGTTTTTTCAAAAATGGGGTTTAAACAAGTGTTAATATACCTATGAATTTTTTTTGAGTAAAATCAAAATGTATAATATATATCATAAATACACAAGATTGATTTAGAACTTACTATTTTTAGAAATATGCTAGAAGGGGAAATTACTAGAGACAAATAATTTATCTAGCACTTTGATCTAAAAGATTGAAATAGAGATTGTGTAATTGATTATGGGACTATGTGAGGTCACTGTGAATAAGGAACATGCATCTATTTGAATCTGGGACAAGGTCATGCTATTCAAATAAGGTCAACCTATGATGTTGTATGTAGGGTTTATCAGTGTCTAGTAGGATTTTTACCCTTAATGTGAGTTTTGATTGGTGTACCTTTGCCTATAGGTCTTGTGTGTATATTCAGGGTTGCTAGATTCACTATGGAAGTTGTTATGTGCCTTCTTCTTCACTTGGAACCCTAGATTAATGACAATAAAATAGATTAGGGGATAAAGTGTTGCTTGACCTCAATGCCCCCTATGTTGAGCATTGCCTACATACCAATACTCTAAAAAGGGATCAAAATCCATGTTGTTCTCCCATGCTATGGTGGTATATGTGAAATAATGGTGTAATTAAGTGCTGAAACAATGACTTGTAACCTTGATCAAACTCAAATCAAGGCTATTGGCACTGTATAGACTTAGGATTGGGAAAAATAGGTTAATTCCTCTCAATGTGTTGTTATAATAATTCTTGTGTTTGTAATATGGAATCCTATTGCCAACTAGTAAACAACTGAATGAAAAATCTGCTTATATAGTGGTCTTTTTTGGTTTTACTCAAATAAGACTTTCAAAACATGAGAGATGACGCATTTGATGAATTTAAATTTGTAAATTAGCTATTATTTGGTAGAAGGATGAAAATGGCAACCTTAGACACTACCATCCAATGGGATTGTCATAAAGGAGTGGCTTCGTTTGAGGAGTAGAGACAACTAACTAGAAGTGTGAATCAAAATAATAATGAGTTTAGGTTATTTGGAAATAAGAATAGGAATGTTCAGTATTAGAATCACCTAAGGATAGAGGGTCATCCTAATATAAGTAAAGGAATAAAATTTTAAAACCATTGAATTGAGCATATGTTAGGTGTGCACAAGGAGTGGTCACAAATGCATTTTTAGCATTAAATGTTCATTTTATTGTCTACACCTAGTTAAGCAAAAAAAATGCATTGGAATGAAGAATTATGTTTATAATTGTCTTTTTTGGGAACTTAATTCATTAAGTTGGTTCTTTTCCATGACAAGTATTCATGTGTAACACAAGTCCTCATGTCTTAATATTAATAGCACAATAGGGTGCAATTTTTTTAAACAAAACTTTGTAGTGTATAAAAATGACAAACAAACATGAATATATGTATCATTGATCATCTGCAAGCATAATACATTTACTCCAATGGAAAAAGTAAGTTTCAAATAAAAAATATGATAATGTCCTATGTTTTACCAGTATTATAAACTGACAAGATCATTATGCAATAATTCTATTTTGACAACCAAGGTGTTTTATTGTGAGATCAGGACCATAATACACCAATATATCAACCTCAAATACTTTTTAAGGATTTCATGCACATAATTAAAGTATATTGCATGGAACATGGGAGACTAAATATATGTTTCATAGAAAAATAATATTTTTTCTAGGAAACAAATAAAAATAAATATAAACATAAGATTTTTTCTAGTTAGAAATAATAACTAAAGAAAAAATAAAATACCTCTTTGATATATAGTTCACTTAAGATTTTGAATTTTGTTCATCATTGCACTTTCAAAATCAAAGATTATATTAGCTTTGAACATGAAATAAATGAATAGAATACAACAGACACACATATACATACATACATACATGTATACACATACACACACATATGTGTATGTATATATACACATATATTATATATATACACACATGTGTGTGTGTGTGTGTGTATGTTTGTATATATGTATACATACATATATTTATATATGCATATATATACATACATGTATGTATATGTAAACACACTCACACATATAGTTAAGCAAAAAAAAGCATGGGAATGAAATTTTTTGTTTAGTGATGTCTTCTATTAGTGATTACTTATTTATTTATTTTTTCTTGTGACAAAGATTTATGTGGAATACATGCATCAGATTGTGTTTGGTCACTATCAAATTTTCCCAATATCCATGGCACATTGGGGTACAGAAAATTGTAGTGAAATCATGTAGTGTATAAAAAACAATAACATAATATGAATATATGTGTTATTTTACATCGATAAGCATAACATATTTACTCAAGTGGAAAATAATTAAGTTTCAAATAACATGTTTTTACCAAAAACCATACGAAATGAGTTATTTTCTAATTTTAGAACTTTCAAATACTAGACAATCATTAACACGTTGTGTTTGATAAAAATCACGAAAAAAATTCATGTCAATTTTTGTAAAATATGAAGTTTGAATGTGTTTCATTACTCTCATTCGTTTGTTGGTAAAATATAAAAATTGTCCAATGATAAGGAAAATTTCATCTATAAGTACGAGATGCCAATGTTGCTAGTATTTTGATAATGAGTCCAAGTGTTTAGAACTTAATAAAATAATCTCAAATATATCAAAAGGTAACAAAAAATTTGAATGAAGCATCATGGCACTTGAATTTTATGAAACCTTGCTTATGAACATTATAGTCAAATCCTTTGGTTTGAGGGGGTCGCTATTGATGGAATTGTTATAGATACAAACCAAAGTTTTAAATATCAATTTAGCATTGAACACTTTTTCTATGCTAGCATTGCCTATCAAGAAAAGGTACAATGACATTATAGTGCTGATATATTTTTAAAATGCAATTTTTAAAATGTTTTATTGTGTTTTTTTTTAGCATTGCCATTTGACTAAATATGTTACAGTTTTTTAGCATTCTCATTTGACAAAAATATGTTACAATTTTTTTAGCATTCTCATTTGACTAAAGTATGTTACATTATCTATTATGAATGAATGTCTACCAATTTCAAAAGGCCTATTTAATTTTTGTGTTTTCAATCTATGCAAAGGAATATTAAGATGTATATCATGTTTTTCATATGATTCTCCCTGGATTTATAGATTTGATAATTTTGGAACAGACTTGTGTATACTATATTCCAATTCATCGAGAGTAGCTTGCATGTCGCCTAGCTTTGAGTTTATGTCAATGCATATGGTTCTTTCCATGTTAAGAAACCATTTATGAATTAATTTTTAGATTAAAATGGAACATATAGAAAAATACTTCTTTTAAAATAGTTATCATTATCTAAATGTTTGTTTTAATTGACAAAACATATAACCCTTGATTTTGAAATTGGTCATATTTTTTCCATTTATAATTGTATGCATAAGCAAATTTAGTAAGACAAATTCTATGGATAGATATTGGTCGTGCAATGTAATAGTCTATAATAAAGCGACACTTAATATCTTTAGAAGTATCATGTTCCTGATATAGAAAAACTAGAGACTTTAGAATGAATGTATGTTTCTCATAAGTAGAAGTGTTTATGAAGAATATACATTTTCTTGAACTATTATTCAATAAAACAATGAAAATAAGATGTGAAACTTATTATGCATACATTTTTTTAGAATTTAGCATTTCATTGCCTATTTTTCCTATCATTTCAATGACATAAAGATGCGAGCTTGGTGGTCTCCACATTTTTTTTCTAAATTATTTTTTCATTGACCTATTAATTTTCATCATGTGTGAGCTACCATAGTTTATAATTGCATATGCAATGAGAACAAACTAGGCATATGTATTTACTTCCCATAATTGTGTAATTAGTTTTATAAAGCTACTGCTTTATGCTTGTGATGGTTTTCTTGCCATTTTTTTTAAAAAAAATTTCAGCATTGTTTGTATTGCATGTATGTATTTGGTTTCATCCATATTTCGTTCATGGAGGAAAATGTCAAAAGAAATAAAATTTCATATCATTTTTTCTAAAGTGTATGGAAAATATGCTTTACATTTGTAGGAGGAAGTACATCATTATCTTTATATGTCTTGAGTATTTTGGTATGTTTCATTAGGGAAAAAGGAAGATTGTATTTTCATATTCTATGTTTGGTCTTGTAGCAACTTTTATGTGGTGATGTTCTTGCAACTTGGCAATGTTCAAAGCAAAATCCTCACTATCGTAAGTTATGTGCTTGTGGACAAAGGATTTAGTGGCTAAATTATTAATGACTCCATAAACAGTTGTGTTTTTTTATCCACATAAATTAATGAGTATGGGCATTACCTCTATTTTGAAACTTAGTAATAAAAAAAAATTAAATCTCATCTCCAAAAAAATAGTTATTTTTACAAAAAAATGTTTTAATGAATTCAATTTATGTTTATAGTAACAAGTGCACATCATTGGACCATTTTTTTAATAAGGAGTTTGTAATCCTTAATATCATTTAGACTATGTCTTACTCATAGCTAATGAGTTTAGATCTTGTTCACATAACTATGTCAAGGCAACCAAAAGAGGCTACCAACAATGCTCTACACTCGAAAAGGTTGAAAAATTTATTGGGGAACTGAGTTCAGATATCATGGAAAAAAACATTTTCTTAATTTGTTCTAAGAAGTTAGGGGAGATACATATTTTCATGAAATCATTGTCTTCAATATCAAATCTTAATAGATGCTCTAAATTAGTTTGTATTATATTTTACCATATATTTATATTCATTTAATTGTCCTTCCTTGATTCGAACCCAAATGCATTTGCCAACATACCTAATAATGATATTAATTACTTTAAATAAAAGGTCACCAATGTGATAAGTAAATCTACAATCATAATTCAATAACTTCCATTGCATAATTTTTTTGTATGAAATTGTTTTCATCAGGGGGTTTACCGAAGAACAATGTGGATAAATTTATTTCCTCTAAAAATCTATCTTGGAAAATACTGAGAGGTCATTGTCCTTCAAATGAAGGATTTTTTTATTAAGTTGCCTTGAAGGTCATGAATGCATGTTGGGTATATGAACCCATACATCAAAGTGTCATCAGTATCCTCACTTTCAATAGACTTGTCAATATGAACTAATCTATTATATTGACTTGATACAAGTAACATCCAAGATAATATTATCATGAACATGGGACAATTAAACCTAACAACAACAAATTCAATATTTCTGAGACATTAACCACATTAAAACACACAAATATACCTAGAAATAAGTATTCACCACAACCAAGGAAAAACAACATCATTACTCTTCAAAACAAAGACACAATATTTTCCTCAAAACTATAATCAAGTAGAAAAAATTCCACATGGTTGTTATTCATTCCAAAAAGGGAAAAAACTCATTTTCACTAATGGAAAATAAATGTACATAGTCAAAGGAATTTTTTACACCAATAGAATGCAAGACAAACAATTTTTTCTTGAATGAAAAAAAGAAACTTTATTTTTCAACCAAACCATGTCCCAAACATTACATTTGATAACTACCATACCATGATTAGGTAGAAAAAAGGCAACAATGAAAAATTTGAAACCTATTACAATACAGAAAAAAAAAAAAAAAAGGTCAAGATTCTCAACATATTGATTGATAAAGGTCAAGATTCTCAACATATTGATTGATTTAATTAAAAATAATATAAGAACAAAATGGCAACTCCCTAACTCCATCAAGCCTTGAGACAACCATTATTGACATTTTTTTTGATATTGTATGGGATTTGATCACCTACCCATGATATATCAAAAGGGAAACAAACTGTGACACATTGGCAACCAAAAATATTTATGAATTTACAGAGTTCACTAAAATCATCTTAAAAACAAAATAAGGACTCTATTAGTCTGTGACCTCATTACCTTAGGATCATTAACATGTGTTTTCCCATAATTTAACATGGGATTTTGACCGCTAGGTCATGATATTGTAAAAAATAAAAAGCTATCATGGCTTAAATAGACATAAAATTGAGTATGAAAAATCCACTTATAGAAATAGTAAAACATATCACAAAATATTAAAAAAATAAAAACATTAAATCCACTCAAGATAGAGATAAATATAGGCCTTTGCAATGCCATGACTTCTATAACATTGACCCATGAAGATAACCCAAGAACAAAAAATAAATCCCCTTGCTCTGTCACTCTACAACCCAACAATTCTTGATAAGTGTTTTCCCTATGATATTACACAATATTTTTCCACCTGTCCAAGATTTATCAAAACATAAAAGGCATCCAAGTCTACACAAAGACAAAATAAATATTTTAAAATGCTTTCCTCTCTTTGATATCAAAGGAAATAGACTATGACACATGTGCATCCAAAAAACAACTATGGATTCACAGAGTTCATTGAAATTAGCTTAAGAACAAATATGGACTCTATGGGTCTCTGATCCTATTAGCCAAGAATCATTACCACACATTTTCCTATGATTTCACATAGGATTCAACCACTTATTTGTGATATAGAAAAACATAAAAATATATTAGGGCCTAGACAAAGATAAAATTAGGTAGAAAAATCAGCTAATAAAAAAGTTGAAACCCATCACAAAACATAAAAACATAAGTAAGCACCAAGATTTAAACAAAAATAAAGCCAAGCTTTTACAATTCCATGGCCTCTACAATATCGAGACTGAAAGGCCACTATTCTCAATCCATTGAAAATATTGACTAAACATAGTCCAAGAAGAAACAAGAGCCCCATAACTTTGTCACCGTGCAACCCAATAATTTTTTACAGGTGTTTTCCATGTAATATTACATATAATTTCTCCACCTACAAATAATATATCAAAATATAAAAATGCATCCACATGTAGATAGAGAACATCATGCCATATCTGTGTTAGAGGTACAATCACTGGGGGGGGGGTGAATTAGTGATGCAAGATAATCCAATTCAATTCCTAACTCTTAAACATTCAATATACATCAACTTGATCAAGTAATCATAAACATCAAATCACATACATTCAAAGCATACATCACATGAACACATCATATATGTGGAAAACCCTCTTAGGGGATAAAACCCATTTAAACTTGCAAGGTGGACTACAGTATTATAAAGACAAGATTTAACATTTCAACTAGTACCAACTGATCAAGAAGCACCCACCCCTTAATTTAGTCAAGCACCCATTTGACCGTTTACTAGGTTTAACTGGCAAGGAGGATAAAAACCCATAAGAAACCAAGAAACAAATAAACTACATCTGATTTGATCTCTACCTCTAATATGATGTCAAACACAGCTGATTATGGACTCCTCTGCTTACACTCTTCTCCTCTCAATCTCTCTCAAACAACCTCTAGGGCTTACTCGCTCAATCTGCCTCTTCTAGGCTCATTAGGTCTAATGATCTATGTATCCACCTACATCAGCTTGATTAGTTAATTATGACTAATCCTCTTTTCTCTTTTATGGTCCTTACTAAATTGTACCTTCTCTTTCAAAGGTTCTTTCCTTTGCTTTAATCCATGCTCACACCACTAGCATAATTAGTCCAATTATGCCTTGTATATATACCACTTTCTTCCTTTAACCCATCTTGGTTGGTCAATATGATTTACATATTTGAACAACATTTAACATAGGTCTATACACAAGTTACATGTGATAACCATACTCTTCATATGTTGGTCAATACCTCATTATCCCCAAACTACCATTAGGTTTTGGTGAGACTTAAAACAATTAGGCCTTCATACTTACATGTTACAACTTAAACTCCTTGATCCAATTTAATCCTTTAAAAATGATTCAAACACCTCAAATATATTTAAAATATCCCCTTGATAACTCCCATATGGGTCCATTCCACCTAGAACACCAACTCAACACTTGAACCTACCAATTAGGTCTCCTTGCTCTTTAGGCCTTCATACATAGAAAACATAGTCTCAAACTTCTAAATCAAACACATAAATATTTCACATATGCATATGATTATATCACATGGGTGAACCCTTAATGACTTAAAATACATGTCCATGTGCTTTATATGCTTCAACACAGGATCTAAGCACTCAATTCAACTCTATCAAAATGACCACTTAGACTGGTCACACATAATCAAAATACAGTCAAGTTATTTTGATTTTCCATATTTGATCAGAGACATATCATGAAAAAAAATGTATTATAATAAATATTTGAGACTTCCTTAACATATTCATATTCATTTATTTTCTCAACTCTACTCAGAACACCTTCAACTTGCCTCTGTAAGATGGTTACTCAAACTACCAGTGTATTCAACAAACATATTCAACTTCTAAGCAATAGTTCATACTAAATATGAATTATTAAAACCTAAAAAATACACATATTTGGTCTTCATAGAGTCTAGAACACTCTCCAATAGATAATTCATCTTTAAACATCTAAATTATATCTAGAACAACTCAATTATCCTTCTTGGGTCACTTGCATAATATGGTCAAACACACAATCAACTTTGGAGCTAAATATCTTTGACTGTACAAACATTAAAACATTATAACCAATGTTTTTGGATGTACCTTATAGTCCTTTACAAATTTTATTTTTACACCATGATCAAATTTTTCATGTATTAAAATTTATAGCTCAGACATTATAGACTGGTTTTCCCTAGTTAATTTGAATATTTGAATTCCAATGATCACTATTCAGGCACTAAACATCGAGCACATTAACCTCATATCATGCTCATTTAAAACTATGGAAAAATACATACTATTTATATCCTTATATTATCTTGGAATTTATCTTGTGATTCTCATCGTTGATCTTTGATATGTGCTTCCATGATTGTGCCACTTAGAAGCTTCATGTACTCTCTATGTATATTGACTAGTTGACTCCAATGAGCTTCTACCACTTGGCACCCTCACACATCCTCTAATCATCCTTTGAAATTTTGAATTAATATTCAACATTAGATCTTCACTACATGATATATGATCACTTGGATCTTCATCTGACATATTAGATGCTCATCGTAGATCTATTGCTCAGAGTCTGTAATTGTGACACATGTCACTAGCAGTGCAATATTGAACATTTTACTTTGATCCATGCCATTGGATCGTTATCCAATATAAGTAAATTCTCACCTTATATATTCATCTCTTTATTAAATGATATCCATATAAATTCCTCTTGTAAATTTGGCTAAGTATAGAAACTTAGTGAACACTGTTGAACTTTGTTCGAGAAGCCAACTTTACACCTTAATAAATATTGCTACGCTCAATCTCATGACTTGATATTTGAACCATATGATCATATTTCATAAGATAATCCATCCATATATCAAAATACTCATGAAACTTTCATACATGTGAAATATGACATCATTAATTAGCTCACTTATCTTTATTTGTCAAGATGACTACTTGAACCTAGATCTTCATATGATTAATCTAATGAAATCCATTCACTTCTTGTTGACCAAATTTTGGCCCTTCAAGCCAAAATTGTGAACCCTTATTTGAAAACTTATCCACCTAAGTCTATACCTTTGTCTAGGTCCATTATGCAAGTTTCATTTAGAAGAAGTGTTCTATACAGACCCGCAACAAATATGAGTAGCTCAATTCTTTTGAAAAGTTTGGTTTTGGTCTTTTGCTAAGCCTTTGCATAGTAATCCTTTCAGGTCTTTTGTTTTTGACTAAAGTTTTATTTTTTTAGAATTTTTATTTAGCCAAAGTGCTAAATTCTTTTAGATAATTTGTTTGAGATAAATTTCCTGAAGACGAAGACATATTCCTTCAGGAAAATTATCTGAACAATTTCCCTGAAGAACCTTTTCAAGCCAAAGGGTTAATTTGCAACTTTTTTGAAGGGAAATTCAACTTTTATGAAGGGCACTTCAAATTTTATTAAGGGAAACTCCATCTTTATGACAAGGTAATTTTCAACTTTTTCGAAGGGGTCACTTCAACTTTTTTGAAGGGACGTTTGTAGGAAGGCCGAAAGGTACTTTACAAAACTCTGAAGGGCATTTCAAATTTTATAAAGGGATATTTCCAAGTGCCAGAGGCTCATTTATAGATTGATGAAGGACCATTTATTTTAGATAAAGGAAAAAAAGACAAAAGACCCAAAAGATGTTCGAGAAGATTGGCCGAAGGAATTTTCTTGGGAAAAAGTGCTGAAACAAAGTATCCATGGGGAAAAAACCCAAAAGAAGATAAGTCCACAAAAAAGGAATGTCCAAAGAAAATATATTGAAGGAATGGAAGGGTGATGGCCTTGTAAACATCAATTTAAAACTATGGAAAATATCCATTGGTATCAAAAGGCTCGATGGGAACCTGAAGGTGAATATAAAGGTAACAAATGGCAAAATATCTCGAGCATTTGGTTCAGTCATGACTGATTCAATTGTAACTGATTCATTTGGTACAATTGTAACTTATTCAATTGTAACTGATTCATTTAGTGACATGGCATAGCTTACCTAGCTTTATCTCACATGCAAATGTAATTGATTCTCTCATATAGACACATGTCCAAGTGACCCTTAGACTCCCTTTGCTTGACCTCCCTCCCAAAGGCTATATATATGCATTCTTTTGGCTTGTTCAATAGCCTCCAATGGTTACTGGGAAAAATCTAGCTAGATTTATACTCGAAGAACTCTTAAATAAATATAAAAGTGTTGTTGGCTCTCATATCATGTAATATTGAGTAATGACTTAAATCTTTTTGGTCTAGTCTAGTGAAATATTATCTTTTCTAGCTTGTACTCTTGATGGTCTACCAATTTGTAGAAAGGAGATTATTGCATGTCTTTGCTAGTAGTATTTTCTAAGTGTAGAGATATCCTAGAAGTGGTCCATGATTGTATCCCTCTTTTTAATCATTCATTACCTTCCTAAGAATCATATACCTTCTTGAATCTAGCATATGAAACATTGATGTAACAATGAATCCTGAGTTGTGAGTTTTGTGTGAGAAACACTTTATTTATCTTTAAGTGGTTGTTTTAGTCAATTAGGAGGACATTCTACATTGGTGCATCATTGTTTAGTTTCTGAGTCATTTTTATTAATCCCTTTTCATATACAATTGTTAAGTTAGAGAGAGATCTTTAAAGGTGCATCAAGGGGAGCTAGCCCCTTATCTAGAGATTCATCTCAACAAAAATATCACCCACAACAAGAGAGATGTTTTCATTGTGCCACTTGGATGAGGAGAGTTGATCATCTTATCAAGGGTGTGAATCTAAGTTTCAACACTTCCATAATCACTCCAAGCACTCATAACACCCCATAGGGTCTATGTAACATGTCCATATCATTAATATCATCCATCAATTGCCTCACTAAATCAAACATTAAGGAATTATGCAGGAACACTAAAACACATTGAAGCACACTTTTTCATTATCACTATAACACACATGACACCTCATCAACAACCTTGGTCACCTTGGAGACATCATTGACAAACCTCTAACAATCTCCCTCATCGTCATTGATGTCAACACCAATACAAATCACTTTCTCCCTCTTTGATGTAATGACAAAGTGGGCTCAACTCCTTATCCTGCAAACCTGAAAAGATTTCAAGGAAAAATAATAGGAAAGTACCACCTCTAAGAGATGATAAAATCTCCACATAACATTATGCGTACCTCTTCTTACCTTGAGCTTCTCAAACATGATCTATGACTACACTCTTCTTTGATCATACATAGATTCTATGAAGAAAAAACATACATGAACATCAAAAACTACTTGAATTTATATTGAAAACATTAAGAGGGGATCCCCCTAAGTCACTTGAGCTTAGGCATCCTTTAAGCACCTTCAAATAATCTCCAAACATGATGAAGCAACACACTTGCCTTCATACCTTCTCACTTTAGGCTACCTCCATGATTACTACCAGATGAACAAGACAATATTCAAATAGGAAAGATGCACAAAAACAACTAACAAACTCATTTAGGAACAACCATACTTTTATCATTTGGAAAAAATGATCAAAGACCACTCTTATCTTCACTAGCCTTGCCTAGAGGCCTAAAAGCCCTACCTAAACCTTGACACAGCCATATATTTCTATGTATGCACCTTCAAGACTTGAAATTTCATCTCTAAAGTACACTCATGTGTCCCCTCATACATTCCAAAAATCATCTTCCAAATCTACTTATGTATCATAGCTCCTTCACAAACCTACTAGCCAATTAGCCCTTTGTTTGCACAAATCCTCATCCATAGAAGAAACCACACACTTTCAGATGACTATGAAATAATTTTTGAAAACCCATTTATCCATTTCAATATATCAAGTAACCTTAGACCTAAACTCCCTTAAGCAACAAACTAACCAACATGGGCAAAAATACTAGATTTTCAAGTGAAACTTAGCCAACTCACCACCTTTCAGTCAACAACAACACTTGAAAATTATCTCACACCTGGAGGTTAATAAAACACACTTTTGGACCAATTTGTGAAATCAAACACCTTATATAACCCATATAACCTTCAGCTAGGTTTTGACCTTCTTGCCCTAAGGCCAAAACTAGGAAACCCCAAGAGCTCTCAAAAAGCTTCAATTTACACACAAAAGATATTCAATGCATAAAAACACTTGTAGCACACCTGAATGGAGTCATCACACCTTTATTATTAGGTTGTGGAGCTAAAAGCTTCACTGATGCAAATAGGGATGGAGGTTGCTAGGAGTTGCTGGAGTGTCACAGACACCGGCGTCGGTCAGGCCAATTGACGTCGGCAGGATTAGACAGAAGAGAAACCAAGGTCGGTCAGGGATCAACCGGCGTCGGTCACCTCCAGGCAGACAGGGACTGACGTCGGTCACTTGTGCGGTTCAAACTATGAGTGTTACTGGTAGTTAGTTAACGAACCAAGTGTTTGCATGTCAAGAGCCAAATTTAGATTGGAAGCTGCAGATCTAATTATTGCAATTAGATGTCTAATTATTGTTTGCATGAGATCTATTTAAGAGACTCATTGGTTGTATTGTAAAGTGTTCTAGTTTGATTTGAGCAAAGTTAGCTCCTTCTGTGTGTGAGGTGAGCAAGGGTGTTCCTCCTAGTTCCATAGCAGTACCAAGTGTGGGTGCTAGTTTTGGAGAATCAGCAGGATTCTTCAAGTGTGTAGGATCTTGGTCAGTAGGTGTGCATGGCTAATTTAGGAGATCTACATGGTAAGTAAGACCATTGATATGTAGGTGTATGTGTGTGCATGATCTAGGTTTGTAGGTGTGCAGAACCAGATTGATTTGTAGGTGTGCAAGATCAGGGAGGATAACAACACAACTTGGAGCAGAATCAGGTGGGATCTACTTAGAGTATAGTGTGTACTCAGAAAGAGAGCAAAGAGGAAGGCAAGGTAGTTCCTTCCATAAGTAAGATCAGATTGGGTTGCAGGTTGTAGCAGTTCAGGGGAGATCTACTTGAAGTATGATTGTGTACTTGTGGAGTGTGTGGAGCACTGGAGTACTGGCAGTAGTGGATACTGACTGGTTGGAGGTGAACACCAACTCTGTATTTGAGTTGTGTGTTGGGACCGTAAGAGAGAGAGCTTTGAGGGAAGATTTACTATTTATGCCTTAGAGGTGTGGGAGCCCTAGAGGTGTGTAAGGAAGAAGAACTGTGGCAATCTTCTTTGTTGTATTTCCTTCTGAAAGAGTTTTAATACAAGTTATGTATTGTCTCTCATATTTTGTGTTATTTCTGAATTCTAGTTACTTGTGATTCTGGTTAATTCCGCACGTAAGTTGCTTGTATTTGGTAATCAATTGTGTGCTTCCATAATTCCCAACAAAGGCGGTATCAAAGCTTTTGGTTGGGTATCCAACAAGTGGTATCAGAGCTAAGGTTGCAGGGAGCGGTTTTGTGTTTGATTATAGGTCACTCTCAGGGGTTTCTGATTGAGTGGGAGTAGAGCAATGGCAGAAGAAAGTAAGCTAAGAATGGAGGAATTGAAAAGCACGAATGGTCAATTACAGTCCTATGGAAAGAAAGAGCAGGGAAAAGAAAATTGTTGGTTTGTGGAAGATCAGCATAAAGGAACTAAAGAAGCAGATGTTGCAGGTGATGTTGCATAGGATGCTCTGGGAGGTTTCTTGGATAAAGTAGAATCTTGTTTTATAGATTCTGTTGCCTCTTTCCATGTAGCCCCAAAGAGAGGAGCTGGTGAGCCTTGCCAAAGAATTGGCAAAGGGGACGTGTTGCTGAAATTGTAGGCGGCCAACACATGGGTGTTGAAGGAGGTCATGTAGGTCCCAGGCTTGGAGATGTGGCTAATTTCTTTAGGAAAATTGGGTGATGAGAGATGCATAAGAACTCTCACAGCGGATGCACTTGAATTAGCTGGTGGTAAGAAAGCAGGTACTCTTTATCTACTTGCTTATATTACTGATTCTTCTTCTGTTGTGGAGACGTGGCTTTGTAGGCTTGGTCACATGAGCAAGAAAGAGATGCATGTTCTTAAGAGGAAGTTAGATGTGTTTGACAGGATTAAGAACTGGAAAGCCTTGGTGTTCTTGGAGGAGATGACGGACAGAGACCAGTGGATGGGGCTGGATACTTCTGAGTAGGGCAGTTTGGACATGGGTCTTGATTCAAAGGAGCTTGTGGGTAAAAATTCATCACTCACAGGGGAACACAGGTACCAACATTAGTCAGGAGGAATCGGTGTCAAACAGAAAGGTGCCGATGTCGATCATGTGCAGATCGAAGCCAGTGATGTCGGGCAGGGTAAGACCGACGTCGGCAATAGGTAAGACCAATGTCGGTCATGAGGACCGACATTGGCAACAGGGACACCGATGTTGGTAGAGTTGGTAGTCAGGACAGGTGCATGGAAACTGACATCGATCGCACATGGAAACTGATGTCGATCGGATGCAGACTGTGTGGTGACCGAGGTCAGTCACTGTAACAGATCTTAGGTAGACAACAAGCTATCAAAGAGTCTCAAACACCCATATGGAGGACTGAAGGTGGTAAGTAAGCCTCAAATTCGTTGTTCCTCTTCTTTATACTCGTTGCTTACTGCAGAGCAGGAAGGATCCAGGAAACAGTGGGAGCATGGCAGGAATAGGATGCAGAACCAAATAAGAGATTTGGTAGGGTTGCCAGCCAGTATGAAAGCATAGAGATGAATGGATTCCTTAGTTGAAGAATAGAGAGAATGGATACGTGAGATGGAAGACCAAGTCATATGGTCTTGAGGAGCTGCAGGACAGTGGTATAGGGCTGATAGGTGGTACCAGGTGGATGACAAAGTAGGGCTTTAGTCAATGTCAGTATAACCATTGTGTTTTTCTTACCAGGTGGATGATGGTCGCAACATTATCTTGTTACTGTATGTGGAGGATGAGCTTGGTGCAGGTTCAGACATACAAGATTTTGCTGAGCTAAGGGTAAGATTAGTTTAGTGGCATGTCATGAGGAATTTGGAGCAAAAAAATTCTTTGGCATGGGAGACATGGAAGATCACAGGTTGATTTTGTCTCCAGTGGGAGCTGATGTGAATCAGGTGTTGGCAAGGTTCAGGATGTAGAACCAGAGCACACTAAGGGCTGGACAGTTGAGTGTCCAAAATCACATGAGGTCTGGTATAGACCTAAGTTTTCCCAAGCAGTGGGAGCTGTCAGAGAGTTAGGAGCCAATTCGGGGAAGTGGGTTCTCAGGGATTTGAGAGGGACCAGCAGCAGGGATTCATGCTATGTAGAGTCAGGACTTCACTACATGGGTTTGTAGGTTCGGATGTGGCAGGGTACTCGGATGACAGGAGGTGCACCACAGGTTGTGTGGTGGTTGGTCTTCAAGGTTGATCTTGAAGAGGGATACAAGCTAGGAAACATATTAGATGGGGTACAGGTACATGTATAGTGCAGTTGTTTATCTCCAAGTGGGAGATTGCTAGGTTGTGGAGTTAAAAGCTTCACTGATGCAAACAAGGATGGAGGTTGCTAGGAATTGCTAGAGTGTCACAGACACCGGTATCAATCAGGCCAATCGATGTTGGTAGAATTAGACAGAAGAGTAACTAACGTCGGTCAGGGATCGACCAACATCGGTCACCTCCAGGCAGATAGGGACCGACGTCGGTCACTTGTGCAGTTCGAACTACGAGTGTTACGGGCAGTTAGTTAACGAACCAAGTGTTTGCATGTCAAGAGCCAAATTTAGACTAGAAGCTGCAGATCTAATTATTGTAATTAGATATCTAATTATTGTTTGCATGAGATCTATTTAAGAGACTCATTGGTTGTATTTTAAAGTGTTCTAGTTTGATTTGAGCAAAGTTAGCTCCTTCTGTGTATGAGGTGAGCAAGGGTGTTCCTCCTAGTTCCATAGCAGTACCAAGTGTGGGTGCTGGTTTTGGAGAATCAGCAGGATTCTTCAAGTGTGTAGGATCTTGGTCAGTAGGTGTGCATGGCTACTTTAGGAGATCTACATGGTAAGTAAGATCATTGATCTGCAGGTGTATGTGTGTGCATGATCCAGGTTTGCAGGTTTGCAAAACCAAATTGATTTGTAGGTGTGCAAGATCAAGGAGGACAACAACACAACAGGGAGCAGAATCAGGTGGGATCTACTTAGAGTATAGTGTGTACTCAGAAAGATATCAAAGAGGAAGGCAAGGCAGTTCCTTCCATAAGTAAGATCAGATTGGGTTGCAGGTTGTAGCAGTTCAAGGGAGATCTACTTGAAGTATGATTGTGTACTTGTGGAGTGCATGGAGCACTTGTGGAGTGCATGGAGCACTAGAGTACTAGCAGTAGTGGATACTGACTGGTTGGAGGTGAACACCAACTCTGTATTTGAGTTGTGTGTTGGGACCATAAGAGAGAGAGAGCTTTGAGGGAAGATTTATTGTTTATGCCCTAGAGGTGTGGGAGCCCTAGAGGTGTGTAAGGAAGAAGAATTGTGGCAATATTATTTGTTGTATTTCCTTCTGAAAGAGTTTTAATACAAGTTGTGTATTGTCTCTCATATTCTGTGTTATTTCTGAATTCTAGTTACTTGTGATTCTGGTTAATTCCGCATGTAAGTTGCTTGTATTTGGAAATCAATTGTGTGCTTCCATAATTCCCAACAAAGGCGGTATCAGAGCTTTTGGTTGGGTATCTAACATTTATATGCAAAAAAAATCATCTTGAAAACTCATATTTCTTATTTTGACACTTGGAAACCTCCATACTTTGCTTGCAGACCTCTAGGACCAAAATCCTTGAACATACCTTAAGCACACATACTTGCAATCTAGATATTGAAATGAATAACTTAGAAAGTAATCACCTTCAGATTACTAAACTTCTTCATGTATTTACACAAGAGGACAATACATCCTCTCATGACCTTATGAGGCCACCACAAGATCAATGAAGCTCTCAACACAAAGAAACACATTATTAAAACATCATTCTTTTTAAATTCATAGTTGTAACAGACTATCTCAACCATGACTAGAACATCTCACAAATGCTCCTCCTCACATCATGCACATATTATTCAAGCCACTCAAGCTAACTGAGTTAGCTCACCCTTAGCCACACATATCTTCAAATGATATTCTTATCCTGCAACATCAATCAGAGCTCAACTAGTATCCAACATGCTTCCTCTTGCTTGTCAAGTGTCTCCTTGAAGCCTAAATAAAAACACCCTGACCCACAATGTCCTAGAACAATGTGAAACTAGGAGTTGCCCACAACTCCTCATATTCCTTTTCCTCCTTGGTCATCTGATACTGATAGTTCTTCTTCTTCTTAGGTTTACGAGAAGCAACATGCTCATCCACTACAATATTATCTTTTTCTTCTAAGATTGAATTGACAATACATGGAGACAACAAATATTCATGACATACCTTTTCATATGAAGAAATAACCTCATCATTGGGCATTTACAACTAATATTCTTTGCATGAAACTTGTTCTACAATAGCAAGATATTCTTTAGGATCCATACATACCTCATAACTAGCCTCAATTATTACTTTGGTCTTTTCTTTGAGCTTGACTTAAACTGACTTTTGATTATCCTTTTCTATCTGCATAGATGATACATTATCTTGGCATTCCTAAACCTTCTTCATACATTATTCTTATTTTGCTTTAGCAGGAAGTCCATCTTGATCTTTTAACTCAACTGAATTAGTTTTATTGGTCTTCACTTCCTTGTTATTCCATACCAAAGTTTGACCTTTCTTGAGCTCACTAGGATGTCCATGATCCTTATTGTGATTTGAGAGCTTGATTGTACAAAATATTTTAATATGAAAAAAATTATGACAACTAAAATAGATAACATCATTCATACCTTCTACTTGATAAATATTATGAATCTTAGTAAACATAACATCTTGTCTCTTAGGCTCATTATGCTCAAGCTTAACTATATTTGGTATCCACACTTGGGTCAATATTTTCTCATGAATTATGGGAAAAAATATAGCAATATGTCCCATGCCATGATAATTATAGCAGACTACATTATCCATACCTCTAGCTAACCAACTGCTCTTCTTTCTAGAGTTTCTTGCCTTATGACCGAACCTGTAACAAGCTTAATAATGACCATTCAAAGATATTTCATACCTCATGGCACTTGGATAAATTATGGATCTTTTCTTTTTTATATTTATTCTTTCATCCTTCTTATCTTGAGCTGACCTCTCTTGCTCTTTCTAAGTCTTGTTTACCTTGACAACAAATTGCTCATGCTGATCTTGTTGACCAAATTTGACTTCTATTTAAATTAGATCAACCCATACTATTTTTTAACTTTTAAGAAGGTTTAATGTGTCCTATGAGGTTTATTATTGTCCTATATGTCTCACTTATCCTTCCCCTAGTCCTTGTTGAAGCCCATTCTCCTTGTAGTAAGCTAGTCAACCAAAGTCAACCTTGGTCAAACCTAGTCAAAGATGGTCAAAGGATCAAATTATATTGAAAATATCCTAAGGTGGTCCTTGACATGATTTAATGTGTTTACAAGTCATAAATTGATCACTTTCTAGGTTTCATATGTAAAAGGGGTCATTTTGCCTCTTTTCTAGCTTAATTAATGACATGTACAGACTTTCCAAGCAAAATATTTGCCACCAAAGTGAATCTTAATGTGGAAGAGCTTAATACCTATCAGGATCAGTTATATGGTAGTTAAAAATTTAGTTATATGTAGGAATGATAGTTTTTCCTTAAAAATATGCCCCTTTGGGCACTTGTATGGACTTCTTGAGTTCACTTGCAGATAAAAATGTGGGTGGAGTGTCTCTTCACCTTCCCATACCCATTTCCATTCTTGGAGTGTAGATATTTCATAAAAAAGTCCATATATAACTTATTTTCCTTCTTTCTTATCTTGGAAAGCAAAAAAAGGGTCGAATTCAAACACTTGGTGTGGGCTATATAGGTGGAGTTGGGAAGAATGGTCTTGGTGGCTGAAAGGTCTCTAAGTCCACTTCACTTTCATAGCAAGAAGTCTTAGATTGGTGGTCTTCATTTATGAAAAATTGCTAACACTCTAGGTAGCTTTTTATGCATTTACAACCATGAAGGGTCTCCTTTTGAGATAGTTTATGATTCTTGTGTTTGTTTTGATGGGTTTTAGGTTTTCACATGATTTTAATGACTCTTCCATAGATTATCCATCACCATGATATCATAAAGATAATCAAATGACAAGGAAGTCTCTTATAGGCTTAGATAGTTCAATTTGTGTTAGAGGTTTGAACACATGAAGGTGCATTTATAAATACTAGAGCAAGTTTTGAGCCTTTGATATGTCAAAATAACACCCAAAAGGTTGAGTTTCTCCTCACTATCATCCTTTGATGGTCAACATATATATTTTCAAACATCTTCTACATTAGAAATTTGGTAGTGAAGCAGGGCTCCATGTGTGTTTTGATGGAGAACATATTCAAAGTTGACCAATGCTCTTTAATGGTTCTTGAAAGATTTTCTTGACATAGTCATATTAACTTAATACCCTACCTATGTAGAGCCTGCCAATGCATACCTATAGATTTACGAGTAAGACACCTATAGGAGATTGTACAAAGGAATGAGATAGATTGACATTTGAGAGCTATTAGTATAACAAGAAGGACTTGGCAATGCAGATGAGAGTAGTAAGATAATAAGGTAAGATGGTAAATCATGTGAAGAAATTAAGGACTATTTTAGGACTGTTTGCCCTAAAACTACTAAACAAAGCACCCCTTGCTTTTTGAAAGCATCATGTGAGATAGACAAAGGAGCTTTCAATGCCCTTGGAAGGTTTAGGTTTTTTTTCCTTGGTATGGACAAGGAATGCACAAAGTTTGAGGAGCAAAGAATAAAGGAGAGAGGGTTTTGGAGGTTAAAAGTTGTCCAAAAAACCATTAAAACTTGACAGTGATACCTATAGAATTTTGAAGGAAGGTTCACCTTGAAACTCATTTTATAGAGTCCTAGATTATGCCAAATAAGGGGGATAATTTCAAATGTTTTGAAGGACACTCCTGAGCACTTATGTCATGAGAGAGGATATTCTTGGATGTAATGACCTTCTATGCCCACACCCTATCAATACATAGGGCAAATTGTGCACTTACAATAGGGTCATAAGGCATAAGGTCAAAAATTCATGTTAAAGCATTGCCTTTATGTTTCAAGGTGAATTAAGTGAAATTATTGACAACCTTATGCGTCTTGAGCAAAGAAACCCAACTTTAAAATAAGTATTAGGAATCCAAGGTGCACCTATAGCCTCTATACGGACTAAAACATGGGTCAAACAAGGAAGTCAAGGGCTAGACATAGATTATGATGGTTTTAACCATATAAGAGGGATTCAAAGTAGTCAATCAGGTTGAGAACTTATAAGAGGATCTTAGGAAGCTAAAGTGACTGTGGAAGGCAGTGAGAAGTGTGAAGCCTTGAAAGTGATAATATGACTTAAGAACCAAGGTAATGGGATAGATTTTACAATGAAAAACTTGTTAATAAGGCTATGGAAGAGTTTCAACACGTTGATAAGATCCTCAAAGAAAGACATCAATAAGAAAGCAACTCAGTCCTCTATTACAGTCAATGTATGTTTAGCTTGGAAGGAACAAGATAGGATTTTGAATGCCTAAGAAGGAAGGGAAGGTTTAAAATAGTGTAATATGATTAAATATCATCAAATGAATGTAATTTCATTCCCAATAAACTCTCAAGATACACAAATCCCCTTTTCTCTTAGCAAAATGGACTAAGTCTGTACAGACAGGTTATGAAACCCTTGGCTCAAGGGGTAAACATAAAAGTTTCACTAAAAATAAAGGTTTTGGGTGGTTTCCAAAGTTTAATAAGAATTAAATAAGGGTGGATATAATGTATAAACAACTTATAATCATGAAGGTGGTTTGGAAAGATCATCCATGAGGAGGTTTGAGCAAAAATATGCAAAAAAAGGGTTTTTGACCCCCTTTTTGAGAAGATTGAGATGGTTAGACCCCATAACCATGGAATTATAAAAAACCCTTCAGTAAATTTGGTAATTATGACCTTGTAAAGACTCAAAAATATTCATTTTACACAAAAAAATAGGGTGATATGCCTCTATTTTTTCTCAGAGGTAAGGTGCTTTTTTTCATGCACAAGAATGGTAGTTTTGGGGAAAAGTGATGAATAGTGAACCAAAATTCATTTTGATCTATAAATAAGGTTTGAAAAGCTAGGGGACACATGGAGAAATTTGTCTAGAATGCTGTAATTCAAACAAAGTGGTATAGATAAAAAGGTCTGTAGGCAGACCTAGTGATGAAACAAGCAAATCTAGTTCCAAATACAAGGTCATTACAATTCTAACCCTTGTCAAGAATTATAGTGTTTTGAATAATGAATATGGGGGTTAAAATGATGTGTTAAAGCTATATTAGTGCATGTTAAGTGTTAAAAATATTCATTTGGTTCAAAGGTGCAGGCATACCCATTGGCAAGGTATGGACCTAGTTTCAAAGGTGTAGTCATTTTCATTCTTAGATCTTGGTGAGAAATTATAATGATTTGAATAGGTCAATGGGGGTAAAATAGAGGTGTATGAAATTTGATATGGTATAAATAATTAAAAAAAAGACCATTTTTGGGCTTGAGACACAAAACCCTCACAAAATACATGAAAATGACTCGAATGGTCATCTTGGAATGCTCATATCTTTCATGAGCCTTTGCATGGTACCTTGAGGTGTTTAGGGAAGTTAGAGAGGGTCCCTGAGGATCCCTCAATGGAATTTTGAGAGAATTTTAATGTAAAACCTTTATGAACTAAGGATAAGAGTCTAAGTGACCTCAAAACCCTTGAAAACCCTATTTTGTGACTCGATGGAAGAAATGAGGCTCAAAGTGCATCCAAATGAATGAATTTGACTATGAGTTTAAAAGAGAAGTTGTTTAAAACTTCATGAAGATCAGAGATAATGAGATATATTGTACATAATCCATATAATTCAAGCAAAAAATAGGTTTATTTAAAAATTTCTTATGTTTTGTAGGTCCTAAAGATGATCATGGGATATCAATCACTTGGGAGGCTAGCTTGGGACTTGAAACAACTCCCTATTCCATTTGTATAGATTAGAAATGTTCACAAGTGCCCTTGTTATGCCTCTCACTTTAGCTAATCTCTAAGGTGACATAGTAAAAATCATGGTAACCTAAATTTGGAGACTTTTTAAGGTATGAATGATAGTGCCAAGTGTATGAAGTGTCTTACCATGTGTCATGAGACCCCTAGTATAGATCAATTAGGTAAAATAAGAAGACGCTAGTGCCAATTGTTAAGAAATGCCTATTAGAGAGTGATCATGGTTATAGATGATGATTGGGTTTGTGTAAGAGAATATCCATAATTAAGAAAACTTCTAATGTAGGTGGAGGCCTCTTTTTAACTCCCTCTCCTCAACACAAATGAGACACTTGTCCCTGATTTGCTTTGGAATTCTCAAGAAAGATCATGATGAAGGCATTTTCTAAGAGATAATGATTGAGAAGATGCTACACCACATTGGGAGAAGAGGCTTATTTGGGATGTGATCATGTGTAAATCAATTTTATAACTCATTTTCCACCTCACTTCTATGCATTGTAACTGATTTTCATCTTTGGACACTTGTTTTTGTTCCTCTTGATCTTCTCTTTTCTCTCTCTTCTTCCAAGTTATATAAATGTGAGCCATTTTGGCTATTATAAAGCTAACCAAAGCTGGTATGGTGAAGCCTTGCTAGAATGAAATTATACTTTGTCTTTGAACATTGAATACAAGTCTAATTCTGAGTTATGAACATTTTGTCTAAGCATGTGAGTGATGAATAGTGGAGTCAAGTGATAATATCATCCTTACTCCCTTTATCCTTCATGTTTAGGCAAGATTTTTGATTTTAACAGGTCATGTGAAGTGCATTGATTTTATTAGTCTCTTAATCAAGCAAAAAATTATCTCTATGGTGTGCAATCTACCCCTAGATTAGTTATCTTGTTGATTGTGTCATGTATGCTACCTTCACATTGAAGAAATTATGTTAGAATCCTTCAATGCCTAAAATTGGTCTTAGAAAGCTTTATTTCTTAGTAGGAGTTTGATAGTATGTGGGATATATCTTGGTAGATCACCTCTTTAGTGTATTTTCCATTTTATGTAAAACTTCTAACTCTTTTCATGAACAAGCATTATATTAGGTGATATGCATTTAAAGAAGAATCTAGGGAGTTGGCCCTCATAAACTAGAGATTCATCTCTCTTACAAGTTCCCCCAAAACTTGAGAGATGATTCAATGTTGCATAAAATTATAGGAGATGAATAAAGTGTCCTAAGGTGCACAATTTTATGCCAAAAATTCTGGCATGCCCGATGGGACAGTTGGTCCCAATTGTTTCCATGTCAAGGCGAATGCTGATCTTGACAAGCCCAAGGTTGCAGAGGTGTTTTTTAATCTAGTATTTGATGACTCTAAAAGGTTAGAGTTTTTGGTTTTAGATCAAGTTCTTCACATTATACTTCATGGTCTTCACTAGATCATCTTTTAGTAGAGCATTCAATCAAGTCCCTCTACCTAAAACTGCTCTTGAGGAATAACATTTTGAACCATTATTAACATTTAAAGATCATGAATAAGAAGGTTTTGAAGAAGAAGAAGAGGTTGAGGAGATAAGAGATCAAGAGGAGGAAGAAGAGATGGCTAGGCAACATGCTTTCTCAGTGTTCAACACCTAAAATCCAATTAATCTTCCTACATATCATCTTATTCCTCCCAATGCTAACAAAAGTCTCCCTAACTTCAATGGAGAGGGCCCTATTACCCCATCTGAACACATTAGGGACATTTCAAATTTTTACAACTTCCAAAATGTCACTCAAGCTAACATAGCTATTAGACTACTTGCCATGTCTTTAAAGGGTAAGGCACTTGATTGGTATAGGACATTGGAAGGTGGTTGCATTACTAATTGGGATGACTTTGGAGAGTTGTTGGTAAATATGTTTGAGAATAAGAGTGACCATACTTCACTAATTCACTAGCTGAATGTGATAAAAAGAGGTCCTAATGAATCTACAAGGGATTTCAATGAAATATTTCAAAGGACATGGTATAGATTGCCACCTATCATGAGGCCTCCTCCAGGATTTTTATTCTCCACTTATTTCAAGTCTATTAGCACTGATGTGAAAGTAATGTTGTAATCTATGGGAGGATTTACTCTACCTAATGCATATGAGACAACTATTGAAGTTGAGAATAGTTTGATAGAATTTGAGAAATTACCCCCAAGAGTTTTTATGCATTTTATATCTCATAGTTCAATTGAAACTCCAAGTGTACCACAAGTTCCCAATACCAATTCCAAGTCTAAAACCACTCCCAAGAAGGTAGATAATTTTATAGACAAAGATGAAATGATTAGGTCATTATAAGCTCAGCTCAAACAATCTCAATTGCATGCAAGTGCTCCACCCAATTCCCAATATTATCCTTCACAAACATATAGACCTCCACCCCAATAAAATTACCAAAGAAGAGGACAAGGTAAAAAAGGTTTCAATAGGCTGTCCAATGTCCATAATCCTAATTCCATTCCATCCATAAGGGTTGTTGTTCTAGTCCATACTAATCTAGTTCAAGGAGAGGAACATTTGGATCACTAGGGACAATCTCAAGGTTAGTTTGTCTATGATGGTGGAGAGGGTAGCAAAGCCTTGGTGGGATAAGAAGGAGATAATCCTTGACTTAAATCAGAAGAAGAAAATCTCATGCAAAGGGATACTCATGGAGAGGGTAGCAACCAAAGTACAAGTTTTATGAACTTTCAAGCAGAAGATAACTATGTGTTGAACCAAAACACACCAGTTGTAGCTAACACAAGAGCCAAAAAGAGAGCCTTGGGAGATGTTCTAGAATCACATGTGACTCTAAGTAATGCCTCTCCAAGGCCACAAAGTGTGAATCTTAGTGTAATACCTCCTACTAGTCACACTCCTCATCAAAGTCATAATGTGAGCAAGGTTGTGAAGCCTATGATGCATCAAGTTCAATATTTCTCACTACCTTCAAAAATGTAATAAAAGGTGAATAATTCCCCTATAAACATTATTAATTCTTTGAATAATACCAAGACAAGCATATCTCTTTGGGAAGTCTTGCATATGCCTGGTCAAAAAGAACTCCTGCAAGAGTAACTTTCAAATCCATGTACCCCCTCAAGCTCTAAGACACAATGGTGTATCCCTTACCAATAAACCAAACTATGTCCTAGAACCTTCCACCAAATTTAAAAATCCTCCACCTTTCTATCTTACACTCAATGTGGGAGATAGATTGGTTCATAATTGCATTGTGGATAGTGGAGCTAGTACCATGGTTATACTTAAGGTAGTTAAAGATAAGTTGGGATTAAAATATGAACCAAATATAAAAGGTGTGTTTCAGCTTGATGGAACTCCAACCAAGATATTGGGATTGGTTAGATGATTTAAAATCTTTCTACATGATTGTCCAAATTTCCCCATTATGAAAGACATTGTGGTGGTAGATCTTCCAACTCATTTTACTATTTACTTGTCAAGGGACTTCATGGATAAAATAGGAGGATACCTTTTGGTTGATTGGTATTTTATTGTTTTTAAGACAAGATATGGAGCTAAGGTGACCATAAGAACATAGCCCTTTGCAAGGTTTCATATTGAACCATATGTGGAGACAAATTCAAATTAAAATTGTGTAATTAGTGAAGAAGAAGGTGTCAGGGTGGTGAAACATCTTATACAATTAAAGGTATTTCTAATATTTTCCTTGATGATAATGATATTTAAACATATGAACATGATCCCTATACATTCATAGAAGAGAATGATTTATGAGTCTATTGTATGCATGAAGAAAATACTCCTGTACCCTCACTCACTAATGAAGATCATGAACTTGAAGGGATATGGGAAATGCTTTTTGATGGCTCAAGAAGCAAATTAGGTGTAGGGGCTAGTGTTATGTTAGTCTCTCCATTAAATAACCAATACTACTCTTCATATAGATTTCATTTTAGTTGTACTTGTAATGTGGTAGAATATGAAGGCTTAGTTCATGGCCTCTAATGGTCAAAGAAAAGGGGAATTAAGAGTTTGAAGGTTTATGGGGATAGTGAATTGGTTATACACCAAGTGAGAAACCAAGCTATAGCCAAGAATCCTTTGCTTAAATCATATAAGCATATAGTATGGGATCTACTTGAAGATTTTGATGCTTTCAACATATAACCTATACCAAGAGATTCGAATAATCATGCTGATAGGTTGGCTATCATAGGAGAAAACTTTGACATAGTTGATGATATAAGTAGAGGGAAGGATCAATCTCATATCAAGGTCATTATGAGACCTTCTATAATAGATAATGAGGTGTCATGGCAAGTGTTTGAAAATGATAAACACATTGCACATTTATTACAAAATGAGGCATAATTTTCTTCAAAGAACCAAAAGAAGTTTCATAATCAATATGAGGAGAAAGTCATTCAAATGAAGATAAATAAGATAACTAAAGGGTTGGTCATCTTGGAAATTATTTTAAATGAAGATGATCAAAGGAGGAAGGAAAGAGTAGAGCATGTCCACAAAGGAAGAGAACTATGAAAGAGTCATGATCTTCAAGGACAAACTTCTAAAAATTGGTAAGATATGTTCTCCATCCGAAAGGCAAACCTTTATTGAATTATGTAAAGAGTTGCATGATATATTTGCTTGGAAATAAAAGGATTTGATCCAAGTCTAGCTCATTACACCATTGAGTTACAACCTGGAGCTAAACTAGTTAGGCAAAAATAAAGGCCTATCAATCCTAAGATAGTGGAACTCATGAAGAAAGAGCTTACCAAATCGATTGAGTCTAAGATTATTTTTCCTATCAAACACTCAACTTGGGTAGCCAATCTTGTACCTATCTAAAATAATAGTGGAGAGATCAGACTTTGTGTGGATTTTAGAGACCTTAGTAGGGTGTCTCTCAAGGATCATTATCCACTACCTTCCATGGAACAAATTTTACAAGTTGTTTCAGGTTCTTAACATTTTTCACTTCTTGATGGCTATTCAAGTTATAACCAAATATTGGTGAATGAAGAGGATCAGTTTAAGACAACCTTTAATACAAAATGGGGAACCTTTGCCTATAGCAAGATGCCCTTTGGTTTGTCTAATGCTAGAGCTACCTTTAAAATGGAAATGGACATGGATTTTAAAGGGTTGATCAATGAGATATTGCTTGTGTACCTTGACAATATAAACATTTTTTCAAAAGATAGTAATGATCATATGGAACATCTAAGGAAAGTGTTTGAGAAGTGTAGGGAGTATGGATTATCTCTTAATCCAAAGAAGTGCATATTTTCTATCCATGAAGGTAAGCTATTGGGTCATATTGTTTTAAAAGAAGGTTTGTCTATTGACCCTAAAAGGATTAAAGTCATTTTAAGCTTGTATTTGCCTCTACACAAGAAAGGAATATGAAGTTTCTTGGGTAAAATAAACATTGTAAGAAGTTTTATTCCAGGTTTTGCAACTTTGGTGAAACCTATCACAGCCATGCTCAAGAAGAACCAAGCTTTTACTTGGACAAAGGAAGGTGAGAATAGTTTTGAAGTAATCAAATAAGAAATTACACAATCTCCTACTCTCTTAAACCCAAAATTTTCCAAATATTTCATACTTTATACCTTTTATAACCTTGATACAATCTCAACTATGCTTATGAAAAATAATGATGAAGAAATAGAGCAACCAATTACATTATTTAGCCAAGGATTGGAAGACTATGAGGTCAAATATACATTTGTTGAGAAACAAGTTCTAGCTCTGATAAGAGGATTGAAAAAATTTAGGAACATGGTTTCAAATAACAAGATACATGTCATGGTCTCTCATCATAGCACCAAGGAGTTTCTTCTAAGCATAGATCTCAATGAAAAGAGAGATGGGTGGATTACAAAGGTAATGGAGTATGATGTTGATATCAAAGTAATAAACTTGGTGAGAGGGAAGGGGTTATGTGAGCATTTAGCTTCAGATCTTCAAGGGATAAAATAAGAAGTCTTGGTCAATCAAGTTCATCCCCAATCAATTGACCACATACCAATTCAAAGTTGGACACAAGACATCATTGACTTCTTCCAAAATGGTGAGTGTCCCAATAGCTTGAACAAGTCTCAAAGAAGGTATTTTAGATTGTAAACCATTCTTTATTATCTTATAGATGGTATTCTCTTCCAAAAATATCTAAGTGGTGTGTTGCTGAGGTGTGTCAACAATGATCAATTTGGTATGTTACTGGAAAAGTTTCACAATGGTGTAGATGGAGGTCATTTCTTCCCTAAAACAACAATTGCAAAGATAATGAGGGCTGGTTATTCTTAGCCTAGATTTTCAAAGATTGCTACAATTGGGCTAAGATGTGTCCATAATGTGCCTTATTTGTAGGAAAATAAAAGATTTTAGCCCTTTTATTGAATCCTATCCAAGTAGACCAACCCTTCATGCAATGGGGCCTTGATATCATTGGTATGATCAACCCTCCATCAAGTGCCAGACACAAATGGATATTGACTGCAATTGACTACTTCACAAGGTGGGTAGATGCTATTGCATTGAAAGAGGCAAGTGAAAATGCTATCTTTGAGTTCTATGAGAGCATCATAACAAGGTTTTGAGTTCCATGCACTATCATTTTTGATAATGCACTTGCTTTTATGAGTGCTAAAACTTTTGATTGGAAAAATAAGAATGGAGTTTACTTGAGAACTTCATCCAACTATTACCCTCAAGGTAATGGATTGGTCAAGTCTACCAATAAGAATCTCATCAAGATTATCAAGAGGACATTGAGAATAATCAAAGGGCATGGAACATCAAGTTAAAGATATCCCTATAGGCTGATAGGATTACTCCCAAGAGGTCAATTGGTAATTCTCCTTTTGTGCTTGTTTATGGAAGAGAAGTTAGATTTTATATATCTTAAGAACTACCTGCTCTAGAACTTGCACATTAATTGAAACTACTTGAGAATACTCCAATGGAAGTTAGGCTGACTGAACTAATGCAACTATAAGAAGCGAGGGATAATGCACATAAAACTATGGAACATGACCAAGTACTCATGAATAATATTTTTGATAAGAGAGTAAGTATAAGAGTGTTAAAAGAAGGTGACTTAATTTTAAAATGGGATTAGGATAGAGAAAAACTAGGTATACATAAAATTTTGATTCCTTGTGGAGTGGCCCTTACATCATTAGCAAGTGCAAACAAAGTAATCCTTTTCAGCTGACCAAGATGAATGGAGAGGAGTTGCCTATCCTTATGAATGGGATATATCTAAAGCTTTTATTTTAGTCCTTGTGAGGTCTATGCTGTAAATATGTAGCATAGGTGTGTACTTTTCATTCTTTGGTTGTGTTCCCTAAGTGTTCTAGTTGAACACATGTGTGTTTCCTTTGAGTTTGTCTGTGTTTCCTAAGTGCTTCATAACACAAATGTGTTTCCTTCCCTTATTCGGTGTGTGTCTTTGCTTTTGTCTGTGTGGGTCAACCAACTTATTTTCCTTGAGTCAAAGGTCTATTCAAGTCAATTTGAGTTCCCATAATGCGTGACTCCATGCCCAATAGATAGGATGAGGCTAATGGTCCTTAACATAGACAAGCATTTTACCCTTGGGAGTTACCAAAAATGTTGACCAAATTTGACTTCTAGTAAAATTGGGTCAACCCCTACTATTTTTTAACTCTTGAAGAAGGTTTCATGTGTCCTATGAGGTTTATTATTATCCTATATGTCTCACTTATCCTTCCCCTAGTCCTTGTTGAAGCCCATTCTCCTTGTACTAAGTTAGTCAACCAAAGTCAACCTTGGTCAAACCTAGACAAAGATGGTCAAAGGATAAAATTGTGTTAGAAATGTCCCAAGGTTGTCCTTTACATGATTTAATGTGTTTACAAATCATAAATTGATCACTTTCTAGGTTTCATATGCAAAAGGGGTCATTTGGCCATTTTTCTAGCTTAATTAATGACATGTACAGACTTTCCAAGCAAAATATTTTCCACCAAAGTGAATCTAAATGTGGAAGAGGTTAGGATATGTCTGAATCAGTTAGATGGCAATTAAAAAGTTAGTTATATGTAGGAAATGGTAGTTTTTCCTTAAAAATATGCCCCTTTGGCACTTACACAGACTTCTTGAGTTCACTTGCAGCTAAAAATGTGGGTAGAGTGTCTCTTCACCTCCCCACACCCATTTTAATGCTTTTAGTGTAGAGAGTTCATCAAAAATTCGATTTGAAACTTCTTTTCCTTCCATATTATCTTGGAAAGCAAAAAAGGGTCAAATTCAAACACTTGGTGTGGGTTATATAGGTGGAGTTAGGAAGAATGGTCTTGGTGGGTGAAATATATCTCAGTCTACTTCACTTTCATAACAAGAAGTCTCAAATTGGTCGCTCCTCTTTTATGAACAATCATTAACACTCCAGGCAGATTTTTATGCATTTGCAACTATGAAGGGTCTTATTTTGAGCTAATTTATATTTATTGTGTTTGTTTTGATGGGTTTGAGGTTTTCACATGCTTCTAATGACTCCTCCATATATTATCCATCATCATGCTAGCATATAGATCATCAAATGACAAGGAAGCCTCTTATAGGCTTGGATAGTTCACAAACTATTAGCTTCAAGCACTTACATGCATCTTGAGGGAGTGTTTTCCATGTTGGAATGAAAACATGATGTTTTTCTTAGAGGTTTAAACACATACAGATGCATTTATAAATAATAGATCAAGTTTTGAGCCTTTAATATGTCAAAACAACACCCAAAAGGTTGAGTTTTTCCTCACTATTATCATTTGATAGGCAACATATATATTTGAAAACATCTTCTACATTGTAAATTTGGTATTGAAGTAGGGTCCCATGTGTGTTTTGATGGAGAAAATATTCAAATTTGACCAATTCTCTTGAATGGTCCTTGAAATATTTTCTTGACATAGTCCTATTAACTCAATATCCTTCTTGTGTAGAGCATGCCAATGCACACCTATAGGTGGCTAAACAAGACACCTACAGGAGATTGTACAAAGGAATGAGATAGCTTGACATTTGAGAGATATCAGTGTGAAAATAATGTATTTTAAATGAAAATGAGGGTAGTAAGATATCAAATCATGTGAAGAAGGTAAGGACTATTTTAAGATTGTCTGCCCTAAAACTACTAAATAGAGCACCCCTTGCTTTTTGAAAGCATCATGTGAGATAGATAAAGGAGATTTCAATGACATTGAAAGGTTTAGTTTTTTTATCCTTGGTATGGACAAGGAATTCACAAAGTTTGAGGAGCAAAGGATAAAGGGAGAGAGGTTTTTGGAGGTTCAAAGTTGTCAAAAAAACCACTAAAACTTGACAATGATACTTACAAGATTTTGAAGGAAGGTTCACCTTGAGACTCATATTAAGAGTCCTAGATTATGCCAAAGAAGGAGGAAAAAATTAAAATGTTTCAAAGGACACTCCTGAGCACTTATGTCATGAGAGAAGATATTTTTGGATGTAATGACCATCTAGGCCCACACCCTATCCGTACACGACAAATTATGCACTTACAGTAGGATCATAAGGCACAAGATCAAAAAATCATTATCAAGCACTGAATTTGTGTTTCACTGTGAATTAATTTAAATTATCATCAACCTTATGAATATTGAGAAAATAAACCCAACCCTCAAATAAGTATTAGGAATCCCAGGTGCACTTACAACCTCTGTATGGACTGAGACATGGGTCAAACAAGGAAGTCAAGGGCCAGACATAGATTATGATGGTTTTAACCATATAAGATGGATTAAAAGTATTAAATCAGGTTGAGAACTTGTAAGAGGAGATTAGGAAGGATTTATATACCATACTACCCTAATCGAACCTACAAAGTGACCTACAACCAAGCCAAAGAGACTGTGGAAGGCAGTGAGTAGTGTGAAGCCTTAAAAGTGCTAATATGACTTAAGAACCAAGGTAATGGGATTTATTTGACCATGAAAAAATTATTAAGAAGTATATGTAATATTTTTAACACCTTGATAGGATCCTCAAAGAAATATATCTACAAGAAAGCATCTTAGTCCTCTATTATAGTCAAGGCATGTTTAGCTTGGAAGGAACAAGATAGGATTTTGATTGCCTAACAAAGAAGGGAAGGTTTAAAATAGTGTAATATAATTTAATAGAATAAAATTAATGTAATTTAATTCCCAAGACACTCTCAAGATACCCAAATCCCCTTTTCTCTTATCAAAATGGACTCAGTCCATACAGATAGGTTATGAAACCCTTGACTCAAGTGGTAAACATAAAGGTTTCACTAACAAGAAAGGTTTTAGTTTGTTTAAAAAGTTAAATAAGAATTAAATAATGGTGTATATAATTTATAAATATATTTTAATCATTAAGGGGTTTGGAAAGATCATCTATGAGGAGGTTTGAGCAAAAATATGCAAAAAATGAGGTTTTTGACCCCCTTTTTGAGAAGATTAAGATGGTTAGACCCCCTAACCATGGAATTATAAAAAAAACTTCAGTATATTTTGTAATTAGGACATTTTAAATCATAAAAAATATTCACTTTTCACAAAAAATATGGAAATATGCCTTTGTTTTGTCTCAGAGGTAAGGTGCTTTTTTTCATGCACAAGAATGGCAGTTTTTGGGGAAAAGTGATGAATAGTGAACCAAAAGTTAGTTTGATTAGTAGATAAGGTTTTAATAGATTTTTGACACATTTTGAAACATTATAAACTGGTATATAAGGTTGTAATTCAAATAAGGTGGTCTAGACAAGAAGGTCTGCAGGTAGATCTAGTGATGAAACACGTGAATCTAGTTCCAAATGCAACGTCATTTCAAATTTTAACCCTTGACAAAATTTTTAGTGTTTTTAATAATGATTATGGGGGTTAAAATGATGTGTTAATACTATACTAATTCATTTTAAGTGTTAATAATATTCATTTAGTTCAAACGTATAGACAAACCCATTGGCAAGGTATGGACCTAGTTTCAAAGAGGTAGTCATTTTCATTCTTAAATATTGGTGAGAAATTATAATGATTTTAATAGGTAAATTGTTTTAAAATATAGGTTTATGAGATTTTATATGGTATAAATAATCACAAATAAACCATTTTTGGGCTTGAGACATAAAAACCCTAATAAAATACATGAAAATGACTCGAATGGTCATCTTGGAATGCTCATATCTTTCACGAGCCTTTGCATAGGACCTTGAGGTGTTTAAGGATGTTATATAGGGTCCCCAAGGATACCTTAGTGTAATTTTTAGATACTTTTAACGTGTATCATTTATGAACTAAGGCTAAGATTCCAAGTTACCTCAAAACCCTTGAAAACCCTATTTTGTGACCAGATGGAAGAAATGAGGCTCAAAGTGCATTCAAATGAAAAAATTTGACCATGAGTGTAAAAGAGGAGTTGTTTAAAAATTCATGAGGATTAGAGATATGGAGATATATTATATTTAATCCATATAGGTCAAGCAAAAAATAGGTTTCTTTAAAAATTTCTTATGTTTTGTAGGTACTGAAGATGATCATGGGATACCAATCACTTGGGAGGATAGCTTGGGACTTGAATCAACTACCTATTCAATTTTTATAGCTTGAAAATGTTTAAAAGTGCCCTTTTTAGGCCTCTCACTTCAACCAATCTCTAAAGTGACACAGTGAAAATCATGGTAACCTAAATTTAGAGACTTTTTAAGGTATGATTGATCATGCCAAGTGTATGAAGTGTCCTACTATGTGTCATGAGTATGGATAAACTAGGGAAGATAAGAAGATGCTAGTGTCAATTTTCAAGAAAATCCTATTGGAGAGTGATCATGGTTGGATATGATGTTTAGGCTTGTGTAAGAGAATATCCATGATTAAGAAAACTTCCAATGCAGGTGGAAGCCTCTTTGTAACTCCCTCTCCTTAGCACACATGAGACACTTGTCCTTGATTTTAGTTGGAATGCTCAAGAAAGCCCATGATGAAGGTAGTTTCTAAGAGAGAAATTATTGAGAAGATGCTACGCCACATTTGGAGAAGAGGATTATTTGGGATGTGATCATGTGTAAATCAATTTAATAACTCCTTTTCCACCTCACTTATATGAATTGCAACTAATTTTCATATTTGGACACTTTTCCTTGTGCCTCTTTATCTTCTCTTTTCTCTCTCTTCTTCCAATTTCTATAAATGTGAGCCATTTTGGTTATTATAAGGCTAACCACAACTGGTATGGTGAAGCCTTGATGGAATGACATTACACTTTGTCTTTGAACATTGAAAACAAGTCTAATTATGAGTTATGAACATTTTGTCTAAGTGTGTGAGTGATTAATAGTGGATTCAAGTGATAGTATCATTCTTAATCCCTTTATCCTTCATGTTTAAGCAAGAGTTCTAATTTTAATAGTTCATGTGAAGTGTATTGATTGTACTAGGCTCTTCTTCAAGTAAGAAATTGTCTCTATGGTGTGAAATCTACCCCTAGATCAGTTATCTTATTGATTGTGTCATGTATGCTACCTTCACATTGAAGCAATTATGTTAGAATCCTTCAATGCCTAGAATTGGTCTTGGAAAGCTTTGTTGCTTAGTAGGAGTTTGATAGTATGTGGGATATATTTTGGTGGATCACCTCTTTAGTGTAGTTTCTATTTTATACAAAAATTCTAACTCTTTTCATGAACAAGCATTAGATTAGGTGATAGGCATTTAAAGAAGAATATAGGGAGATAACCCTCAAAAACTAGAGATTCATCTCTCTTACAAGTTCCCCACAACTTGAGAGATGATTCAACGTTGCATCAGATTATAAGAGCTTAATAGAGTGTCCTAGGGTGCAATATTTGATGCCAACACATCCCTCAATGAATCTAGCTTGGTCTTCAATTGAATGCTCTCATCCTCATTATCTCTCATACTTGAACTTACAACCTCTAATTGAATTATGAGAACTTGGATAGTCTCCTTATCCCTCTTAGATTATTTAGCCATGTCATCCTTCAATCTACATGATTTATCTTCAATAATCTTTTTAGAATCAAGTTGGATTTCAACTCATCATGCTCACCTTACTTTGAACTCAACTTGGCATTAGTCTCTTCTAACTGAGTCTTGATATGTCTACATTATTCCTCTTTTGAACTTGGATTAATCTTTGTAACTCTTAATTTATTCTCAAGAATGCTGATCTTCTCTTTATCATATTTTGATCTTGAGCTTACCTTTAAGGATTCTATCTCCTTATTGAGTTTGATACACTCATCCGTAATAGCCTTAAAGTTTGAGGTCATGATCTTATTCTAAGCTTCTTCTTGATCATACTCTCTCATCTTACGATTATAATTCTCAATAATTGCCTTGAGCTGATTTCACTTTTCTTCACTTTATTTTAGACATGCATAAGTAACCTCCACTTGAGCCTTCAACTCTTGATTGTCTTTCTTCAATTGCTTAGCCATATTGTACCTTAGATCACCTTTAAGTGGTTAAACTTGTAAAGAAGGTCTTAATATGATACCAATTATTAGAGGTACAATCACTGAGAGGGGGGGTGAATCAGTGATGCAAGATAATCTAATTAAATACCTAACTCTTAAACATTCAGTATACATCAACCTTATCAAGCAATCATAAACATTAAAGCAAATACATTCAAATCATACATAAGAGCATACATCACATGAACACATCAGATATGTGGGAGATTTTTTTGGGGGATAAAACCCACTGAACCATAAAAGATGGACTACAGTCTTATAAAGACAAGATTGAACATTTAAACCAACACAAACTGATCAAGGAGCACCCGCCCCTTAATTTAGTCAAGCACCCACTTGACCTTTAGCTAGCTCCAAATAGCAAAGATGTTACAACCCCCTAGGAAACCAAGCACCAAATTAACTAACTATGATATGATATCCACCTCTGATTTGATGTCAAACACAATTGATGATGGACTCTTCTGATTACACTCTTCACCTCTCAATCTCTCTCAAACAACCTTTAGGGCTTACTCGATCAATTTGTCTCTTCGAGGCTCATTAGGTCCAATGACCTATGTATCCACCTACATCAGCTTGATCAATTAAACATGACTAATCCTATTTACTCTTTGATGGTATTTAATGACTTGTACCTTCTCTTTCAAAGGTTGTCTCCTTCGCTTGAATCCACACTCACACCACTAGCATAATTAGTCCAATTATGCCTTGTATATATACCACTTTCTTCCTTCAACCCTTATTGGTTGGCCAAGATGATTTAAATATTTTAAACACCTTTAAAATAGGTCCATATACATGCTACACATGAGAACCATACTCTTCACAAGTTGGTCAATACCTCATTAGCCCCAAACCATCATTAGGTCTTGGTGAGACCTAAAACAATTAGGCCTTCATACTTACACGTTACAAATTCAAATATTTAAGCCACTTTAATCCCTTAATAATTATTATAACACATCAAATATATTTAAAATATCCCCTTGATAAATACCATATGGTCCATGCCACTTGGAACACCAAATTAACACTTGAACCTACCATTTAGGCCTCCTTGCTCTTTAGACCTTCATACATAAAAAACACAGTCTAAAAACTTTTGAAGCAAACACACAAATATTTCACATAGATATATTATTAGATCACATGGGTTAAACCTTTAGGACCTCAACTACACCTCCATGTTATTTAGACACTTCAACATAGGCTCTAATCACTCAATTTAACTCTCTCATAATGACCACTCAGATTGGTCACACACAATCAAATACAATCAAGCTATATTGAATCTTCATATCTGATCAAGGACATATCATGACAACCAATGTATTATCATCAATATTTGAGACTTCCTTGACATATTCATATTCATTTGTTTCCTCAAATCTGCTCAAAACACCTTCAACTTGCCTCTACAAGATGGTCACTCAAACTACCAGTGCATTCAACAAACATAATCAACTTCTAAGCAATATTTCATATTGAATATGAATTTATCAAACCTCCAAAATCCACAAAGATGGTCCTCATGGAGTATATAAATCTTTACAATAGATATTTCATCTTGAAACATCAAAATGTTATCAAGAACAACTTAATTATCCTTCTCGGGTCACTTGTAAAATATGCTCAAATGTATAGTCAAATTTGGAGCTCAATATATTTGAATATAAGAAAATTCAAACCTTATAACTAGTGTTTATGGATGATAATTTTAGTCCTTTACAACTTTTATTTGAACACCATGATCAAATTCTACATGTATCTAAAGTTATATCTCAAACACTATAGATTGGTTTTCCCTAGTTAATTTGAATATTTGAATTCCAACAGTCATTATTTAGACACTAAACATCAAGCACCTTAACCTCATCTCATGATCCCTAGAAACTATGAAAAAATACACACCATTTATGTTATCAAATTAGTCTATAATTTATCTTGAAATTCTCACTATTGATCTTCAATCTGCACTTCCATGATTGTGCCACTTGGCATCTTCGTGTGTCTTCTACGTACATTGACTAGTTGACTCTAATGAGCTTCCACCACTTGGTAGATCCACACATATTATGAGAATATTTTTAAATTTTGATGTAATACAAATTATTGGATCATCACTGCATGATCATATGCTCACTGTTGGATCTCTGTCTGACAGATTTGCTCGCCATGGATATGTTGCTCAAACTCCACGATTGTGACACATGTCACTAGCACGTGCAATCCTGACCATTAAAATTTTATATACACCATTGGATCCTTATCTATTATAAGTAAATTCTCACCATATATATTCATTTCTTGATTAAATGATAGCTGTAAATCTCCTCTTGTAAATTTGGCTAAGTATAGAAACTTAGTGAACACTGTTGAACTCTGTCTGAGAAGCCAACTTTGCACCTTAATAACTATTGATATGCTCAACCTCATGACCTTAAATTTGAAAAATCTAATAAAATTTCATAAGAGAGTCCATCCATATATAAAAATTCCCCTAAAACCTCACATATGTGAAATATGATGTCATCAATCAACTCACTTAGATTTATTTATCAAGATAATTACTTGAACCTAGATCTTCATATGACTACTTTGATGAAATTCGTTCACGTAATTACATAAGAATCCAAGGACTCATAACACCCCATATGGTCTATATAAATGTCCATATCATCAATATCATCCATAAATTTCTTTACTAAGTTAAACACTTAAGAACCATGTAGGAACACTGAAGCACACTTTGTCATTATCAATCTAACACACATGACATCTCATCAACAACCTTGATCACCTTGGAGACATCATTGAAAAAACTCCAACAATATGATATTAAGGGAAATAGACTATGACACATGTGTCACTAAAAATACACATAGGTTCATTTTCACGAAAACAACCTAAGAACAAAGCAAAAAGTTCATGGTTCTGTGACCCCATTGCTAAAGGATCATTGCCACATATTTCCCTATCATTTAAAATGAAATTTAATCTCCTGGTTGTGATATAGTAAAACATAAAAATTTATCAAGACCTAGATAAATATAGAACAAGGGTTTCCCCCAACATGGCCTATTGTGATAACAAAGGCAACAAAAATTCTGACATATATTTATCTAAGATTGTCAACAAATTCATGAGCATCATTGAAGATAGCCTAAGAAAAAATTTACATGACTTCCTCATAATATATGAAAAACATTACCAACACACTCTTAGAAATCAATACAAACAAGAAAATAACAAAAGACAAACACCATGGCTCTATCACTCTTCAGCCCCATGATTATTTTTGCCTTCACAATAATAAAAACAAACCACAAATAGAATCCAAGCTACATTTGACAAAAAAGAGCAAACTACTATCACAAAAAAATGAACAAAGACAACAGGTCTAAAGAAAAAGTAAACAAAACATACATACAATTAGAAGACACAAAAGTCACAGACCCATCATAATAATGGCCACTCGTAACATGACCTTATTTGATCCAAAGGAAAATACCACTTAATCCTTTCAAAGATACATAGGATCCAATCCAAAAAAATCATAACTACTATTCAATGCAAAAAAAAAAAAAAAAAAAAAAAAAAAAATACTATTCAACATTATCCATTGTAAAAAAAAACATGATTATCTTCACATCTGGCTAATTCAAGCTTATACTAGAAAATATCTTCTTACATCTTAGACTACTCTATTGGATCAAATTGATACAAGTAACATTTGAGATAATATTATCGTGAATAAAGAACAATGAAACTTAACCACTATGATACATTCAATATGGTAGAGACATTAATTGTAGAAAACCACACCAATATCCCTAGCAATAAGTATTCTTCACGGCCAAGTACAAACAATACTCTTGAAAATGACAACATGTTATTTTTTCAATAACTATAATCTAACAAAAAAAGTTCCGCGTGGCATATATTCACTAGATAAAGAGAAATATACTAATATTCATTAATAAAAAAAAGTCCTACATGGTTAGGAAATTATTTTCTAACCAATATAATACAAGATAAATAACATTTTTCTTTAAAAACTACTTTATTTTTTAACCAAGCTATATTCCAAACATTACATTTGACAATTGTCACACCATGATTAGGTAGCAAAAAAGTACTAATAGAATAGTTGAAACCTATATAATGTGGCTTCGACAGGATAATAAAATCTCTAAACTTTTTTTGGTTATTTTATTTAATACATCAATATTTAATGGGCATATTAGACCAAAATTCACTTCTTTTATTTTTACAAAGTTACGCAATTTATAAATTTCTTTTTTCCATGGTGTTTTGGGAGGTGTCTATATACTAGTCGCACTATATAACATAGTATCATAAATACTCTCTCTCTAATTATTTAACCATCTATAAATACATGTAAAACACTCTATTTTGAATAAATGGGTTTTACATCAAAATGCAATACATCTATCCATAGACTTTTAATTAGGTCTAAATAGAGTTCAAAGAGTAAATAAGATCTAACTGATTTATCTATAATAATAAATAATTAGGAGAGGATTTGGAAATGTCTTGATTTTTTTGAGATCATAAGACAATTGTTGAAGTATGATGACAAATATTAGGGTTTTGTAGAAAAATAATTAGAACCCTAAAAACTCATTGCAAATAAAGAACCTCCCTAAAAATGTACACTCAATATTCTTAGGCTCATAACCATAAACATGTTTCATGTAAATGAAAAGTAGATGAAAATTATTTTGAGGACTGTGTTCATCAAGTCCATGGCTCTGAAACCATTGCTTAAGTTTTTGAAACTTTATGTTGACCATTGGAAAAATGTTCTTGTTCAAACTCTAATATGGTAATTGTGTCACATCCTGATTTCTCTCTAAGCTGAACAACCTGTTTGATCCATGGATTATCATGGTTGATTAGTTGATTAACTAATGTTTGATTAAGCTTTATGTCATATTCTAATTATGGAATAATTATGTGATGCTTAATTTACATGATTAGTTGCTATGATTTAGTAGTACTTTTACATTCTATACATTATGATCATATTTGTTAATTATACTACATTATTTTATGGATATAATGATGTTTCAGGCTAACTACCTTCATTGTTGTAATGTGAATGTAGGATAAATTCCTCTCTTAGAGTATGACGAAGGGAGAACATCATCAGAGAGGGTGATTTAGATGAAGATGTTGGGGGATGATAGAGAATGAATCCAGAAACCCTTGCACACATCACTTTTGTATTTCATGATTGTGTGATTAATTATTTGATAGATAGTTGTAGTATGCTTTGTTTTTATTTGAATGACTATTATGATCTTTCAGTTTTTATCTAATCTAGTTTTTGTTAATGACCATGTTGATTTGTTTGAGTGATTTCACTAATGTTTATGATTGTACGTAGCTTATCTTATATGATGTAATTGTTGGTTGAATGAATGAATCTATATATGTTTTTACTTACTTTACTACATTATTAAGTATGACCATATAGTATAATGATATGACGTTATGTATGCATTAATAAGTATAGATGGATTTCATTATTTTTATTTGATCTATAATATTTAGGTAATAATATATATATATATATATATATATATATTAAAACAATACTATTTATATCTTTTGACTTTTGGATAAACATATATATATATATATATGTTTACCCAAAAGTCAAAAGATATAAATAGTATTGTTTTAAAATATATTTTTATTCAATTAAATGTTGACCAAAGGTTTAATATCCATAATACATTAGACATCGATTATATTGATTAAATGGTTTAGGTAAATCATTGTGTTTGTAAAGTGTTTGTTTGCAATGACATGGTAACATAAACAATAGCCTTTGAAATACATACTTGTATTGCCATGCTATATAGTTGATATGTTAAATAATTATCGACAAATTAGATAGTTGTTGCATGGAATAACATTGGGGTTATGTGACTTATTGTTTATTTGGTTGGTCATTTTTAGGAAGTCGATGATGAAACTATGGTAAGTCAAATATCATGCATATTTTATAAAGGATATGAAATGATTATTTTAATTAAAAAAAAACAAGTTTAAAGATGATTGGGGTTACTAATCACTCATCGACTTTGGGTACACATAATTTTGTAAAGATCATGAAGTTTTGTTATGACCAGCATGGTGGTGAACTATAGCATACAAGGAGTTCTATTGAGCTATTTGGGCATGCATATATTCAGTCAGTTTAATCGATCATTAATGGAGGAGCAGGTGGTGGTGAGTAAGTTAAGGGAAAAGAATAAAAAGAGAAGAGAGGAAGGATATGAGTGACACATGACACATGACATACATAAAGTAGGAGGTAAAAGGAGAAGAAGGGTGAATGAGTTAAGGGAAAAAAGTGACTCGGCTTCTTTGGCATTCATAAATTCATAGGTTGGTTTTGTAATTAAATTTTTGTGTGTGAAATGTTGAATGAGTTTTTGAATTGTATGGCTACTGGGTTTTTTAATCTCTTGAAAGTTATGGAAAATTAGAAGGGCTGTATGTAGGACCCTATGGAAGGATCAACCTCCACATAATGATACATTCAACCTAGGGTAACCTAAGGGAATTAGTAGGGTTTTAGGGAATGCCATGGTTATTCTAGCCTTAAATAAGCTCTGTCTTAAATCCCTTTTTAATTTGAAAACCTCTATTATACAATGGGAATGCATATCCCCTGATGAGTATATATGATGTGACTCAGGCTAGTTTTTTTGAACTAGTTGTTAAATATTCATTAAGGTATTTAGTAATATAGATTGAAACTTTAGATAGTTTGAGGGTTTGATTATGTGTAAACCTAATTAGATTTTGGGCATAGACGTATAATTTATTTATATAAAATGGACTAAGAATACACACACACACACACACAAGTATATACTCAATTTGGGCTGACGACATATATACATATACTTACACACACACACACACACACACACACACACACACACACACACACACACACACACACACACACCCACCCACCCACACACATCTTGAAATGTAAGGATTTTGGGGGAAATTGTATGTGTTACATTTAAACAGTTGAAGATACAAGTATAATATGAACTCAAGGTTTTGATTTTGATTGGATTTATGTTGATTAAAATTCAAAAAGATTTGTTCATTATAAGTTAAGACCATAGTTTATTATATGGCCTATGTTATGAAATCCTATATCATGTACACTTATTCATATATGGTTTTGGGAACAATTCAGTCTAAGGCCATAACATGTAACCCAAGTATATGTAGATGAATGAATGAGCTGTAGATTTTGTACTTGCCTTTATGCATAAATATATATATGATGTTATAGTTTATATGGTAGATTTAATATTTAAATTGTATTCATTATATATGAATTATGCATTTATATATAGTCATGACTGTGTATTACAACTTATTCAAAAAGTGTCTTTGAATGAGTAAGAGGTATGCACAGATAGTAACATGAATGGGTATGCATTTTATGTTTATTATGCATGAAGAGATTTACATAGTCTAGTTTGTGTTATTATATTAGCCAACCCGAGTTGGATATGGTCGGTTGTGTATTTGTATTATTCATATGCATTTATTTTAACTGGTAATCTTAAATTGATTGAATTTGGGATATTTGATTAAAATGGATTGGAATGAATGTTTGGTTGTATGCAATATATGAATAATATGAAATTTTGTATGTTTTACAAGTATATGGGATTCGTCTAGTTTATAAAAGAGTTATGGGGCTTTTATTTATTTATTGGATGTATACTTATAGTATACATAATACTCTAAGACAAATGGCAGTGAATGTCATCTTAGAGTATACTGTATACAATGAAGTAACTATACAGTATCAAATTTGTACTTGTGAATTCTAAAATATACATATAAATGGTACAAGTTAAACATTGATTGATTGAGTATGCAATCCATAAATGTTTATACCATTTAAGTATATATTTATAAACGTATAAAACTATGTTATGTAAACAAGTGTGAAAATGAGTACTTGTATATATCTTAATGTTGATTAAAGAGTTAAATGAGGTATTTATGAGTTTAAATACAAAACATATTAATGTGTCTTAGACTGGATTTTGTTTATATGTGGAATATAAATAAATATATAAGCTTGTGTTATAATGATTATTTCGGGGATGAAATAGAATTTTAAGTTACTTTATGGATTAAGTAATTGGTAGTCTAGTTAAATCATTACTCGGATGGTATGTTATATCGAGGATTATTTTTGATTTTGTCTATTATTTGTAATAAACTAGATTTTATGGATTCTTTACATTTCATTTGACGAACTAAATGAATGTATGTGATATTTTTGTACTTGGCATAATTTTTATTAGCTAAAGGGATATATTTTGAATGAATCTATTGGTTTTTATATTATTATATATTTTTACCAAATCTCGCATTCATGACCCTAAATAAATAGTGGATGGATTCCATTGGCTTAATTAGCACCATCAATGCAAGATGAGGTGTAATCCGATCAAGTGGTGTGTATGAATTTGACTGATCCTAGAGATCATTAATTATTGAAAACTTTGGCCAAACTAATGTTTTAATTAAACATTATCATTTCATATGTTGATATAGTTTTCATATTTGTGATTTATCATATTAGAAAAGATTTATTTATAGTACACATTATGTATTAGATATCTTCAACACACGGGGTTTGGTTTATTACTCTGGATTCTTGTATCGTCATTATCTACCCATCTATGAAGGGAGGGCCATCCCCTTATTTGGGAGATAGTACAAGGGATATATGTTCTATGGTTGGTGTGAAAAAACACTTGCCTAATGCTCTCCTTCCTAGTTGGAGTATTATACTAGGGACTACACTTGAGATTACAGATTGATACTTAAGTCGTGGAGACTCTACTCCATGGAGCTTTATATCATGTTTTATCATTTGAGATATTATTATGTATTGTTGAAAATTGTAACATTTATACATTATAATTCTACAATAGTGGTTGTAATGTTATATCAGTTGTGGTTGAAAATATACTATTTCATTTATGATTAGATGCAGTAAATTATTAGTTATTTAATATTGTTCATGATTTTTATATCTATTCCTAGTGATCCTTAGCTAAGTGGATTAGCTATAAACCTTTGGTTAATTAAATTATGAAATTATTTAAAGATCACTAATTAGGTTTATCATGGTGAAATATAAATGATTAATATGTGTAATTATATTTAATTTTTTTTCTATATTCTGGTAAAACCTAGTGGGGTTGTTACAAATTGAACCTAGAAATATTAAGGAATGATATTTGTTTTGGGTTTTTTATTTAGGTTTAGTAAGGTTTTGAAGCAATGACTACTTATCAAGCCCCTCTGTAATATACAATATCAAAGACATCATGTTAAGTAAATACAATGATGCTTTAGCCAAGCAAACTGATGTCATGTAATGTGCCACCATTATGAACTTTAATGTTACAATAAATTATCTCTAAATGCTTTATTTATTTATATTTTTAAGAGCTCTATATATTATTGTGATGATAAATGCTAAATTCTCTTTCAAATTTCCTTTATATTCCCTTATAGTCATTCTCTAGATTTATCTTGATACGATTAAGGATAGGGGTCAAGTGAATGACAACAATATCCTTGCAGCCATTAACCATATATATATAAAATATTAGATTTGAAAATAAAGACAACCAATTTGTATATTTTTTAAATAGGAATTAGAAAAATTAAAAAACCACACCCTCACTCTCTCCTCTCTATTTATAACATGAGAAAGAACCACACTCAAAAACCCTATATGGGACTAGTCACCACTTTATATTCCATTTTGATTCCTAACCAAGCACTCATGCTCTTGTAGTAATTATTTTATAACTCCAAATTGCCTTCTTGGATTGAATCATGGTTTGGCTCTTACAATTCTTTTTGATCTTGAAAATGCTCCAAATGAACACTTGAATATTTTTGGACCGTTACTTGAACTATGCAACTCTCAAGGGCAAAATCATTGCTTAATGTAGATCGATGGTTTTGTAACTTCCAAAAAAAGCAAACCTACAATAATCAATGGTTTTTTCATAAAAGATAACTCTTTGTATTGATTATTGGAATTATCCTTTCTCTATGGCAAGAGATTGTTGAAGTGTTATCAATCCTTGTAGGTCACCTTCATACTTCGAATTAGGTTCATATACACACAAAAATTATTAGATATTTTTGGATGATGAAAGATTACTTGATCACCCAGATGCTCTTACATTAGGCACTCAAGGTAAGAATTTGTGAGCATATTACTCACAAATTTAGGCTAAATGGTAGAACCATCCTTTTGAATTGCAATGTAAATCCACATTGTGCCTTCCATCATGCTATATGTCTCTATATCTTATAGACACTTGTGGGCCCATAGGTAATCCTATTTTACCAAATATTTCCCATACCATTCCATTCTAACCCTTATTGAATTTTGGTCCACCATCACTATCTAATTTTAGCATCACCTTCATTTTTCCACTAAAACTTTAATATTTGTTACAAGTACATGTCTAGACTAATAATAACATTGGTTTCTTTGTCTTCTTCTCAGATTCAATAAACAACCCCTTGACACCCTTCACTTTAGCTTTGGCTAAAAGAGGGCCAACTAATTTTTCCACCAAGTCATATGTTGTTTCCACACTTGAACATTCACGATCATCCTTTTTACCTATGTCACATCCCTTTTTTATAGTTGGACTATTTAATTACTTTTTATTATAATAAGTGACATTGTGCACCATGTGGATTTGTTTTATATTAGACATCAAATGTTGTGGATTTTCTTATGTAGTTTTAGTTTAATTACTTTGAATAATTATGAAACTAATGGATGATTAGTTCGATGGAATTCAGTAGTTATTATTATGCAATTTGAATTGTATTGATTAACATCAGATAGAATTAACATGTTGATATTAATCATGTTTAAAAAAATTATTTAATGTTTATATTGATAATGATTATCATATTTTTTTATATCTTAACTTGGTTTAACCACTCATTTGGTTGTGTTGAGTAAGTGATCGAAATATAATATGTTCCCCTACTAGAGGGGTTGTATCATTGGGGATATAGAGATAAATGTATTAGTGAGGTCAAAAAATAAAATCATATATCTATATAGGTTTGAGGACTACCAAATGATAGCGAACTTAGTTTTATAATCTTTATAACAACTAGAATGGTAGATAGTTTGTCAAGTACTTGCTTGCATTGTTTGTTTTATTTTTTATTTATTGAGCTTGCAACAAGTGCCATTGTACAATTTTGAATGTGATAGGCACCTTAAATATAGTTCTCAAGGTAAATAACATCATATGAAATCATCCTTATATGAATAAGGTATATAAATACCATTTATGAATGTATTTTCATGCAATATCTTCTTATAGAGGTTTATTAAACCTAGTCAACATTCTAAATCGATAGTGCAACTATTTTTTTTAAAAATATACGAGAAAATAGATATCATTAACTTAATCACTTTAACATAAGAATATTAACCTTAAAAAAATAAAATTTATACTTAACATCTCATGAAAGCCTTCAACTAATTAATACAATGGTATCCTCAAAATCTAGAGGTTTAGAGAAAATAAATATAAAGGGGATTCTAGTAAAATAAATTAAAACTTTATTAAAGTTTTGTTATTAAAAAGATTATGCATGTAACATGTGCCTTGGGTTTATTTTATAATCATGAAAGATGACCTCATTTATTTTAATATATCATGTATTTAAGATTATCAATAAACCACTAATTGAGCAATAACCTATGAAATGTTAGATTTGGATCCCTAAAAATAATTGAAAAATTAAAATTTAGACCACACATGGAGGAGGAGATATTCCATTTTGAGAAAAGGAAAATGACACATTAAGAAATATAAGTGGTCATGCCTTTATATATATATATATATAAAATATAAATGATAATGTGACACCCATGCATGTTGATAAATCGATAAAATGGTTAATGAAAATAAGATGACAAAGTGATAATGTGTTGTGATATGTAATATGATTTTTTTTGATCGATCGATATTTGCTTTTGATTGGAGCTAAACCGGTTCTGGGACATAAACTGGGGTCCAGTCCCTAAGAATTATTAAACCAATCTAAATATCTACAACTTGATCACTTGAAATTACTAAGTAAACTCAAATGGCCACATCCAACCTATAAACACTCTATGAGATTCTAACTTGGGTGGGGATGGGCACAACCAACCCACTTTACTAACCCTTCTACATCTCATTGGCTAGATATAATATGATATTATAATAATAAGACTTAATATGATTAATATGAAAGTTAGATTTGGAGTAATAAATAGGGGCCATATGGGATTAGGGTTCACCCTAATTCATCCCTTAAAACTTTTTATAGTCAAATTTTAAAATGCATAAACAAATGGTCTTTTACCTTGGTGGAGATGATGGCTTGTATATGCGTAGCTCTAAAATTTTTATACAAAACCCTTGAAAATTAAAAACCATGTAACCTAAAAATAATAATTAATCACATTCATGTACTTTAGTGGTCATTATGAAACCTACTCAAACTGTTTGAGCTAAAGATTAATCTTGGTCAAAATAATTAAACTATGCTTTGAAATGAAACCCGATTCTACATATTTTCTTGTATGGGGTGTTATTAGAGCCTCAAAAAAGTATTAAGGTGATACCATCTTGTGTGGGTTATATGAGACACATGTGCAATACATTATCCCTCACACACATTTCAAAGGTATTTCATGTATTCTTGTTCTAGAGATCATTATGTTGTTATCATATTATTAAGACATATGGGTTTGGATACAATTTAAAGATTGAGTTGTGGAATTAATAATGTGAATACTATGATGGTTATGGAAATCTCTTAGTTTCACATTGACTCTATAATTGGGAGTAGATTACTGAGTTTAGATGTGACAAGTTAGACTCGTTGACTTCCTAAGTCTTTTGGCCATATGTATGAATACTGAGTATATATATTAGGAATGAATTATTTTATGTTATGGTATACATTAGGGATGTGTTATTTCCTATTCATTTTCACTGTTGACACTTGCATTATTGCATGGAACTAGCTGTAGTATGACCCTATACACATTGTTCTTTTCCTTGTTGTTAGTTCTATATCTACCTTTCTTGTGAAGGATAGGGACACACTTAATGGGCAAGAGGTCTATGGGGGATCTTAAAGTATCTATGGTTGGAGATGAAGCCTCTGATAATGCTCTCCCTCTTCTTATATAGTTATTAGCTTCAGTGGTGATCTCCCACCTCTTTGGTGTTAGCATTGAGAAGATAATATTTTGTATGCTTGTAATGGAAAAAATAATGTTTATATTTATGTAATACTTGGAAAGATGTAACATGTAAATTATAAACACTAATGTGATAAACATATTAATTGAAACCTTACATTTGATTTAATGAAAGAGAAACATTGATTTATTTATGCTTAGATATTTTATCTGTGAAAATACGTATACTTTGACTATCTAAAATGAATTATTTATGAAAGCATATATTTGAATTATTTAATAGAATAAATAATAAATATTTTTATTCTCAAAATATGTTATCATGAATGTTTTGGAAATGGAAAACTACTTTTATAATTTGATACTTTAATTTTTTTTAGTTGTCATAGTTCATGTATGAACATAGGTTGTTAGAATTAGTTAAGAAGCCATTGGGAGGATGACCTATAACCAAAAAAAATGAGGGTGTTTTTGTAGTATCTAACTGGAGGGGTTCTTATAGTATGGTATCAAATCTTGGCTTCAATGCTCTGAGCCAATGCACACATTCATGTTTATGAATTGCATGTTGTTTGTCTCTCTAAGAAGAAAACACATTCTAGACATGAGCTAATGAGGATGGAGACCATTAGGGTGAAGAGATCATGAATAATATTTATTAGATAATAGCCATAGTGATCAACACCTAAGATAAGGTAGGTGCCCTTAAGCAACAAATACAATAATTAACCCTAGAGGATGGTATAGTAAATAATCAAGACAAAAATGATTAAGATGATAAAGGAAACAAAAAAAATAACTAAAACCTAAATGATCAAGATCAAGATTATCACTAAGATCATCAGGAGCATCAGGACTATCAAATACAAGATGCTCAATAGGGTCCAAGAAAAAAATCCTAATTTGATATAGAATTGGCCAAGGATCTAAAGAGGATAGATCCATGAAAGTATTATGGCATATCAATAGAAGATGGTGCAGAGGCATGCATATTTGAGATTGATAAGTACTTTTAAATATGTGGGTTTTCTAAAGAAACCAAGATAGTTTGAGCAACTTCCCAATCTCTAGAAAATCTTCATCTTAGTGGACTAATTTGAAGGTTGAATAAAAAGTCACTTCTGAGTATATCACTTGGGATGTCTTTGTTTCCTATTTTATAAAGATATGGATTCATATTTTTAATGGGAAGATGGCATAATTTTAGATTCTCAAATAGGGAAAAATGTTAAGTATGGAGTATTGGAAGAAATTTACTCATCTCCTAAGGTACATACCCAAGTACTACCAAGATGAGATATTTATGATAAACAAGCTCATTTTCATATTGAATCTATATATTGGAGTATATTTTGATATTCATGGACCTAAAACCATGGAATAAGTATTTGAGAAAGCTATAAAATAAGAACATAAGTTAAAGACCCTTGTAACAACTAGAAAAGAATCCAAGAAAAAAGAAAAGTTCAACAACAATAAAATCCATCTCCTTTTTTATAGCAAATATGGATAAATAATAGGAATAAAGGGAAAAAAATATAGGGCCTAATAAGAACTCAATGAATGGGAATTATTCTAAAATAAATAATGGGAACAAAGGGTGGAATAACAATAGTAATGACAAAAATGGTAAGTCTTATGCCGGAGGAAGGAATCACAATAGGTCAAGTCCTATGGGTGAATGTTTCAATTATGGAAGTAATAATTACAGGTGGAACCAATTTTAGAGCACCCCCATTTTTGAATAAAAAACATGCCTTCCAACAGAGGGTTCATGCAGTAGTTGATAACCATTAGGATGATTTTTAAGTAACACTAGGGGAAGCTTCATGTAATCTTTTTTATTTTCCTATTACTATACTTGTTTATACATGAGAATTTGAATTTTTTTATCATAAAAATTTAAAGAAAAAATCTAAAAAAATTGGTTATATGAAAAAATGTTGGACAATTCAATATGGAAGCCAAACATATTGAAAGGAAGACCAATGTTTCTTTAAGGTTGAATAAGAGCTTCCTAAATGAAAAACATTAGTGAATTTATAAGTTTCACCATAAGATATAATGATATGAGTATAGGAGTCATCTAATTATGGTAACATTGAGGTTAAGTCAATTATTTTTCAAGATAGTCACATGTCTCAATGATAATGGTCACTCCATGATAGTTTAAAGAGTTAAGTGACATATTAGTGTGAGACAAATTTCAGCCATGTAGCTAAAAAAGGATCAAAGGAAAGAATTAATCCTATATCAAATACACATAGATAAGGTTTAAAAGGAAAATAACCCACCATATATGATTATCCTTTTCTTCTGGACTTCAAGGATGTTTTTCCTACAAAACTAATAAGACTTTTACCTAGAAGAGAATTTGGCTTCTCTATTGACATCTTCCCTAGTTCAAAACTGAAAGTAAAAGAACCTAACTGAATGAAAATGACATAATTGTTTGAATTGAAAGTTAAGTTGTAAGATATACTTTATAATTATTTTATTCACCCAAGTGTATCTCCGTAGGATGCACCAATAGTTTTTGTAAAAAAGAATGATGACAGTTTTAGATTGTGCATAGATGACAAAATGTTAAACAAAGCTATTATCAAGAACATATATCCTTTACCATGTATATATGATCTCTTTGATATAATGTGAGATGATTTTATCTTTTCAATAATATATTTGAGATTAGGATATCATCAATTAAGGATCAAAGAGGAAGATATACTTAAAACATCTTTCATAACTTACTTTGGGAATTACGAGTTCATCGTGCTTCCTTTTAGACTTATTAATGCTTATAAAAAATTTATGAACTTGATGAATAGTGTATTTAGGGATTATTTGGATGGGTTTTTATTAGTGTTCTTAGATGATACACTCATTAACTCAAAATTAAAAGAACACATATGACACTTGAATCTTCTTTTGCAACTTTTAAAGCAACATAATTTTTTTTGGAAAGTGGTCAAAATGTTCTTTATTTAAGAAGAAAGTGCACTATCTTGGTCACATTATCTTATTATAAGGGATTGTAGTGGATGCATCCAAGCTATGAGTCATCATATATTGGCCCTTTTCACAGAATGTGTACTAAGTTTACAACTTCTTGGGTTCGACAAGATATTATAGAAAGATTGTGGAAGGATTTTTCAAGATAGGAAATTCAATCACATCCTTAGAAAAAAAAAAAGTTCATTTGGATAGTTAAATATGAGGAATAATTTCATATCCTTAAGGAAAATTTAGCCAATGCACCAATTTTGAGAGTCCTTGACCCTTATAACAACTTTTTAGTTTCAACAGGAATCGAGTGAAGAATTTGGTAGAGTATTGATACAAGATGGTTAAGTAATGGTCTATGAGTCATGTAAAATCAAGTAGTACGAGTTAAATTACTCACCAAAAGATTTAGAACTTGTAAGAATCGATCATGCATTGAAAATGTGGAAACATTTCCTTTTAGGAAATCCATTTGATCATGGGACTGATAATTTGGGACTCGAGTTTATCTTTAATTAATCAAACCTTAGTGCATGATAGAGGCATTGGTTAAACTTTATAAGCTATTTTCACTTCAACATTGAGCATATGTAGGGCATGGAGAATAAATTGGTATATTCCCTTGGTCAAAGAAGATATATAAATGGTATGTGATACACAACTTATTAAAATGAATAACCCTTTTTAATTTTAATTTTTTTTCTTAGATCAAACTTTTTATTGCATTTTCTAGAAAAAAAGTGAATATTTGTGGGGAACCTCCAAATAAAATTAAAACCTTCACCGTTAATATAGATAATTCAAAACAAAGCTTCAAATCCCCAAATATGAATTATTATTATTTATTTCTTTATCAGTGATGATGATACAACTTGCATGGATGTGCAATATGGAGAACAACGTTGAGATTTAACCTTCCTCTATTGAAAGTTTGGTAGATATTAATGATTCAATTGAGAATATAATGAATTAGTTTTCTTTTCATGATAATGCCTTACTATAAATAATAACCCAAAACCTTAATTTCTTTAGGAAATATAATAATTGGAAACTCACAAAATTTAATTCACCATTTTTATAATGCACAATACACCATGTGCGCTTTATACCATATACTAAAATACAGATAATTTTTTTATATTTATCCTTTGGAAATAAACATTCAAAACACAACAGATGATAATCATTCATGTATTAATAATATGCCACTTAAAGCACAGTATAAGGCATAAGATCTAATTTATTGCACCATAGACCCAAATGTCTTAAAATATGATCTACATATTATGAATCAATCCACTTAAAGGTTGATACACCATTATCCAAGGTGCCATTATCCAAGACATTTCACTTAGCATGATGGTTTCAAATTTCAAGATGATCCAAAATAATTCAAAGATATTTCTTTATTTATAAATTGATTTATATAGTTACACTATGCCAGATGCAATAACAAGTCGTCCAACTTTTGCACAGTCCTGTTTGGAAAACCAATAAAACAAGATTTGAATAAAATAATATTTTAATATTTGATTCTATTTTCTAGCCTTTAGCACTCCTCTAGTCAATTTATCAATTTATCCTTATGCATGCAACTAATTGTGATAACTAATGGCACCACTTAAATTACTACTCTAATTTTCTTTTATTTATAAAATCCTCAAATTTATTACCCAACATGCAAGATTCCTTACAAGCAGTTTGGCATCACTTATTTATGAAGATAATAATAATAAAACAAAGCCACTATAAATACAAAAATTCTTTATTGAAAATAAAATAAGAAATAAAACAACAGTTGAATTGTAATGCTCTAAAATTCTGATCTTCTTGAAACAATCATATTATTTTCTTCTTGATAATTTTCCATGATTCACTGGAAATTTGAAACATTTCCTCCATGGCCACAGATAAAAACCATAACAAAATCACTTCCACAAAAGATATTATTTTATTAAATATCTCAAACACTATATATTTTCAAACACACACTCTACCCGACAAACAAAATACATTTTAAAATTTATACTGACTTTCTACCCCTTTTTACCTGAGACAAAACTTATCCTTTTGTTAGAAAAAATATCAAACTTAAATTTTTGGATAACTTTTGGATATGAATTATCCAAGATTATTTATTATCTTAATACTATCTACATAACTTGTTAATTCAAACATTATAGACTCCTACAACTATTGCCAACCTGACATCGACTAAATTTTTAATTTCTACCCTTTTTAAATTTTATACATAAATAATAATTTTAAAATTTAAAAGTATGAAAAAATAAAATAATTTGATAATACCCCTAAAATTCACCTGCATCAAACCATCGAGGTAGAAGAAATGATCACTCATGAACACCTGTTGTTCATGAGTTATTCCACTGTAACACCATACTTGTTGACTTCTGAACCTGACATCCAAGTTGAATCCTCAACTGGATGATCTTTCCATTTTGATAAATAATAGAAATAGTCTTTGCATCTAGTTTTCTTGACGATCTTTTTATCTAGAATAGTTTTAGGTTATTTTGGCAATTTCTTTGGCAATTGCTGCTTCCATGAAATTTTCTATTCTGCTTCATCTTCAAAAATATTTTCCTATTCATCAATTTTATTATAAATATATATGTCATCAAAATTAAATATAGGTGAGATTCCAATATCTATTGGAAGCTCTAATTCATATGCATTTGCTGAAAACTTCTTGAAGATTTTATAGGGTCCAATCTTCTTTAATTTCAACTTATTATATTCCCCTCTTGGGAATCTTTCTTTTCTCAAATGTGCAAGTACAAGATCTCCTAATTCAAATTGTACTTTATTATTTTAAAATTTGCTTTTTGTTTATACTTTTATGAATTTATCTATAGCCTCTATTTTACCAATTATTGAAATTCCTGCATTGCTACTACAAATTCTTCTCCTTTAGGAGTTCTTTTCTCTTGTTTACCTATATTTCTCAATTCATAAATACCTTGGGGATGCATACCATATAGAATTTTTAAAGGACTCATCCCTATACTTCTATTTGGAAAATCATTATAGGAAAATTTAGCTTGTGTTAAGACTTGATCCCACTATTTGAGATGATCACTTACCAAGCTTCTCAGAATATTTCCCAAGCTCCTGTCAACTACTTAAGTTTGTCCATCTATCTAAGGATGGTATGTAAAACTTAAAGTCAATTTTGTGCCCAAATTCTTCCAAAGAGTCCTCCAAAAATGCCCAAGGAATTTTTTATCTCTATCTGAAACAATGCTATTATGTAGACCATGCAATCTTACTGCTTCTTTGAAAAATAAATCAGTGATGTGAGTTACATCACTGGTTTTATATTAGTGTATATAATGAGCCATTTTTGAAAATATATCTACTACTACAAATATAAAATCATTCTCTTTATATGTTTTTGGTAAACCCAAAACAAAATCCATACTTACAAAATCCCATGGTCTGTTGGGAATGGGTAATGGTTGATATAACTCTGTGTTCTAACTTCTTCCTTTTATAAGTTGACATATTCTACAATTTTCAACAAACTTATTTACATCAGTTGACATACCTAGACAATAATTAAAAAATATTACCTAAGCCAATGTTTTATCTTGCCTAAAATGTCCTGTAAGGCTGCCACTATGCTTTTCTTTGATAAGATTTTCTCTCATATATCTTTTTAGAATACTAAGCTACTTGCCTTTGAATAAAATTCCTTATTATAACATATAATCCATCCAAGGAATTATATCCATACTTGTAGGATATTTTTAAGCTTCATATACTTCTTTAAAATCTATATCACTCTCATACATTTCCTTTAATGTGTCAAATCCTGTAATATTCACCTGTATTTCCTATAAAACCAAATTTCTCTTACTCAAAGCATTAGAAACCTTGTTAGATTGACCACTCTTATTTTATTAACAAATGAAAAACTTTTCAAAAATTCTACCCACTTAACATGCCTTCGATTTAATTTATTTTGGGTGTTGATAAACTACAAGGCATGGTTATCAGTTTTTAAAACCAAATTCTTTGGAATTAAATAATGCCTCCATTTCTAAAAAGCCTACACTATAGCATAAAATTTATGATAATATGTTAAATACTTATTTTTAGCCTCATTAAGTTTCTCAAAAAAATATGCCATAGGTTTACCTTCCTGACTTAGCACTGCTCCTATGGCAATTCCACATGCATCACATTCCACTTGGAATAACTTACCAAAATTAGGTAGTGCCAATACATGTTGCTCTATGATTTTATTTTTCAACATCTGAAATATTTTATTAGCTAATTCAGTCTATTTAAATGGTTTATTTCTCCCTTTACTTGTTTCTACAATAGGAGCACAAATATTGCTAATTTTTTTTATAAACTTCTTATAAAAGCTAGCAAGGCCATGAAAACTTCTTACCTAAAATGGATTCTTGGGTATGGGGCATTATTCTATATATTTTACCTTGTATTTATCGATCTTTAACCCTTCTTGTGAAATCATAAAACCCAAATAGATTAACTCTATTTTTAAAAAATACACTTCCTAAGGTTAATCAATAACCTTTCCTCCTGCAACTTCTTCAAAACTAATCTTAAATGTTTAAGATGCTCATCTCTTGATTTACTAAAGACTAGAATATCATAGAGATAAATAATAACAAATTTACCTATGAATGGATTAAGTACTTCATTCATAAGCCTCATAAAAGTACTTGGGGCATTTGTCAACCCCAATGGCATTATCAGCCATTCATACAAGCCATCATTTATTTTTAAATACTGTCTCCAATTCATCTCCTTCTCTTATTTTGATCTAATGATATACACTTTTTAAATTTATCTTTTAAAAGTATATGACACCACTCAAACAATCCATTAGATCATTTATTCTTGGTAAAGGAAATCTATACTTGATAGTAATTTTATTTATATCCCTTGAGTCTGTGCACATCCACCAAGTTCTATCTTTCTTTGGTGAAAGTACAATTGGAACTATACAAGGACTTAAGCTTTCCCTCACCAGTCCTTTATCCAATAACTCCTAAACCTACCTTTTAATTTTTTTCATCTTTTTTTGGAGTCATCCTATAAGCTACTTTATTTGTAAGCTTATCCCCTGGTATTAAGTCTATATGATGGCTACTACTCCTTTTATGAGGTAACTCATTTGGTAAATCATCTACTACAATATCCACAAACTCACTGAGCAAATCTTGAATTTCAAAAGGCAATTCATTTAACTTAGTAGTAGTGATTATAGTCTTTGGCTTACCAATAAGAGCATAACTTACCTCTTCTTGTTTCACATATCGAATAAATTCTTTTCCACTAATAACTAATACCTTCAAATTTGAATTTTCTTCTATTACTACATCACATTCTTTGAGAGGTGTTAGAATATGCTTCTTACCATTCTTTTCAAATGTATAAGTATTCTGTCTGCCATCATGTATATATTTCCTATCATATTTCCAAGGCCTACCTAAGAGAGCATGACAAACATCCATAGGCATTACATCACAAATAAATTCATCCTTATAACTCCCTATTTAAAACTCTACTTTGCATTGTTGATTAACTAAAATCTGATGACCTTTCTGTAAGCAAGATATTTATAAGGAGTTAGATGACTCACCTTTTTCAAATTTAATTTACTTACCATGTCTATGGACACCAAATTATCAGTGCTACTACCATCAATAATTACCTAACAACATTTACCTTTTGCTTTGCAAGTGGTTCTAAACAATGTTTTCCTTTGAGGTGGTTCCTTGATTTATTTTGTGGGTTTCAACAAAACCCTCTTCATCAGTGATGTTTCTCCTATCTTTGGAGTATCTTCATGAGGAGATGAACCTACACTTTTTGCATCTTCAACTTAGTTAAGATGAACATTTCTCTGGCTTAAATATGGATTTTTAGGATACTGAAAGGACCTATGTCTAAATTTTCCACACTTAAAACATATACCAATAAACCCTCTTCCTTTATTAAAAGGTCTTCTACCTCTAAAGGAATACCTACCTCTTGGGGTAAACTCTTATCTCTGAAAATTGTTGCTAGCTTGAGAACTACTAGATTATCTTTGATGTGTCTACAACTGAATTATTCCTCCTTGCTATCCTTTTCCTCTGTAAGTCCTACCTCTACCCCTTACATTTTGAGGTTGTTTTCTTTATAATTTTTTTTCTACTTTTAAGGCATACTGGTATGCCTCTTCCACTGACTTAGGAATGAGAAGAATCATTTCATCCTGAATGGTGAATTTCAAGCCATTTATATATCTTTCCACCTTTTCTATATCATCTTCAACATGCCCTACTCTTATGGTTAGTCTATAAAATTCCTCGATATATTCTTTTATAGACATTTCTTTTTGAATCAATTTTTGTAATTTTATAAAAAGATTAACTTGATAATCTTTGGGCATGAATTTACCTTTTAATTTGGCAACCATCCTATCCTACCTCTTTATTTTTGGCTTTCTATTTCTTCTTCTTTCTTCCTGCACTCCATTCCACCACAATGATGCATGACTCTTCAATCTGGTCATGGCAAATTTAACCTTTTTATCATCATCAACTCCTTCATATTCGAAATACTTGTCCATTGCATTGATCCAATCAATGAGTTCTTCTACAATCAGGTTTCCCTCATACATGGGAACCTCTATCTTGGGCTTTGCACTCACACCCATAATAGTTCGAATCATTCTTTCTTGTACTGTTTCTTCTTCTTCCACCAATTCTTCCTCTGGTGGCTCCTCTTCTCTGTCACTAACTTCTCCCATGTTAGTGCCCCTTCTCTAAGACATTTATAGATCTTGCAATCTAGCTATGAGATTTATTATTTCTTCCATTACTGCTACCTATCCAATAACTTACCTTGGTTTCTTCCTTCCTTTGCCTCTTGTTCTCATCACCATCTTTATTTCAAAATATTCTAGATCTTTCTCTTTTATAGAGCCTATGGTTCTAATAACACAAATTGATGCATAACTTATTAAAATGAATAATCCATTTTTTTCTTAGATCAAACTTTGTATTACATTTTCCAGACAAAAGGTGAATATTTGTGGGGAACCTCCAAAAAAAATTAAAACCTTCACTGTTAATCTAGAGAATGCAAAACAAAGCTTCAAATCCCCAAATATGAATTATTATTTTTTATTTTTTATCAATGATGATGATATAACTTGCATGGCTATACAATATGGAGAATGGCATTGAGATTTAACCTTTCTCTATTGAAATCTTGGCCGATATTAATTATTAAATTGAGAATATAATGAATCGGTTCCCTTTTCCTTATAATGCCTTACTAGAAATAATAACCCACAACCTTTCCTTAATTTCTTTGGGAAATATAATAATTGAAAACTCACAAAATTTAATTCACCATTTTTATAATGTGCAATACACTATGGGTGATTTTTACCACATGCTAAAATATAGACATCTTTTTTTCTATTTATCCTTTGACAATAACCTTTCAAAAAACAACAAATGATAATGATTCATGTATTAATAATACACCACTCAAAGCACAATAGAATGCATAAGATCTAATTTATTGCACCATAAACCAAGATGTCTTAAAATAGGATCTGCACATTATGGATCGATCTACTGAAAGATTGCTATGCCTTTATCTAAGACGTTTCACTTAGCATGTTGGTCTCAAATTGCAAGATGATCCAAAATAAATCAAAGATCTTTATTTATTTATACAGTTACACTATGCCAGACATAATAGCAAGTCATCCAAATTTTTCACTGTCTTACTTAAATAACTAATAAACAAGATTTGAATAAAATAATATTTTATTTTTTGGTTCTATTCTCTAGCCTTTAGCGCTCTTTTGGTACTGATTGGTTGATCTTTATGCATGTAATTGATTGTGATAACTAATGGTGCCACTTAAATTACTAATCTAAATTTCTTTTATTTATAAAATCCTCAAATTTATTACCCAACATGCAAGATGCCTTATAAACAATTTGACATCACTTCTTTATGAAGATAATAATAATAAAACAAAGCCATTGTAACTACAAAAATTCTTTATTGAAAATAAAATAAGAAATACACCACCAGTTGAACTACAGTGCTCCAAAATTCCAATCTTCTTGAAACAATCAAATTATTTTCTTCTTGATAATTTTCCATGATTCACTGGAAATTCAAAACATTTCCTCCATGGCCACAACTAAAAACCAAAACAAAATCACTTCCACAAAAGATATTATTTTATTAAATATCTCAAAAACTATATAGTTTCAAACACACACTCCACCTGGCAAACAAAATACATTTTAAATTTTATACTGACTTTCTACCCCATTTTGCCCGAGACAGAATTTATCCATTTGTTAGAAAAAAATACCAAACTTAGATTTATGGATAACTTCTAGATATGATTATCCATGATTATTTATTATCTTAATACTATCTACACAACTTGCCAATTCGAACATTATAGACTCCTATAACTATTACCAACTTGACACCGACTAAATTTTTAATTTCTACCCTTTTTAATTTTTTTACATACATAATAATTTTAAAATTTAAAAGTATGAAAAAATAAAATAATTTGATAATACCCCTAAAATTCACTTGCATCACTATGGCAACTATAAAGACCACTTTCTAACAACAAAGTTTGAGTATCCTACTATCATATGAGTTTTACCTAAATGTCAAGACCACCCTTAAAGTTGATAGTTAGGATCATATCTATGAAGGCTATTAGATAGAAGGAGATGGAATTATTTGATTTAGTAGTAGAATATATGTGCCTGGCCTTGATGATTTATGTATCATAGTATTAGAGGAGGCACACATTGTTCCCTACTATGGTCAACCTAATGTGACTAAGATGATGTTTGACTTCAAGGAAAATAATTTCTGGTTAAGACCCAAAAGGGATGTTAATGATTTTGGAACATAGGTTTTGGAGTAATAACGAGTCAAAGCTAATCACTTGCACCCAACAAGTTATTTATATCCTCATAAGCTTTTGAAATGAAAGTGGTAATTTATTAGCACACATTTTGTTTAAGGACTTCCAATGCACAAGAACAAGAATGATGTAATCTTGGTGGTAGTAGACAAACTCACCAAGGTCGATCAGTTTATATTTAGGAATTTGAAAGATGGTTTATTGGTCTTGGAAAATAAATTTGTACATGAAGTTTTTAGATTGCATGAAATACTATAAAATATCATTTTAGATCAAGATACTTAGATGACATTTTGGTTTCAATTTTTTTTTCATGCAGCTTTGGGAATAAAATTAAAATTCAATACAACCTATCACCCAGAGAAAAATGGTCAAACTAATAGGGTAAAATATGTTTTTAAAGGTTTGCTTCATATGTACTATATGTATCAACAATACAAGTGGGAAGATTACTTTCCCTTGGTAGAGTTTACTTATAATAACACATATCACTTTACTATTTAAATGGTCCCATTCATAGCATTATATGATGGAGAGGTGTTGTACCCCTCTCAAATGGGATAATACATGTGACAGACCTAGATTAATTCAAGTTATTGAAGAACAAGTCGAGAAAATAAAAAAATATACTGGTTGAAATTTCCAACTAACACAATAATATTATAGATAAGAAGATAACTCCTAGAGTTTTCACATTTGGGGATAATTTTTCTCTGAGGTTAAAATCAAATAAGAGCATAATAATATTAATGTTGTATACTATGTGCTACTAGATAAGTATACAACATTGGTAACTACCTATAGTTTGAATTTTTCTCTGAGGTTAAAACATAGATTTAGTATGTTTTAATTTCCATATTTCAAATTTTATATAAGCTTGGGAAGTCATTCAAACTATCATCAAGATATGTAGGACCTTTTGATGTCATATAAGTAGTCAATCGAGTTGCATACAAACTTGTGTTGCCTCTAATTATGTCATAGTTACATAATGTTTTTTTTGCATTTATTTGCTTAAATGTTACCATGCAGATATGTCACATGTCATTGAATGGAAATATATTTGGGCACATGACCTAGGAGTCATAATAATAGAGCCTCTATAGTTCATTGATAATCACAAACCTAGTTTATGAAACAAAGAAATCTCCTAGTGTTAGGTCTAGTTAGACCAATAGTTTGAGGAGAGTGCTATATGGGAGAATCTTAAAAGAAATATCCAAGTATTTTCCTCATTTTTTTACTTGAGTTTTTACTTTATATAGCCATTGGGACTATGTATTTTCCTATAAGTGGAGGATGTCACATACCGATTTTATAATTGGACTATTTAATTGTTTTATGTTGTAAAATTTGGCATTGTATGTCATGTAGATATTAAATGTTGTGGATTTGATTACATAGTTGTTATTTATTTACTTTTAATGATTAGTAAACTAATGGATGCTTATTTATATGAAATTCATTTCTTATTATTATGCAATTTGAATTATATTGATTAGTTCTAGATAGATTTAACATGTTGGTAGTACTCATGTTTGTAAAATTGATTCAATGTCTATATTGACAATGATTCTCTTTTTTTTTTGATATCTTAACCTGGTTTAACCACTTGTTTGATTATGTTGAGTGTTTTATTGCAATGGTTTTCCCCTATCAGAGGGAAGGCATCATGGGGACAAAGAGAGATATGCATTTTTCAAAATAAGCAAGAGAATGATTTTTATAGATAGGTTTGAGGACCAACATCTGAAAGTGAACCTAGTTATAGAAACCTTATATCTAGAAGGATAGATAACTTGTCATGTAGTTACTTGCATTTTTTATTTTATTGGTCATTTGTTGATCTTGTGATAAGTGTCACTGTGTAGTTTTGACTATGTTAGGTGCCTTAGTTATAGTTCACAAGGTGGATTACAACATATGATATCATCCTTTTATTAATAAGATATAAAATTACTAATTATGAAAGTATTTGCATGTACTATTTGCATATATAATTTTATTCAAGATAGTCAACATTCTAGGTCAATAGTACATCTAGGATTTTTAATAAAATACATGAAGAAATAAATGTCATTAGCTTAATGAATTTAACACATGAGTACTAATTTTGTAATAAAAAAAAAATAGCATCCTCGTAAAAGCCTTTTACTACTTAATACAATAATATCTTAAAAAATTATAAGGTTTAGAGAAAAAAATTAATTTTAATAAAATAAACTAGAGCTTTATTGAAGTTTGTTATAAAAAAATTGTTGTAGACACCCAAATTTTATGCAAAACACTTATTCTTGTGTTGTATTCCCAATTCAACTTATTTGGCAAACTTTTACACTTTAACCCATTTATATGATGGCCTAAACCCCACATAAGTAAATATTTGGTCCATTGAGCTCTAAATCATCTCAATGCTCATCCAAAAGGTATCCACTTTTATGTTTAGACAATAACTTATCTATTAACCATTCCTGCCTCGAAAGTAGAGCTTGCTTATCATTTGGGCAAATTTGTGGTTGTATGGGCCCATCCTAGACAAACTTATAACCATATAGGTTTGTCTCTTTTAGCTTATGGGTTCATTTATTTATTACCATTGGTCATGAACCTTAACCCTTCCCATTTATATTTTCAAAAGCTGGTTAGATTACTTTAGTCATTCAAGATCATCCTATAAAGACAAGGTCATTCCAAGACATTATATAGATTACAAATTTATAGAGAAGATAAAAATAGAATTAAAGAGGAGAACATTTGACCCCCATTACACCAAGGGACAAGCCTAGAGCCAAGCTTTTCCATCCAATTTGTGCTTCATTTAATCAAATCCTAAACACTTATGACACTTATCCATCTTGGTCTCTCTACAAATTAATCTGTGCCAAAGGACATTAATTAGGCTTTAGTAGTTGCATTGGTCACTTCTATAAAAGAGGAGGTTGAAACCTTAACTTAAGTTATTTCATTCACAAACTACAAGAACTATGTGGAGGTTTGATTTTGAGCATGTGAGATATGTAGTTTTTATCATTGCTTTGGTGGTTGCCCAACTTTATTAGTTTTATTTTATTTTGGAATGTGCAATCTAGGTCAAAGTAAATATTTATACCCAAAACATATTTTGCCCTACACATATACAAATAAAAGGTACAATCATAATCAGGAAGACACAATACATAAGCACTAGAAAAACTAGACTTAAAAACTCTATAGAGATGTACCTGATGACATAGAGATAAAAGCGAAGTAGCTAGTCTTGCATAAGTGCAGACCATACATGTATGAGTTGTCTTAGAGTAGTGAACATGTCCAAAAATTTAGTAACAGGTCAAATACAATCAAAAAAATCAAAATACAAGCTAAAATTTATAGAGCACTCATGGTATGATCATTCCTTAACCTCTTTGCCAATTCATAACTTTGTTTTTGCTTTCATTTGTGACACTTGGGCTTGTTTTTATTACTTAGATTATTACATAGATATAAACTATGTAATTAAAGTGTAAATGATTAAATCTATTTAATTACAATTTTTATTTATTAAATTATTAGATATTGTCCAGGACTATGATAACTACCATAAGACAAAGACCCAAAATACATGTAATATATAAATCTAATGAAATCTTAAATAAAAATGATACACATTTATTTAAGTGGCATTACTAATTATTTATATTAATGGCTTTGGCCTAAATTTTCTAATAAAATAATAGTAACTCTCTTCCATAATGTACCCATCCACTATCCCTTTATGGTCTTAAATATATAAGAAATGAGGCTAAGGTTAGGGTTAGGGTTTTGGAGAATAGTGATTTATAGAACAAGTCTTCTTAGAGATAAGACTTACCTATCATTAGCAGAATTTAATTAAGTAAAAAATTAATTGATAATATTATTTAATAGTGGGCTATGGATAAGTGTGCACTAATTAGTACTTTTCCATCAATTATATTGCAAATGAATATTACAAGTGCATATTAAACTATACAAAATGAGTTATTAGATACCTTAATATCCCCCTTTAAGATGTACTTTGATAAAGGGAAGGATAAATGAAGCACTGAACTATCCTCCTTGATGAAACCTTCCTTCACTCCCAAAAGTCTTATGAGCTAAAGAAAATAGGTGTCAAATAAGGGCTTTACGAAGATGTATGCACCCTGATCATATGGTATGGCAATACTTAAGATAAAAAACCTTATCCTATATTAGTTTCCATATATAATGCATATGAATCTCAATGTGCTTTGTGTGTTGGTGATCCACTAGGTTATGAGAGATTGGATCAAAATGTTATGGGTTGGGTTTGCTTAAATTCAAACTCTAAAATCATGTATCAAATCTAAACTAACTCTTTGTCAACAGAGAAAACTCCACTATAATTAACTTTCATAATAGACAAAGCAATAATAGTTTATTTCTTGTGAGACCAAGTCATGGGAAACATCCCAAGATGATATATGTATCTTGAAGTTAACTTGCAATCATTTATATATCCTACTCAATCACTATCTATGTAACCTACAACTACAAGTTTTTCCATCATAAGTGTAACCAATAATTGAATCTTTTCCTCCTCACTTATACTCATTCCCATAACTATTAGTACTAAAAATATACTATAGAATGTACTTTATAGCTTATCAATGGCTATAATGGGGGTCCTAATAGTAACATGACTCTAGGTTCACAAAAAAAAAATATTAGGATGGGTATGAGTCAAGTACAAGAGACTTACCACCAATTTATTGTAGGGCATACCATCAATCAAAGGAGATGAAAAACTGGTAGAAATATTAACTCTAGATTGAAAAGGAGTTAGTGGAAACTTGTATTTTCCATATTGAAGAAATAAAGTATGTCTTGAGCATAATTGGATTGATTAACAATGTTTCATTTCTTAAATTGTGAAATTTTAAGACCAATGAAAAAAACATAACAAGCACAAGTCAGTCATCTTAAATTAAATCATTAATCATGCTTTCAAATCATGAATATTCTTGGTATAACTCCTAATAATGATTAAGTCGTTAACATAGAAGACCAAAATCAAGAGTTTTATGTCTACATTTTTGTGTGTAGGTTATGGGGTCAGAGGGACTCTGTGTAAAACTAAAGATGATTAGAAACATGTCAATATTTACATACCAAGCTTGAGGATCCTATTTCAGGTTATATAAGGACTTTTTTAATCTACACACAGGGTTAGAGTTATCACTAATGATAGACCCAAGAGGTAGGGACATGCAGATTTATTCCTACAAGTATCCCTACAAGAAGACACTTTTAATGTCTATTTGATGAAATTTCAATCACGGTGTTACAACCACTAATGTAATTAATATTGACAATTGGAAAAAAGGTTTGTTGGTAATTGTAGATGCATAAATTAACATTTAATAAAAAATAGTTAACTTGTGATCTCCCTTTTATACACTTAGTTCATGACTTGTTATAGGGCATTTTGACCATTTTCATTCACTTTTTGCATGAATGACTCATTCTTCTATTCAAACTAATGACCCTAGAATATCTGTATTCATCATGCAAAGTAGTTTAGGCTCACCCATATATTTTTCCTATTACCTAGATAAATTATTTATACTCCTTGGATAACAACACCCTAATTAGATAATAACACATTTCTCTCTTGTCTAGATCCATCATTCTTGTTCTCCCACAAAATAATGGCAAATCTCAAATTTTCAAATTCATGAAACAAGGCATCCCACAAGTTTAGTAAGCCCCATCTGAAGGAATTTTAAAAATACCACTATAAATACATATTTCAAACCATTTGGAACATAAGGGATTCCACATTGAAAAGCATCAATATTATAATTACACATTGAGAGAAAATTCCCTTTATCTCCCAATTATAATTACATAAAACCTAGTAGCCCTGAGCTAAAGTCTAAATATACTTTCAAGGTCACAAGTCATAGATAAAACACTTAGTCACACAAATATTGCACCAACATATAGCATTTTGTACCACTATTTCACACACAATACCATATCATGGGAGAACTACATGGATTTTGATACCTCTTTGAAGTATTGGTATGTAGGTAATGCTCAACACATGAAGTGTTGAGGTCAAGCATGACTCTAACCACTAACCCATTTTTACTTTGTGATTGAATTTGTCCTATTGATATATTAAGATAGAATTTTCAAGATAAAATAATATACATATTAGTTTTTTTAATGAATCAAAGGCCTTCACATAGTCCACACAATACACAAGCAAAAGAAAACCAACCATAATGTTTTTGGATATTTACTACTTATCAAACACCGGTGCTCCCTAAGGACAATAATGCACTTCTCTCCTATCTAATTGTATATTTCTTGTTCAAATACCCTATCAAATCTTGTTCCAGATCTACACTCAGTCAACACAACCTCCATGTCAATTCAGTTCTAGAAACAAACTACATCTCAATTTTTTAGCTAATTTTATGTTCTTCTTTGTATTTTCCATATTTATAAAATTTCAATATTTAGTAAGTTATAAATTAGTTTATGTCATTTATTTCACATTTATAGAATTTTAAGTTTGTACAGTAGTTTGTCTAATAAGGGTCTAACATTATCCTAGTTCCCAAAATTTGATAAAACATATTGGTGAACTTGCCCATTGTACTAATGTTGCAAAACCCTGACCATAAATATTGCTAGGGTTTCTATCCTTCCTTTTTTTATTTTCAAATTTTGTCATAGGGTTTTTAGATTTGATAAATTCTTTAATTTCAACAATCTTTCAAGTTTTCATTTCATATTATATGCACTCTATTGGGTGAATATTTTGTCATCAACTAACTGACGAAAAAATGGGTATATCAACCACAACACAATGAGATAAATCTCTCATCTCAACAAGGGGAGGCTCCCTATAAACTATAATATACTAATATAAACTGAAAATACACTCAGGGGTGAGATCATACTATCCATCTCTCTTTTTTTAGAGATGATGTTCACAAAATAAAGGAAAATTCCTATGTAATAACTGAAGGAATTTATCTTCTTTCACAAATGATGTTCAAAAAATAGTAGGAAGACTTCCCAGGTAGTAATTGTAACTATAAGAAACCCACAAAAGCACAAAGTCTTTTGTTGTTTCCCCTACTGATTTAGGACTAAAAACATATCAGAATGAAGTACAACCCAAAGTCTCCACCTAAAAATATAATAGAGTAAAAAATTATGAAGGATAAGGGGAGGTCAAAGTCTCTCCAATATCCTTTACACTGAAACACAAAACACACAAACTAAAGACAATTATGGTAGCACAAATTCTTCCACAATTGACTTCAGGACAACTTCCAGATTATTTCCACTTGTTTTGCTTATTTGATTAAATGGACAAGATTGTATTTAGGAAAAAGACATAAGAACAATTTCTTAGATAACACATGCTATTTCAACACAAAGTCTGAAAGGTCACTTGCTTTCTCATTCACTTGATAAAATATGATTAGCAATCTGAGCTCAAAGTCTCAGGAATGCCTTTCAATTTGGGCAGAGTTTTGCTTATGATAATTGAGAGATCTCCTTTCTACAAACTAAGAGATTACAATATATAGCATCCAAAGAAAGACTTTGGCACTTCTTTTCACAAAATACCCCATGCTGTATTCAATGCATTAGACATGGGAAGTTTTATGTAGGGACCATGCTGGAGCAGGTTACTAGACTTGACTTTGGCATTTTAAATCATATCAAATGTCTCTTTCAAAGCATGGGCCACCTGGTCCTCTTTAAGATACTTACACAGCTGTCCATTCGCCTTTACTCAAATGAAGAAAAATAAGCTATGCCATTAAATGCTTGTGCTCTCTAATATTCACCTAGTGGACTGATCCACCTACTGGAATAACTCTTCTATAGATATTTCTAGATTCTTTGTATTGTTCACTCTTTCCTTGCTACATTTTGTCTCTTCTTGGTGATCTGAGCTCTCAAGGCTATCTTCTCACTTTCTGCTGGCTCCTTCAGTTCCTTCCTTGGCTAGTCACTGAGTTTGTTCCCAGGTCTGCACCATTTGAAAATCAATGGTTATTTCATTACCTTAAATTTGACGCCCATAGGGACATCACTAGTCACTTGAACCATTTTAAACCTTGAACCTTTGAACCTTTTAGAGTTCATTGGTTCAATGGTTCGGCGGTTTAACGGTTTAATGTTTTACAAAGAGTTGCGTTCACTTGATCTTCTTTAAGAGTTCAATGTATCATTAAACCAACTGTTTGAACCTTTTGGTTAAACCTTCTTCTAAAATATTTTGCTTGAACCATTCACTCGAACCTTCCACTCAAACTTTGAACTTTAAACCCTTTGAACTTTGAACTCGTTAAACCTTTAAACTCGTTGAACTCATTGAACCTTTTAGATTTCAATGGTTCAACAATTCAATAGTTCAATGGTTCATTCCATATCATTGAACCCTACCATTTAATCTTCTTCATTGAACCTTGGCATTGAACCATACTTACAATTTTTAGGAAATGCCTTAAGTGTTTTGGAATTTTTCTTTGCAAAAGCCCACCTTTTGTTCCTATGATTTCCTTAGCTGAAAAGGCTTGTGTAATTAAAAAACTTGACTACTTAAAACATTTTTGAGAAAGAAAGAGAGAATTTTGTATTATAGGACCAAAATAGTCAACATGTTGTCCACAAAAACAAGTGTCAGATTTTGGGAACAATAACTGGCTCCAGTTAGGGAACTTCCATCGATTGTAAAAATGATCGAAGGGAGTAGAATCTAGACTCTAAGTGCCTTCATCTATGCCATTGGGATATGGAGCCATGCCATCTAAAAAGATAAATATGCAAAAAATTGAAATGAACAACACAAAATAAACAAAGACTATACATATGTACAATTGGACTTATCTGATACTTCAAGGATTGAAGTGCTTCAGATGCTGCCCATTGTGAGGCAGTGAAAATGGTATGCCATCTTGATATTTTAGCAAGAAACTATTTTCACCATTAAATCGATGAATGAAAAATGAAACTCTCCATAAAGAATCTAATTTTCCATGCATTCCTTTTGGTTCTCTCCTTTTGTCCCACAACAAGACTTGATCTCCAATTTGAAAATCATGAATCCTTGTTTTCTGGTCAAAAAGTTTCTTTACTAGATTTTAATGTGCAACAATACGGTCCACCACCATAGGTCGCCACTCATTTAGTTTAGTTAAGCACATGATCCTCTTGTTGATATAATTTTCAAAGGTTTGATCTTTGACTACCTTTGCCAACTTTAGTGCTGGTAGTTCCAAGGTGATTGGTATCTCCGCATTCAAACCATACAGAAGTTGAAATAGTGACATACCTATTGCCCTCTTGGGTGTAATCCTGTCTACCCATAGAGCATCAAACAATGCTTTATGTTAGGTTTTTTGATTGTCATTTATTAGCTTCCTAATAATGGTCACCAAGTTCTTATTGCTTGATTTTTCTTGACCATTTCTTTGCGGATAATAGTCAGAGGAGTGGGAGAGGATAATTCCATGATAGTAGTAGAATTGGGTAACCTCATGAGAAGAGAAACAAACAACATTGTCTAATACAATCTTAGTTGGGACTCCAAATCAAGAAATAATATTTTCTTTGAGGAAATTACATACCACTTTTGAAGTAGCATGCTTGACTGGAATGGCTTCCACCCACTTGGTAAAATAGTCTGTGGCTGTGAGAACATAGTCATGTCTAGCACTTGAAGATGGGTTCACGGTGCCAATGAAATCAATACCCCATTTTTGAAATGGATCTTCGATCACCATTGGCTTGAGAGGTAATGCGGCCAACTTGGGTTTCCCAACAAATTGTTGACACAACTCACACCTACGTACCCAAGTGTATGCATCTTGAAATAGAGTACGCCAATAGTACCTGGCTCTTAGAATATTATGAGCAGTCATAGGTGCAATAAAATGTCCTCCACAAGCCAAATTGTGGAAAGACTTCAAAATTTTACTCTATTGCACTTTATCCATTCAACAAAGAAATACCCCATCAAGGCTCCTCTTGTACAAACTATTTTCCCACAGGACATAATTAACAGCTTTCAATTTAATAGTTCTCTTTTCTTTACAAGATAGGTGGGTAGGACACTCACCATAGGTAAGGAAATGAGTGATATTGGAATACCACTCATCCATAGTAGTGACAAAGAGAACTGTAGGCATGTCTTCAACCTCTATTTCTTCATGTCCTATTTCCTCTGGTATGTTATCAATAATTAATTGGCAGAGACATCTTCCTCACACAAGATTCATAGGTTTGATAACAAGATCAAACTCTTGGATTTTAACAATCCAATTACCCCTTTTAGTTCCAAACTCCTATTGAGTTAAAATAGACTTTACTATTGTATCAAAAACCAGAGCAATAGTATGTGAGTTCAGGATGTAGAAATGGAATTATTTTACCGCCTTGACCACAGCATAAGCATGCTTCTCCATATTTGAATATTTCAATTCATGAGATTTGAGAGGACAACTCATGAAAGATATAGGAGATTCCACACCTTTTTTATTTTGCTGAACCAAAATGGTTGAAAGTGTGTGTTCAAAAACATAGTTGTATACCATGAAGTCTTTGGTATAATCCAGACAAACCAGGACTGGGGCATGGGCAATAGCTTCCTTGATATCTTCAAATGCTAACTTGCCTTCTTTAATCCAATAGAAAACAGCTTTACCCTTCATCATGTCAACAATGTGGCAAGTCTTCTCTACAAATTCAAAAATGAACCTTCATAGAGAATTCACCTTTCTAAAGAAAGAATGAACTGCAGTCTTACTAGCAGGAAGAATAAGCTCTTGGATGGATTTAACTCTTTTTGAGTCAATCTTTGTACCTTCTTAGGATACAGTGTGATCGAGAAGTTTCCCTTCAGTAACCCTAAAAACTAATTTCTTAAGATTAAGGGAAATGTCATTCTGTCAACATCATTCTAGCACTTGTTGTAAATGATGCACATGATCAGGATGATGCTTGGAAAAGACAGTCAAGTCATCAAGATATACCACAATGAACTTCCCCATTTCATCTCTGAAAGCAAGATCCATTTCTCTCTGAAAGGTGGCATCAGCATTGATCAGATCAAAAGGCATTCTCTGATATGCAAATGTGCCCTAAGGTGTAGTGAAAGTGGTCTTATGTTAGTCTGCTTCACTAACTTCCACTTGATTATACCCTAAAAAACCATCTAACATTGATAACATCTCTGAGCCAGTCACTGTCTGTAGTACTTGATCCATGATGGGTAGGGGGTAGTTGTCCTTTAGAGAGGATTGATTTAGGTTTTTGAAATCAACATAGAGGCAAATTTCTCCATTTTTTTTCACAGGAACTATGTTCACGATCCAAGTGGAATGATGGATTGGAAAGATTATCCTCACATTTAACATCTTCTAGATCTTAGAAAGAATAGTACCTGATATCTTGGGATTATACTGCCTTTGTTTCTACTTGTGAGGCAATGACCCAACTTTCAGAGGAATTCCATGCCAAATTTCTTTAAGCTTGAGAGATTTTAGATCATCATAAGAATATGCCAAAACATCAATGTAATGGCAAAGTAGAGTAATGAATTTGAGATTTTCATCAAAAGTGCAACACTTCCCAATGTTGACCATTTTAGGATTTTCTTTTGTACTCAAATTTATTTGATCAAACTCCTTGGAAGAACTTGAATCCATTTATTGCTTTTTAACAAACCTATCATGCTTATCAAATAGCTTCTCAAGAGAAACCAACCAATTTGGAATTTTATTCCCTTTGAGATGAAGGAACTCTTCACCAATTTTTGAATTTGTTTTAGGAGTTGATTCCCATGGTGGAGATTCACTGCCTTCAAAATAAAGCTCCTTAAATCTATCCATCTATTCCAGAAAAGCAATGATTTGGTTGTCACCATTAAATACTTGCCAATGGTTGGCATTATTAGGTACACTTCGTCAAAATACGAGCTCAAAAGTGTACTTGTTCCCTTCAAAATCTTGGTGAGGAACGATGAGGGTCACAAAAATGGCCAAGGAATCTACTCAATCATTGAATTCTCTAGGTACCATAGAAATATTGAAAGCATCAAAAATTTCAATACAGTCCCATACCAGATTGTGACAATGTCACAATATTTCATTCTTGGTTTGATACAAGTTCCTCACCTAACAAACAACCAGTTCAACATATCCTTGGGTGTGAAGAAGCTTGACACCTTTAGCATGAGTAGCTTTCAATTTGAGCAACAAGGATTCATACTCGGCGGTGTTATTGGTATTGCTGAACTACAACTTATATGAATAGGGGAAAATATCTCTCTGAGGAGATATCAAAATAATCCTAGCTCCAGAACTGGTAGAAGAATAATTGCCATCAAATTCTAGAATCCAAACATCATTAGAATTTGATCTTCTCAAAGATTTCTCTTTGCTAGGGAGGGAAGATCCTTTTTTACCTAAACTTTGCTCTACCAATTCTTCTGATGTCTTGTCTAAATTTTTTGGATTGTCACTCAGTAAACTTTCATCTAATGAAACATAAACATCTTTAGTGGACAGAAAGTAGTTACTCATTCCTGAGGATTCAAACAAAATTTGAACTTCAAGGTTTGATGTCTGAGTAACAATGTATTTTGACTCCTTCTCAAGAGACAGGCTTTATATGATACCCTTGATAGGTATCCTCACCTTAAACAAGTCTATGTTTAATTCTCCACCAACATCCTTGCAAAAATTTCATCCAAGCAGAATGCCATAGGAGGCTGGAATGTTGGCGACCAAGACTGTCATTTTAATCCTTTTTTATGGGAAGGCTATGAATGCAAAATGGGCATCTTTGATTTGACTCAAAAGTGACACTTGCTTGTTTTCCATGGAGAAACATCTCCCAAAAGTTTTAGTCAAAGTGAGATTGAGAGAGTCTGCTACCTTGGTGGGCATAACATTATTAGAGGCTCCAGAGTCTATTATGCAGTTGCTCAGCTTATGACCATTTATCAATAGGGAAACATAGAAAGGTTTTATTTTCCTAGGGGTAATAGGAGGAGTAATGACAAGATTTTTTTAGGTGGATGTGTTCTTTGGGGGATCATGAGTCACCTTTAAAACATCTTATCATGCAGGAATGGTTTTGTTCTTGATGCATTCAACTAACCTATCCAACTGCTCAGGGTTGGCTTATAAGTATTCAAACTCAAAAATTTAGATCTTGGTCTTCTTAATATGGTCAATTCTATCAAATGACTAAAAAGAACTAGGAACAAAAGAAGGAAGTCCATCATTCTAGGTTTTATTGAGTGTGGTACTGGTTTGAGAAATAGAAGCAGAAGGTACATGATTGCTTGAGGTACTTAATTTTTTATTGATCACTAGGTCCTTTGATTGGAAGGGTAGAGAAGTCCCTCATTTAGTAATTGAAATTATTGGTCAAGATGTTTCCCCTATTTTATCCTTATTATCTTATTGAGTTAACTAGTTTTGGGACCTAGTAAATACAGTGTATGATTCATCAAACACTTCTCCCTTACTTCGAACTTCATCCTGGTAATTCAGAAAACTAATGTTAGATTCACCAACTAATTATTATTCTCCTACTATGAAGATATTATCATCATCTTCTTGATCAAACTCAATTTGGAAAGATGAATCATGTTCAACTTCAAGATAACCAACTTCTGAGTTAGGTGGTGCTGCTTCAATGGCAAATTTCCCCTGTGGGGGAGGAAGATGATTTGGTTGCCCTTAATTTTTGGTAGCATTGCCTTGATATGACTGGTTGGGAAATGTCCTCCTTGGTATATCCCAATAATAAGGAGGAATAGACATCCCTTGTGCCATTTTATTTTTTAGAGCTAACAATTCATTTGCTAGCTTTTACACCATAGGATTAGTGGTGCTTGTAGAATTTTTTTCAGAAGATGAATATTTATTTTTGTTAGGATCTCTTCTTGTCTTACCTATAAGGATAAGATCATCTTCAACCTCAGTAGCCAAAATTTGAGCTGTAGCAAGATCTGTATGGCCAGCCCACTCAATAAGAAACTCACTTCAGGAAGCTAATAATTTATGAAGAAGCATTTAATATTTTTAGGTGTTGGCTGAGTAATTACAAGAATCCTATTCCTTAGCTTGTCGAATTTAGCTATGAAGTCTCACATAGGTTCATGAGGATCCTTATTCATTTGCATAAGCTAAGCTAATAGGGCATGTGCATCTTCTACGAGTTTGAATCTAGCTTTGAACTTAGCCTTGAGAGTGTTCTAGTCAGTTACAGTCTGAGCTTGCAGATGATAAAACCAATCTGCTACAACACACTGCAATGTTTCTACAAACAGTCTGACTATTATGTCTTCATATTCAATGCCTATCACACCACAGGATATGTAGAAGGCTGCAATATTCTCATCAATATGAACTCTCCCATCACCATAGAACTTCAAAAAATTCTTTCTTGAACTACGGGGTAGCTCATGTAAAGGTGGGGTTAGATTGAGAGGACCAAAGGTGTTACCCCACGGGCCTTGGGCTAGCATGATATGACATTGAAAAGGAGGGATAAAAAGTCTTTGTGGGATATGTATAGACAAAGCTATGCTAGTAGAGGAAAGATAAGCTTTACCTAGCAATGGAGACCTGACATTTGTAGGGAAAAAACTCCTTGTTCACTGAAGGTGAGATGGTGGAGGAAACAGATCAAAATTACTTTGCTACACCAACTCAAATACAGGGTCAACAATACCTTGAGATCTTTGGCTTCACGTGTATGATGGATCTATTAGAGTATATAATGGAAATGGAAAAGAATTGGAAATGCTTCAATTTGAAGCTTAAGGCTTCAAATTGTGTGTTCTTCCCTAGCGGAGTCACCAAAAAACTATTGGGTGAATATTTTGTCATCAACTAATTGATGGAAAAATGGGTATATCAACCACAACACAATGAGATAAATCTCTCTTCTTAGCAAGGGGAGGCTCCCTATAAACTATAATATACTAATATAAATCGAAAATACACTCAGTGGTGAGATCATACCATCCATCTCTCTTTTTTCAAAGATGATGTTCAAAAAGTAAAGAAAAATTCTTGTGTAATAATTGAAGGCATTTCTCTTCTTTCAGAAATGATGTTCAAAAAATAGCAAGAAGACTTCCCGGGTAGTAACTATAACCATAAGAAACCCACAAAAGCATAAAGTCTTTGATTATTTCTCCTATTGATTTAGGACTAAAAACATAGTAGAATGAAGTGTAGCCCAAAGTCTCCACCTAAAACTACAATAGAGTAAAATATTACGAAGGATAAGGGGAGCTCAAAGTCTCTCCAATATCCTTTACACTGAAACACAAAACACATAGACTAAAGACAATTATGGCAGCACAAAGTCTTCCACAATCAATTTCAGGACACCTTCCAGATTATTTTCACTTGTTCTACTTATTTGATTAAATGGACAAGACTGTATTTAGAAAAAAGACATAAGAACAATTTCTTATATAACATAAGCTATTTCAACACAAAGTTTGAAAGGTTACTTGCTTTCTCATTCACTTGATAAAATATGATTAACAATCTGAGCTCAAAGTCTTAGGAATGCCTTTCAATTTGGGTAGAGTTTTGCTTCTGAGAACTAAGAGATCTTCTTTCTACAAACTGAGAGATTACAATATATAGCATCCAAAGAAAGACTTTGGTGCTTCTTTTCACAAAATGGCCCATGCTGTATTCAATGCATTGGACAGGGGAAGTTCTATGTAGGGGCCATGCTAGAACAGGTTAGTAGCCTTGATTTTGGCATTTTAAATCATCTCAAATGTATCCTCCAAATCATGGCCCACCTGGTCCTCTTTAAGAAACTTACATAGTTGTCTATTCGCCTTGACTCAAACAAAGAAAAATAAGATGTGCTATTGAATGCTTGTGCTCTCTGATATTCACATGGTGGACTACTCCACCTACTAGAATAACTCTTCTACATATATTTATGGATTCTCTATATCATTCCCTCTTTCCTTGCTATGTTTTGTCTCTTCCTGGTGATCTGAGCTCTCAGGGCTATGTTCTCACTTTCTATTGGCTCCTTCAGCTCCTTCCTTGGCTGGTCGTTGAGTTTGTTTCCAGGTTTGTGCCATTTGAAAATCAATGGTTATTTCATTACCCTAAATTTGACGTATGTGAGGATGTCACTAGTTGCTTGAACCATTTTGAACCTTGAACCTTTAAACCTTTCAGAGTTCACAAGTTTAATGGTTTAACGGTTCAAAGTTTAATGGTTATGCGGTTCAAAGTTTTGCAAAGAGCCGCATTCACTTGATCTTCTTTAGGAGTTTAATGTATCATTGAACCAACTATTTAAACCTTCTGGTTGAACCTTCTTCTGGAATCTTTTGCTTAAACCATTTGCTTGAACCTTTCACTCAAACTTTGAACTTTGAACCCTTTGAACTTTGAACTCATTGAACCTTTGAACTCGTTGAACTCATTGAACCTTTTAGAGTTCAATGGTTCAACGGTTCAATAGTTCAATGGTTCATTCCATATCATTGAACCCCATTGTTGAACCTTCTTGATTAAACCTTGGTGTTGAACCATACTTACAATTTTTAGGAAATGCCTTAAGTGTTTTGGAATTTTTCCTTGCGAAAGCTTGCCTTTTGAACCTATGATTTCCTTAGCTGAAAAGGCTTATGTAATTGAAAAACTTGACTGCTCAGAACATTTTTGAGAAAGAAAGAGAGCATTTTGGCCTATAGGACCAAAATGGTCGACATGTTGTCCACAAAAACAAGTGACAGATTTTGGGAACAACACACTCCAAGAAATCTATTTCTATATATCATAAAAGAAGTACTAGATCAAGTGGTATTCCCATTGAGCATAATCAAAATACTTTTGCTAAATTGCATGACTTGGATAAAAATAAAGGCATATAAAAACTTTTGGATGTAAATACACAAAATGAGTATGTTGAGGTCAATTACATTGCTTTAGAGTATGAGTCGTATGATCAGGATAACCTTAGTCCTCATGATGGACACTAAGATATACTCCCACATATAAGTGGTGAACAAATAAAATTCAACAAAGAGGAAGTTATCAAGAGACATAGAGATAGACTTCATGAATAACCTATTGATCATCCTTAATTTTAGAAACCCTTTTTGACATAAAAACTACAAGCATGACATAATAATTTGATATTTATACTCCATTGCATACAACTTTTGTACCAACATTTATTATGGGAGAAAACCAAGGGATTCATTACATTAATATGCCAATTCCTACTAAGTCATTGGGGTTAATACCTTTGGTTATCACACATTATTCTTCTCCTGATGTATAATACCTTATGCACGAGATTTAATCTCTGCAAACTAAGGTGTTACATTTGGAGAAAGGTGTTTTGAAACCTAATTAGTAACTAGATTCTCACATTTTATTTGACACTCCACTAGCCAACACATATCAATATATCCTATACCTATAGGATTTATGACACCTAGATTACACTATATGATACCATGGGTGACTATGAATAACATCTTAGAGCCTTCCATGAAACATGTTTGGATACATATCCAGTGATAGGTAATTAACCAAGTTATTCCCAAGGAGTCTAAAAGAATATGCTCTATAATGGTTTTAAAATTTACCTCATCAATCAATGCATGCTTTCAATCCATTGGTTGATATGTTCCTAACACATTTTCAATCAATATCAATGAGAATATTTGATATGCTTACATTGCTCAACTCAAATAGAAATCTAATGATCCTATCACATAATATGTCTAAAGATACAAAACTATGTTATCCAAAATGATAAGTCATATGGAAGATAGAGAATTAAAAGATATTTTTAAATAGAGTTTGCTTCCACCCTTACATTAATCCATCATGTTTAATAAATTTATCTCATTCACATAAATGTGCCACATAGTCAAAGAAAGAGAAGTCATATTATTATAAATGAATAAGCTTAAGTATACAACCAATTCATATTCTAATCCAAAGAGTTCAAGCAATCCATCACATAAGGTGAGACCAAATGATAATAAGAATGATCAAAAGATAATAATACATGTCATTTCAGAGCCCAATCCATGTATTATCTTGTAAGCTTCTCTAATGAGACAATTTACCAATCTACCAAAATCTCCATATAAGGTTCTCAAAATCATATTGGAATGCAATCTCATCTCTCTCTCTCCCATTGAAGAGGTTGATGTGAATAAGCCTCTTCTAAAAGGTTTTGATCGAAATGTTTTTTGTGATTCTCATAGGGCACCAAGCCAAACTAAAAAATAATATATCAGTTTAAGGGACAAGATTCAAGATTTGATTGATGTAAACATCACTGATGTGGGCACACCAACAAATAAGTTGAAAGTGTATCCAAATGAAAATATTTAGTGATACTTTTCCTAAGAATATATCTAGTGAGAGAATAAATACATCAAGAGTGCATTATGTATATAATACACACCCTCCACTAGTTTATTACCATTATTATACATAAGTACCACATAATTTGGATGACATCATTGGTACCTACCATACTTTAATTTCATCTAGGCCATGTATCACATTTGCAGAGCATGAGATAGTAGATGATGACTTAGATTTTCACTCTTTGTTCTTTTGAGCTGACATTGATCACTAGCCTATTCAAAGTGTCATGGTTGATAGTGGTTCAAGTATGAATATGTGTACAATAACACTTATTAATCATCTTAGATACACATATCAAGATTTAATTCCCACCACAATGGTAATAATAATATTCAATGGTCACATTCAGATCTCCATCAATGAGATTACATTACCATTATAGGTTGGTACAACCCATATGGCCACCAGATTTATTATAGTACATAGTGTAATCATCTTCTATAAATTATTAGGATGCCCTTGAATTCAACATATTCATTTCATTTATTCTACAATTCACAAGTGTTTAAATTATATCTATACTAATGAGGTCATCATAGTTTGGGGTATCCCATATGAGTAACCCTTATCACCAACATATCTGGTTCTTATATAGAAGATTTATTTTGAGCCACCTAAAAAGGTGAAACCTATTAATATATTTACACAATAGGTAGCTACTCTTCCATAGAGGCCTATCCTTGAAAGGCCATTTCAATATAGATTATCACATATTATAGAGAACCTCTTTCTACTCCTACACATCCAAAATTGATATTATAGTGCACTAAGGGTATCTCACATAAGGCACCAACACAAAATTCATACAATCCAAGATAGGTTCCAAAAAGGTCTAGAGTTCATCATGCTTAACCACAAGCACATTATGCTATAGATCAACATTATGACAGTGGTAGCCATGGTATAAAGTGTAAGACAAGAACAAATATTAAATCAATTAGAAATCCAAATAAAATGGAAACTAGCTAAATCTATGTGAGTGTACCTCATATGAGTAAAGAGGAAATGAAAGTGAAATACATAAATATCATACCTTCACTTACCCTATTGTTGTGTGATGATTCTTGGATTGTTGTGGTTGAAAAAGGTTAATAAGGAGCTTGGATGAACTGACAACACTTCTCCTTGAAAGATTGATGGTTTGAAGTTGATGCTTGATGAGTTAAAGCTTTGATGGATATTATTTAGATAACACTTCATTGTATAAGGATGACACTTCATTGTATAATTCAAGCTTAGTGGAAATGGTGATTGGCTCCATTTATAGATTTGGTTTGATTGATGAGAGCCATTGATATTGATTAGAGATCAATGGTGGAGGATGATTGAATTGATGAGAGATTATTAAATTATTAGTGGGATTATTAGGAGAGGGAAACAGGTGGGGAATTTGGGACCATGGAGGATTAAATGAGATTGTTTAATTTGATATAAGAGGTTAGTGTGGTTTGAGCTAGATTATAAAATTTAGATGATAGGGGACATGCGAAGCCTATGACATCATTAAAATTTGGAAAGAGGAATATTTGGATTATAAAATTTATATGATGATAGATAGGTAGAACCTAGACATCATTTAAATTTGGAAAGAGGAATATTTGGATTATAAAATTTAGATGATGGGGGATAGGTGGACCTTGTGGCATCATTGTAATTTGGAAAGTGGAAGGGGGTGGAAGATGATGTCATGATGTGAGAATTATTTGTTTTTTGGATTTTGATAATCATGGATATTCAAAATCCATGGATTAGTAAAGGATTAGTTAATCAATTTAGATTAATTAACTAATGGAATGGAATGCAAATTTTATGGGATTAGAGTGGTTATGGAAGAAATAAATTAATTGGCTAGGGGTGATGAATAGTAAAGGCTAGGGATGTCAGTTTGAATAAGAGATTGATTAATTGAAATTGTCACAAAGTGTCTAATTTTAAGTATCTATATTTTCCCCCTCTTTGAGAACACATTGTGAGACACGATGAATGGAGTAATGAATTTTCAAAGAAAGAAGACACTGAAAAAATATGGACAAAAAATTACTTGTTGATGATGAAAGGATGTGATGGATGATGCCCACTTAAGAGGACATGCATAGATGAAGGATATGTATGGTCTCTTGAAAAATAGAGAATGAAGCTAGAATGAAAAAATCAATGTGTGGGTGATGAATAATAAGGGGTTGGGATGCCAGATGTGGTGATGCTTAGATGAGATTAACCTATGGAATAGATTAAGCCACTCAAGTTAATGCTTACATGATTTGATTTTATATTCAAATGGACTAGGTTGCCCCAAGCGTGGTTGATTTGGGAAGGATATATCTTGAGATAAGTTACACACTTTTGTTTACCCCAAGCAAGGTGAAAGTTATGAGCTTGGATTAGATTGATGATAGATTAATTGAATTACCCCAAGAAAGGTAGATTTGATTGAATAATTGATCAAATTGCTCCAAATAGGATGAATTAATTTACAAATATAGATCAAGGATTTAACCTATTATATGGATTAATGATGATATGATCATTTTGATGATGACATAAATATATGTGCAGATGGTATAATGAATTTTAAAATAATGAAGAAGCACACAAAACTAGACACATAAGGATGCCCCAAGGTTGAATGATGAAGATTGAAGGATGACATAATAATGATTGAAGACTGATGTGATTAGATTTGGAACAAATTGGATAAATAGGGGACATGGTGCACTGATGTACACACACATAAACTATGAGAATGATAGTTAGTTATAATAATTGGATGTTGAAAGATGAAAATGGAAATGGTAATGGAAAAAGAGTAATAATGTCTATCAAGTTGACCTCATAAACTATGTGTGACTGAGTATTGTCTACATAGTGAAAATGGACCTTAGTCGATGTAGTTCCCCCGTTGGGGAGGTATGATTATGAAAGGTTGATATTAAAATAGGTATTAAATTAAATCAACTAAGATAATTCTTATTTACTTTTATGTTATGATGATGATGAATTGATTTTTCCCAAGCAGGGTGAATTTGGGATAAACTACAGACTTTGATATGCCCCTAGCAGGGTAAAACTTGTGAGTTGAGATTACAAGCATTTTTTTAGGAGTTAATTGATGGAAAGAAATGATGGATGATCATATTTATGGATAGAAAAGGTGTGATAGGTTATATTATGATGCACACATTGAGGTGGTGATGATGTATTAAGGGATATCAACAAGGAAGACGATGATTCAACAAAGTGCATCTAGTCTTGCCACCTTGACCTATGAGTTATTGAAGAAATTAAGTTCACACAAAAATCATGAACTTAGTTCATCATAATGGGCATGGATCTTAGTACATAAGATGATCAAATTCACTGATAATAATATATCCCATGGCATGACATGAAGGGAAAATAAACCTTGATATCAAGAGAGAGGAATTGGGAAAAGATGATGAGAATAAGATATTCCCATGCACAACATATATAAACATTAAGATGAAAGAGGTGGATGAATCAAGTAGTGAACCTAATAATATTTCATGTATTGAAGCAATAAAGTGAAATATGTGGGTGGGCATGGATGTAAAATAAGTACAAGTTAGTGACTACACCCTTATTATTGATGTTAAGATGGATGAAAGAGGATGAAGAGGATAATGAAGTCACAAATAAATATGATAGCAAGGATGAGGATAAATAGGTAATGTTGAGCATGAGTGATTACTCAAATAAGAATAAAATGGAAATTGTGGAAGGTTTCTCAAAGGATAAAGATCTTTAAAATAACTATTATTGGAAGAAGGATTGATATACAACTTGGAGAGGAAACTAGATGTAAATAGGGAAGATGAGAAAAATGAAATGAAATAGAAAAGTGGGATTAAGAATAAAATGCTGAAGATGAGTGTGGAAGTATGGTAATGAAAATGGGTAGATTGGGGGATTGAAAGTGGATGCAAGGGAATGTTAGTTGTTCTGTAGGGGAATGGGATGATGAGAGATGTGGTAGAAAATGAAATTGGTGAAAAGGGGTCTAAATAATATTGAGGAGAAAATGGAATGGTGAGGAAGATGAAGGATAAGAAAAAAAATGGAAGGAAGGGATATCGAAAATTAAATAAGTGGAATAAGGAGATAAAAAGGATGCAAGGAAAGTGAAGAAATAGGTCGTATCATGATCAACTAAGCAATGATAAGAAAAGTGATGGAAATGAATTTGATGGGCTAAATGGTGGATCATATGGTGGCTTTGGAGATGAACATGGAATAGAAAATGTCAAAGGGGTTCATAAAAATGGGGTGACATGGAGGATTGGTGGAGATGTAAGCATGGTAAGAGGATGACTTCCAATCAACTTGTTAAAAGAGATTGATAGGTTAGATGGGTGATTAAAATAAGTTGACAAGCTAAGAGGGATGAGGTGATGGCTAGTGATGGAGTGAATACATTATTATGGAATAACAATGGGATGTAGTTATTAAGGATGATAATGGAAAGAATTATAATAATGATAGTATAATTGGCCGAGCTTACCTTAGAAACCTCTATGTAATTGAGTGCTACCTACATATTCTAAATGGATCTCAAGCCAATGTAGTTATTCCAAAAGGGGAGGGATGGTGATGATAAACATATGAGGATATATTTTGATTTGAATTTTATTATTCAAAGATGGATGAACTAAATGGATTTGAAAATGGTTTCTAAGGAATGAATAGATTTTACAAAGAGAATATAATGTTATTTCAGTTAGTCTCTTCATATACTTTACAACCTAAATTTTTATGTAGCATATAATGGTATGCACCATGACATAAAACACCATGCTGACCTAGTTGCAATGTGTGTGAGGATTGACCCTGATCCAATAGACAAATTACAAAATTCACCCTGATATGAAAAAATCAAGATGACATTATCGTTGTATGCTAATGGATGGACTCAAGTATAAGCATGAGAAATTGCCATGATATGGAATAACCATGATGACCCTACTAATGCATATGGATTAAGTCAAATCAAAATAATAAAATAAAACAAAAAATCAAGAAATCAAACACACACAAAATTGAAAAAAATCAACTTAAATCATCTTGTTGTTAATCAAGGCAAAATACTTGTGTGAAAGCTTGATGATATAGATGGATGGTGCCCCAAGAAAAGATACATGAAAGAGAGTGGATGTGGAAACAATGTACCTAATGAAGTGACTATGATTTGGGTCAAATTTGATCAAGGATTTAATCCCAACGTAAAACAAGAGTGCTCACGAGAACTCTAATATTTGTGGTTTTATATCACTATGTTTGGTATTTTCTAGATTTTTCTAATGTTTTTGGATTTTTGGAATAAATATATATAAAAAGGTGTCTAGGACGTGTGTGAAACTCTTAAAAATGAATGTGGAAAGGGATGTGGGATGTGAAGTAAAAATGAATGGATGTAGCCAAAAAATGAAACTCTCCAAGGATCATAAGTCAGGGAAGTTGCCCCCTATATCACTATGATATTTTGCTATAAAGATGTTTCCATACTCTGATATATCAAACCTATTGAATCTTGTAGTAGTGTCAAGTCACCACCAGGGTCAAAATAGAAAAGGGCTGGTGGGATAATGACATGGATTGGATGGAGGGATGTGGAAGGATGTAGAGCTACCCCTAAGCACATGGGTACTCATAGACAATGGACTTTACTCATAGCACCAAAAAATTAGTTTTCACCATGGTACTTATCAAGATGCCATAAAAATGGATTTTACCTTTGGATGAATTATTTCTCTTTATCTTTTATTTTTTTAAATTTTTTGGATGGATATAAATCATAGAAATGCTTGATATGCATGATGTTCATGGGCTCATTTATCTCTCTTCCATATTATGTGGTTACTATGTAAGCACTAGATGATGTATGGACCTAGACAATTAGGCTCAAATTTGCCTTTCTTCTACTAATCTGCATTTGTATTCCTTTTATTTTATTTAAGCACAAGGTCACCAACTTCAAATTCTTTGGATTTATTGTGATTGTCATAATTACGATAGAGCTAATTTTGATATACTTTGAGGTGATTTAATCTTGTTAGTATTTTATCATCAAGGAGTTATAGCTATTGTATTCATGCAATCTTGTAATATCATCATCAATGATGTCCTACAATGACATACATAGGGAGGGTAACGCAATCTTAATAGGGAGGATGGATTCTGACCTCAAGACTAGGGGATAAGGTGTAACACATGTGGGTGTATAGATGTTGGTGCAGTAAGCCCATAAGGCTAGATGAAGTTGTAAATGTCAGTCATGTCTAGTGTCATTAATAACCCTTGTGATAATTTTAAGGATGTTTTTGTTGGATGCCTTAGCTTGGCCATTACCTTGAGGATAAAGAGTGGACCTTCTATGTCGGATATGGAATTGGGAATAAAGGGCCTTTATATTATTATTTTTTTAAGGACTTACCATTATTGGTAATAATAATAGAAGGAATGTCATTATGACAAATAATGTGATGGAGGATGAATTTGGATATTTGCTTCCTGATTACATTAGTGAGAAGCAAATCACTTTGTAAAGTACTTGGTAGCAGTTAAGATGTGTTTATGACCATCAAATTAGGCGGGGATTTATTTTCCCTATGATATTAATTCCCTATATAGGAAATGTCCAAGGAGTCATGATATGTTGTAATGCTCGTGACATAGCAAGAATAAGGTCCCCATGCTTCTGGCAAGAAACACATTTTTTGGCATATGAACATTGTTAGCCAAAATTTAGCCACCATAAATGGAAATTATTTAAAACTTTGATGTATTTAACCTTAACTTTTTTGATAGCCATTATCAAGGACATGTGTTAGTCATTAATGATCTAGGATGATAAGTAGTGTGTCTTCCTTAGTAAAATTTAAGATTATTTAGCATGGTCTAGTTGATAGTTGATTTAAGTCATGTGTCTTTTCATAAAATGATCATTCCTTATAGTCTTCATTTTTTGTTTAGCATTGTTTAAAGTAGTTTTGATAAGGTTAAGGTTATGTATGGAATCAAGTTTGTGGAGAAATATGCTTAAGGAGACAAGGTGGTGACCCTTCCAAGATAACTATGGTCTAAAATGGACCAAATTGACCAATGAACAAAGCTAGTAAGTTGATCATATTGTTTTTCAAGTAATTTGGAAAGATTAAAGTAGTTTTGACAAGTTTAAGGTATTTCTCTACTTTAGTCTTATTGTATATTCAAATATTGAGATGATACTTGCTAGTTATAAGATAATGTGAAGGTTGACAAGGGTAATGGTACACACATATGCATGTGTCAAGACCTACGAGAAGGTTTATAATGTGTAAAAGGCAAAAAATAATTTAGAGAATATAGTTTGAAATAGAACATGTAATCATTACTCTTAAAAATAATTATATATGAAAGTTATTGGCCAAGAAGAGATATAAAATGCATTTCAAAGAGATAAAAAGACCAAGGTACATTGGAATAGATTCAAATAGGTTCAATCATGCTTGGATAGGCTTGAGAAAGTCTTTTAAAACCAAAAATTGCACCAAATATTATATTGAGATCTTGGCATGCTCATAATGGTCATCTTCACTTGCTTGGTACAAATAGGAGAGAAAAGGTCAGAATTTGAGCTCTTGGCCAAAGATGGGGTCCTAATTCCCTAATATTTCCATGCATTATTCTTGAGTTCAAGGGGCTATGATTTATGAATGATTGCTAGCAAGTTAAGTAGGTTAAAAAACTTATAGGATTGGTTTCGGTAATTTTTAGTAAAGTTGTGAGATCATTGCAAATAGCGGAAGGTTTTGAAAGTCCCTGTGGGACCTATTTGGTCCTCTCAATCCATATATAATCAAATTCATGGTTCTACAGGTCACAAACGAGAAACATTCTTTAAGAATGGTGAAATTATAGGTTTGAAACTAGAGGTTTTATGTCTCCATGAAGACCCAGGTCCATATGAGAGTTTGAACATGTTGTAATGCCATATAAATATCTCCTTGGAATCCTATAAATACATAAATAATATTTTAAATGGCATCAAGGTCCAAGCTTGCATATGTCCACTATCATAAGGTTCATCTCAAAAGGTTATAGGCTTAGTCTTTAAGGGTTATCATCATATTCACTATGATCGATTGCATTAAAGAGATAGATAGATAAGTCAGTCCTCAAGTGGTGTGACACTCTCCCAAAGATTCCTCAAATCCCTCATATAACTCTCCTATCCAAATGACCATTCACAATCATTTTAAGCAATATACTAGTGGAATGTGTAAAGTAAAATAAGGACCAAGTGAGTTGGGAAAAATCTATTTTGCATGACCGAAGGAATATATGAAAACCATGATTATGAATATATATTTTTTATAGGTCAAAAATATAACACATGAGATAAGAAATAATTAACAAGCATAAATACCTCATCCTTAAGGCCTAACACTAAAGCATGCCTAATGTGTATCCATAGGCCTGCCATATTCCTAATTAAGAAAGAGACTAGTTGTGAAGGGATTGAATGGGAATATGAGAAGATCCAAAGGGAAATTAAGAGAAGGGTAGCATGGTCACCCTAATTGGAATCATCAAAATACTCAACTATTATAAAAATGCTCATTCAAATGGGACATAATAGTATATATGTCTAAATGTAGACCTACAGGTTGATGGTAGTCAGCAGATGAGAATTTGGTATTCAATGGGAGTGTGAATGGGTGGGAATAAGTTCAATTAGAACCTAAAATAACTCCTCAAAACTTGTAAATGACCCCAAAATGGTAAAAATATAGTTGAAGAGGGCTAGTTCCCAACTCACAGTCAGGGAATCCACATCAATACACACATGCCTATCACAAGAAATTGAGGAGCAAGAGGATGTATATGATGGAAAAAAATTTGTGTGAGGATTGATAGGAGGAAAAAAAGGTTTTATAACCATTTTTATTCCATTAAAAACATCAAAAATTCCAATAAATAAGGCATACACTCATGCTATAGTCCAGGCAAACCTAATGGACATCTACAGGCAAGTTTGGGTGAATGAATGAAATATGTGAAGATTGATTGAAGCCATCAGATTTAGAATAAGGTTAAGGAATTATTTAATTGAATATTATAATATCATAAAGTTCTCTTTTAGTGGAAAAGTGGTTGAAGACAGTAAGAAGCCTAAAAAGGCTAATTAGGCTTAGTAGTCCTAAATAAGCATACACAACCTTGTGTATGAAATATGAAGAGAATTTGAATATTTTGGGAATATATTGAATATTTAAAGTATTATGAGGGTGAATGGAATTTTTAAAGATGAATCCATGATAATTGAGCTATTAATAATTAAAAAAATGAAAAGAAGTGTGTGCAAACCATGGCATATGGCTCAAGGTAGGTTTCATTGGTTTGAAGGGTTAATATTTTCAAAAGGTCACTTGAACATCTCAAATGATGTGTCATGGAGCTCATTTAAGTGTTTATATCCCAAAATAATCACTTTCATGTCTTTTCCTTGCTAAATATCCCTCTTGAACACACAGTCAGGATACATTGCTCAGAAAGTCAACTTCTAGCACGTGAGAACTTGTATGAGAAGGTGCATGGGGTCCTGAGATATTTTGGGAAGATGGAAGGGGTTTTATAATAAATATAATTGGATTTTTTTTGTGGGTTATGTCTATTAACTCTATTAATAATTATTAAGACTCTAAGAGCCCTTAAACCCTGCTTAAACCCCTAAAATGACCTGATGGGAGAAATAAGGCTTGCAAACACTCAAAATGGATTGGGATGGCCTCTAAATCACTTTGATGACATTATTACCTATCTCATGCATCTTAATGAGTGACATTTTGGCATTTATGATATTAATGTGTACAAAAAATGGCCTAAAAATTAATTTCTTGAGCTAGTTTTCAAGGATTTAAACTAGATGAATTCTTTTAAACAATTGCAAAAGTTACCTGAGCCAATATAAAGATTTTATTACCATAATAAAATTATACAAGAATGTTTCATAGTATTTATATAGGATTCAATTAACCAAACAAGCTTAAGTGAATAAATATGGCTTATATGGCTTCAAGAAAATTGTGTATAGGCCCATCTCAAAGTCTAGAGAGCTAGACGTGCATCGTAACACATTGAAAACCATCTAAGCATAATTAAAACAAAACTTGGAGTCATGAAATCAAGATAGATATCAAACTCATCCATCAAATCTACTTGGAACCTCCATGATAAAGAAGTTCTCTCTTTCTTCACTCCATTAACTAGCTAAAGCATGATCAACTGCAATATGGCTTTCATTAAATGGTTAAAGCCTCATGAATTAAAATGGAATATTCATTGAAGAAACAAGGTCTGATGGAGGTTTCCTATGGCACAAAACCATACTATCCTTTGGAAAGTTATGCCTTTATCACAAAGATAAATTATAAAAAGGAGTCATGAAGTTCAACACTAGTCTCCCAATGAAGAAGAAGCTTTATAAGAGGTATAAGTTGGCGTATAACATCCTAAACATGCCAAGTGTCAATTTGAGTATTTATAACTACCATAAATATGTATATGGATAAATATTTGAATAGGAGTTAGATTCAAGAAGTTTAGGGTTGCCAAAGTAACCTCCTATGCCACTCCTAATGAGGAATCACATCAATACTTAATAAGTTTAAGAAGAAAGATGAAAACACGTATTTTTTAAGCTTGGTATCAAATTAATTCTATATTTTAATTGGTTTAATGATGATAATGTGATTATGAACTCCTTATATGATATCTTCTCTCTATCTTTCTTCTTGCTATAAAACAAGCCTTGAATAACATTTTGAAAGAGCCTTTGCTGGTTATGGTGAAATCCTGACCAAAATTGTACTTGAAAACCTCTTGAATAAATCAATAAGGTTTAATTTCCTATCTTGTATTATGTGTCATGTGTGAACAATGTATTTGTGTTGATCTTGTCTAGTGAATGTTTACTTTCCTACCTTATTGTCCATGTTTGTTGACCATTGTGCAAAAAAGACTACTATTGTAGGTCATTGTTAGTGTTCTACTTTGTATATGCATGATTTAGAAGTGGAATTGCATAATTTGTATATTCAAAAGGTTAGGTGTTATCCTCTTAAGTATTTTAATTCACTCTTGAGACTCTTAATGAAACACTTATGTGATAGTCATGCCAAGGTTGTAGGTTATGTGAAAGAGATGGCTTCTTTGCCTCAAATAGTGTACATTCAATCAAGTAGATGAATAATGTTATTGGTGCATCACCCCCTTTAGGATTTAGAGAAAATATCTTTTCCATTGTCTCAAAAATTGAATAGTTTATTAATAGTTTGGGTGAAGCATCAAGGGAGCTAGCCCAAATCTAGAGGTTTAGTCTACTTAGAGGTCACCCACAACTCAGGACTAATCCCATTGTATAAATCAAGTGAGAGGGCCTCAAGAAAACCTCTAAAGGTTGCAAATTTGATCTATAATAGTAATGGCATGCTTGGTGGGACATATTTTTAACAAGGATTGTCCAAGATTGATGCTGGTCTTAGTAAATTTATAGTTGTAGCAACCTCCTTCATACAAAATATAGTGACTCCAATATATTCTAAGCTCCTGGTTGTAGACTAATAATCCCATTTTTCATGACAAAGGTGACTACAAGATCAAAGGCTAAAGTTATTTCATTTGATTTTGTTGAGTTACCTTTATTTTTAGTTAAAAGAAAGAGGTTCCTTTATATCCTTCCCTACACCAAGTCTCCTATAAGAATTTTTCATTTTCCCTACAACCTAGGACTAATTCCATTGTATATCTCAAGTGAGAGGGCTTGAAGACACCCTATCAAGGTGAAAATTTGAGCTATAACAAACATGTATCAGTTTTCATAGTCATCTAGTAGTATCTTGTGTGAAGGAGCTTCTTAACAAGGACCATTAAACTAGTATGTCCCCAAAAATCCATGGTGACCATAATGTTAGATAATCTGTTATTAGTTTGTGGCACTTGCTCAAACTATATGTGCTTAAAATAATTCTTGAAGTTGTCTATCGTGCACTTGTAAAGTACAAGTTTATCATATTTTATTTGATATTGGATATTTAATTGATTGATAATAAGTTGGGAGTCACCATATATTTCTAACTGATGAATGTTATACTGGATTGTGAGAAGAAGACCTACAATGAGATCTTCATATTTTGCAATATTATTCATGCAACTAAACCCAATGTGAAAATATTTAGGGATAATATCTCTTTATGTAGTTATTAATAGAAGACCTACCCATAATCCATGAGATGTGAATGACCCATCAAAAGAGAGCTTCCATTTTTTTGACTCTTTAATGGAGAAAAAAACTTCATTTGGAAAAACAATGGTCAGTGGTTATTTATTTAGTAATTGGGCTTATGTAAGTTTATCAACAAGAAATTGTATTTTGTTGGCCTTCTAGTTTACATATTCAATATCAAACTCACTAAGCAACATGATCCATTTTCCATTCAGCTTGTAAGAGTTGCATTTGAGAGAAGGTATTTTATTGGATCCACCTTAGTGATGAGGATAATTTGATTATTTAATAGATAATGTCACAATTTATAAGATGTAAAAAATACTACCAAGAATATTTTCTCAATAGGTGAATAATTGCATTCATATGCTACCAAATTTTTTCTTAAATAGTAGACAACCCATTCCTTTCATGTTGAGCCAAAAATTCCCCAAAGGCATGCTGAGTAGTAGAGATGTAGAGCAACAACTTCTTGAATGTTGGAGGAACTAGAAACGGTGTTAACTAGATATTGTTTCAATTTTTCAAAATCTTCCTGATAATATTGATTGCACTGAAATGTAGTGCCTTTATTTAGGATATGTGTGAAAAGATGACAATGGTCAACTAATTAAGAAATGAATCAATAGATTGATTGTATTTTTTCCTATAGACCACATAACTATAGAAGCATGTACATTATGGCATATACTTTGGTTGGATATACTTCAATGCCACTTATGGAACCAATGAAGCCCAATAGTTTTACTTATGTGACACCAAAGACACTCTTCTTGGGATTTAATCTAACCTTGTACTATTAAAGTTGATCAAAGATTCTACACAAAATTGTTGAATGTTATACTCTTATTTTTCAACTGAAAAAGATATCATCCACATAATATTACACAATAACATGCATCATATCATGGAAGATAATAGTCATGGCTCTCTAATAGGTATCACCTGCATTCTTTTGGCCAAACAACATGACTTGATAACAAAATATTCCCAACAAGGTTGTAAAGATAGTTTTGTGTTAATTCTCAAGCGCTATCTTGATTTGGTTGTAACATGAAAAGTCATCCATAAGTGATAATTTTTCATATCTTGTTATGTATTCTACTATCATGTCAATATTGGGCAAAGGAAAATTATATTTTTGGAAATTTTTATTGATGTCACAAAAATTGGTGCAAATATAGATTATCAAGGGTTTCTTGTTGATAAGAATAATGTTGGAGATCCATTATGAGTAATCAATAGGTATAATAAACCTAAATTCCAAGAGTTTTTCAAGTTCCTTATTTACCAAAATGGCAATATGCAGGTGCATCTTCTATAATTTTTACTTGTTGGGTTTGATGTCTAGATGCACTACAAGATGATGGGAAAATAAGGATAAATCTAATTTAGGCATGTCAAAATAGGACTATGCAAAGATATAAATGAATTATTTGAGAATAAAAATGATGAGCTCACATTATTCTTTTTTGAGAGAGGTACCAAGTTTAATGATGTGTGGATTGTCCTTAGTACCAAGGTTGACATCAACGGTGCCTTCCATAAGCAACATGGAAGCATCTTCTAACAAATTAAGTACTAAATGAAACTAATATTCTTCCTATAATTATGGCCCAAATGGTTCATTGAGATCACCCATATAAGAATAATTAGAGTCATTCATTTAAGGAAATGACAACTCGTTGAATGTCTGTGAAGATTCTCAAACCAATTATTCAAATGTGTAATATTCTTCGAGATTGAAATATGAACCAAAGATGTAGGGACTTCTAGGACTCTGTGCTTCCTTATAAAGAGAGTGAAATTACCCATTAATCGATGCTTTAGAAAGGTTTTAACTAATTAACATGTCTTTATTTTTAATTTTTTCATTGTCTAATAACACCTTAGAGAGGTTTTCGCTAGAGGACACTATTTTTTTATTTTCTTGATTTTTTTGACTAAATAAATCTACCTAATTTCAAAACTAAAATGTAGGGTCCAAATTAATTTTAAAACCCTTCTTATGCTCCCCAAGTGGGAAACCATATCTAAGTCCCAATAATTCTATAATTTCCACCTCATTCTAAAAATTGTCCAAAGGTATGTGATCCTATTGGTCCTAGTCTATGAGGTCAAGATAAGGGAGGTCTAGATGGATGGTAAGGATGACATTAGTATTGAAGAGATTAGTATTGTTAAGCTCATCATAGATGATATAAAATTAATCTATATTGTTACTAGGAAATTCTTCATTAGAAATCATAGTTGTATCCCTTTAAATATTAAAGGGTTCTCCTCAAAGTGGTTTGTATCCAATGCCATGATTTCCTTATGTTGGGCATACGAGATAGGCTCAAGAATTCCTTATTCCTTGTTCCTTTTCTCCCAAGCCTTTACCCTTATAATTTAACCTTTTTAACATATTTTTGGGGATAGGATATTTGTTATATTCATACAATGAAGCTAATCCATCGCCATATAACCATGAATTATGAAGATCTTTTAAATGTTCATTGTTGAGAATACCCTTATTATAAAATGACATAGAACCTAATTTATATGAATTAGATTTCTTTTGCAACACCATGTTGGGTCTGCCATGGGTTTTTGGGGATAATGAAAGTTTTATAACGTGTAAATCATCTTTCATTTCATATTTTACATGACATTTATCTTTGATTGTGAAGTGTGTGGATGATTTTGGATGGGGATTATTGGATGTGGATGAAAGATCATCTAGATAGATGTTGTATACACATAATATATTCAAATTCTATCAATTATTAATGCTTTATTTCTTTCAGGAACTGATCGAGTCTCAATATATCTAAGTGCATGCCTTAAAAGGTGCATCGAAAAAGGGGTGGGCAAACCACTGTTGCTTCACAATATTGTTGTCCCCTATACCACCACTTAAAAAAACATAAATCTTATCCTATATACTTCCCTAAGCTTTGACACCCCCATTACACACTCCTCCAAGCAATTCACTACCTTGATTAGCCCCTACCTAAGCCAAAAACCCCTTTCTATATTTAATGAATAATGTCAACCTAAGTTGACCTTGTATTCAAATTAATATTAGCACATTATGGGTCTAGGTTAGTCTTGGCCAACCTATATCATGACCTAACTTGCTTTTATCAATTAATGATACAAGGTCAAATTGGGTTGACCTTGTCAACTAAACTTTTAGAAAGCTTTAGGGTTAGATTTAGTTATATGTACACATTATTTTCACCATTTATTAGAGACAAACAAGAGTTAATTTTTCATTTTTACTTCTTTACAATCTTCTCTTACACCATTCTACTTGAGGAGTTATTTTCTTAGGGTTTTAAAAATGGAGGGAATAACTTTGTCTTGTGAAAGATTGAGATTAATTAGGATGTCCTTGGCTATAGGCCATTATCCATCCTTAGCTTCTTCAACAATGCACAAAAACATCTTATGAAACACTTTTAGCCAAGGGAGAGATTGAGTCTCGATGAGTTCATATTCAAGGTAAGTATCTCTAACTTTACTCCTCTATTTTAGTAGATAGAAGCATCATAAGTAATGGATTTTGAATGTATTTATCTCTCCATTAATTAGGGTTATATCTATACATAACTTAATTATAACTATTATATGCATGTTTACTTTCATGTTTGTTACCCCCATTTTATGCCACAAGATTTAGTGAGCACTAGGTTAGATTTTAATTTACTTTGCATATACTTAGTGAATAATAGATAAAATAGGACCTATCTAGGATTATCACATGGTGTTCTTGAATAGAGGCTTTAAAACCCTCTCTATTGAGATTATTGTGGTAAGGGACCCCTTTGTTAGGTATAGCATATCTATCTTGATCATAACCTCGAATGTATAAATATATCAACAAGTGGAAGTGTAAGCGTGATTTATCTTCTCTGAGTTAGGATTAATTTGTAGGTCAGTTGTATTTTACCTTGTATATATTCTAGTGAACCTAATGTGAATCTAACCCTTATAGGTTTTATTTTACACATTCATTTTATTATCATATGATATTTTTATCTTTGTAGTAGTATATTAAACCTGCCGATATAATCTAATATTATGTGCACACGTTTAAGACATAGTCACTTTAAATACATTATGTTTTCTCTGTGAAGGTCTTTTCCAAATATAGGTGACTAGATTGATCAAATTGATATATTATTATTCTTTTGTCATAGGATTTTATACTTCATCGACCTAATTGACTCTAGTCATAGTTCCCATTTTTAGCATATAGGTTTATAGACATAGTCAAGCTACTCGACTCTATTCACATATTATTTTTGGCACACAAGTTTTGTAGACTTCATTAACCTAGTCGACTCTATTTTAAAAATATAAAAATTAGCACTTGAGCAACACAACATAAAATCTGAAAACTAAGAATCTCCACAATTACCAAAGTTCATTATTAGCTTTTCTATCATTTCTGTTTTCATTTACAATCTTATTTTTCATAGTTTTTAGTCTATAAAACTACAACCCTATAACAAAATAGGTTGAGTAGATCAACATAGTTATTTAGCATTTATTCTCTATATAAGAACATTCGACATTTTTTGTTGTGTTCTTCCAAATATTGCTTTTGTAGATTAATAACAACCTTGTCAACTTTGTTCTATATAGTTTGCATATAGTGTGCCTATTGACCAAATTTTAACCCCAAGTGAAAATCGGTCAACCCCTCTAAGTTTAAAAGTTTCATAGGGTTATAATTTTTTTTAAATGGTATTTAAATGGCCTTAAATGGTCTGTATATGGTCATATTAGTCATTTCCTAACCTTGCCTAAAGTTTGGTCTCATGTGTCCTTGTCTAGTCTTAGGGGTCATTTACAAGGTCTTGGTGTTATAAAGTCTATTCAAAGGTTTGATATGGTTTAGAGTCATTATAAAATGTTTTTAATGTGTCTTTAAATTCATAATATCATGTATCAACATTTTATTATGTCCTTATATGCTAAATTATCATTTTAGTCACCTTTTTAGCTAATTTGAGGAGTTATACGTACCATGTTCAAAGGAAAATGTTTAAATTAGGTTAAAAAACATACCTAATGTCAAATAATGTTTAGGAATGGTCATATATTGATAAAATTTCAGGTTCAATGCCTAAAATGAGCAAAATACTCATTTACAAGCACTTTTGGGCACTTGTATGACCTTAAAAGATCATGTTTCAGTTGAAAATGGTTTAAAAGTGTCCCTTGGGATTCCACATATTAGTTTCAATATTTGATCAAGTTTTAAGCTATATATATGCTTTAAACACACTCTCTCCTCCATCATTACCTTCACAAGCTCAGAAAGGCAAAAATTAGATGCATGGTACAACCAAGAGAGAGAGATTTGGGAGATAAAACTTTGTCCATTATTATGGGTACTAATAAGATTTAAATTAGTGGAATTGTTTTTCAGATTCATGGCTCCTCATTTATAAACAATCTCTAAGAGTGACAACAAGTCATTATGCCTTGTCCATCCAAGCAGGGTCTGCTTTTATTCCTGTTTCTTCATGCAAAAATTTGATGGAGAAGAATAGTTTTTAGGGATGTTTTTAGATGTAAAATAGATACTTTAAATCATAGTATAATCAACCAATTAAACTCCATGAAGTGTCTTAAATAAGAGGAAATATGCCTTAAGTGTGTGAGCATGTCACCCTGCTACAAGTGCAATTTTGCTTGGTTTGTGGTGCTTGTCACCTTAAGGAGTTATAATTGCCTCATATTTCATGAAGGATCTCTAAATATCATAGGATTCATGTGTTCTCCCTTGTAATGTGATTTTTGTATGTATTATTCAAGTGTTTTATTCTTCTCAGCATGGTCTGTGTAGTAATAGTCTTTTACAGGCAATGATTGCCAAACTTTGCTCAAAGTGGTAGTGAAAATCAATAATGAAGTAATAAATAGAATTTTTGGACATGTTGGAAGCTAAATATAGTATTAATTGGGCTCAAATTCACTCTTCAACATAGACTTAGGCAAGCTCATTTCACCCAAAGGTCTGTAGACCTGTAGGTGAACATCCCTAAGGTCTAGGCTCCTTCTTAAGAGGATTTGACAGTGGAGAGACATATAATAGCTTCATATCCATTCATATGAATTTGAATGAATCATTTTCATCCTAAAAAATCATGAACTAGATTATAGACTACATTGCATACATATAAATTGCATAAGATGATTGTACATATAGTCCATACAAGTGAATGGACAAGCTTGAAGTGACATGATGTTTGGTAAAGATATATACATGATTATTGAGAGAGTGAAAAATAATTGGGACAAAATTTATGTCCAATGACTATAAAAAAGGTTCTAAACTCTTAATAATATGACATGGTCATTGATATGTCAAGGAATTACAATGGAATCCTAAGACTCATAAATGCACTCAGACTTCTCCTAGTGGACACTTATAAGTTGTAAGGTCAATAGGCTAGTTTCAAGCCTAAGTAAGGAGTATAATGTACATTAAGATAATTTAGGTCTATCTTAGGTTAATAGACAATTCATGAGCTCATATGAAGATCAAAATAAATATGATGAAATAAAAAATGAGACTAGTCAAGACAAGTTCACCTAAACCCTTCTTATATAGTCAACAAGTCCATACATAAGTCTATCTAACTTTATATGAAAATTTCACCTACAATTAGTGATAAGTAAATTTTTGGTGAGAACATGATTAAGTAATGAGACTACCTAAGGTCATAAAGTTCAATAGACTTGAAGAGGGTTTAGAGAATATAATAAAAAACAAAGTTCATCCAAACCTTGCCTACACACTCACTATATACACATGAATAAATATATTACTAAGATAATATTGATTGATTAAAATGGATAAATGAGGTAATAATATAATTGAAGCATTTGATATGGATTCATAGAGATAATGCAACTCCATAAGACACTTAGACCCAACAAGGATAGAATGAAGACAAGCCCTATTTAGGTTTAACGAGCTTAAGAGTGCACATAGGCCCATAGGTATAGTCATTAATAATGTGTCATTTTGGAGGTAAGAATATGGTTTTAATGTTTTTAGAATTTTATAGACATGGTACATACCTCCAAGAATCATCACAAATAGGGGAAAATTAAGAAAATGCCAATTAGGCCCATAAGACCTTCCTTGAGTTCCTCTCATGCAAGATTGCATTTCAAGGTAGGTTTTATCCCACTTATTGTGAAATTAACCTAATTAATGGATATAAATATATTTAAAATGATTTATCAATTTGCCCATACTTTATTATTGTGGCATTAGTTATTTGATTAAGTCTCTGACATGCATAAACAATAGCTAAGACCGTTAACTCCTCTTCAATGGCTAGTTTGTAGACCAAGAATCAACTTCTCACACTCAAAAATTTATGGTTAGGATGCATGGGGACCTTATATCCTAATGATATCTGAGGAGGATAGTAAACTTGACAATTGTGGCATTGGTTCAGGGATTGAGGGCTTAGGGTTTATGAATAATCATTAAGAACCTAAACCACTCTAAACCCTCCTAAAACCCTAGTTGAGACATGATGTGAGAAATGGAATTATTAAAAAAATGTAATGACATGATTTGAATATATAACTTCTTTTATATTATTTAGGACTCTATGTGTATTCTCTAGGTGTATTTTTTTTTACTTGTAGTTGTACAATCTATAATAAATACACAATTTTCATAGTTTTTGGTGTTTTACAAGGGTTTTGGATAGATGAACACTTGAAAAATGTTGGAATAGGTCACCTAATATGTATTTAATATATTAAATCCAATAAATATTCTTAATACACCCTATAAATAATCAAACTCCATTTTTTAAGGCAGTCTCAAACAGGCCTAAAATGAGACTAGGTGGCAAGGTCGTTTCATGGTTCACTTCCATAGGGTCTAAGGGCCTAAAATTTTAAATTGAGGTTGGTAATAGGAAAATTAAACTTAACCAAAATATTTTGGGTGGTTTCATATGTGTAGGAGAGATATAGAGCAAAAAATAGGGTTCTAGGCAAGGAGGCCTAATTGAGGAAAAAGAAAGGTAGAAAAAGGCACTTCCACTCACTCTCAAAATATAAAACTTGGAATGGAGTTTCAATTCCATACTGGGTCTTCAAATATACCCTTATTTGGTCATTAAAATCCTTACATTTTTATACACAAAGAGATTTACATAATTTTAGGGTTATGAGGAAAATAAGCCTAATGAGAGCTTGAGGAGAAAAATGGAGTCTTGGGAATTGTTATAGGAACCAAAATGGATTGTTGTAGGTTTGATAAGATATTTTAAGTCCATCCATGGAGATAAAGTGAATTTGAGATGATGATCTCAAGCTTTGAGCCACTTGGACAAAGCTAGGCATGGGAAAGGAAGAGTTTCAAGATACCTAAGCATATGAATGATGAATGTCACTAAAATGTCAGAACAAAGGAGTTTATAAGTGTAGGTAAGGTATTAAATGAGAAGGTTTGAAGGAATTCATGGTTAATTTATGATTTAAAAGCCTATTTCTCACTTTTCTTAAGGAAGGGAAGTTTTCAAGAAGATGATCAAGGTGTCAAGCTAAGTTCTAACTCCTACACACTTTGGAGGTTGGAGCATATTCAAAGGAGAGACACATGGATTTGAAAGTCTATTTATATTGTTCATAACTCCTTGTTTTTAAATCTCACATAGACACTTATAAATCTTCTCCTTCTATGCCCCCTCTCTCTTCCTAATTCTCTATAAGTTACCACTTTTGGCCTTGTAATTCATCCACATATGGTATGGTGAAGCCTTGCTAGTTTTAGTACCAATTTTGCCTTTGAATAAAATATTTCAAGCTATTTTTAGGTTCTCAACTTCTTGTTTAAGTGTGTGAAGTATTTCATGGTTGAATTTCAATTGATAGTTATCTCTCCTTGTGTTCATCTCACTCTCTCATGCTTTGTGTAAGTAATCTACCTTCTAACAGGTCACATGAAGTGTAGTTAGTTGTTTTGTTTAATTGTAAAAAATAGTACTAGTGTCTATAATCAGATCGTCTATTCATCTACCTTGATAAATACATGGCATCTTACCTTCATGTTGAAACACTTTTGTTAGAAGAACCTTGGGTGATGGGATAAATTTAATAAATTTCCTTTTATAGTATAAGTTTAGGTAGTCTTATGGAGTGAATCTTGGTACATAACCTATGTTAGGTTAGTGTTAATATCCTTGTATTCATTTTCCTTCAAATCAAGTAGATTAGTGGCTAGTTATAGGTGTGATGCAAGGGAACTAGCCCTTTAATCTAGAGATTCATCTCTCCCATAGGTCACCCACAACTTGAGAGATGTTTCCATGTTATATAAAATTGAAGGAGGTTGGAGTAGACCTAATTAAGGTGCAAATTTGATTGATAAGAGTTTTGGAACACCCAGTGGAATTCATAGTCTAAGAAGTTGTCAAAGGTAGATGTTGACCTTAGAAAATTTAAAGTTTCAAAGATCCTTTCATGCAGTATCTAACAACTCCAACACTCATTGGCTCTTACTTGCAGACTAGTGATTGATTTTCATGCCTAAGGTAAATACAAGGTCTTTTAATAAATACATTCCATTTGAATTTTTAGAGTTACCTTACTTTTCTCTTAGAGCAAAGAGGTTTGTTAACACCCATCCATACTCCAAGAAATCTTTGGCTACTTAATTACCTTTTAGGATACTTTCATTGGGTCCAACTTGAAAGATGGAAGCCCCAAGGAACCTACCCTATGTTTCCTTCAATGGCCATAGTCCTTTAACACTTTTTGATTATAACAAGATTCCTATGTTAGTCCTCAAAAGTATACCTTCATACATGAACACATAAGAAACATTGCCAATTTTTGTAATGTACATAACATTGTGAACTAGGAATTTGACTCAAGAGAGGATGGTTAGTATCGTGTTCATTTCAAAATGAAAAAAAATAAAGGAAACACACTAGCTAGCATAACATCTCTAGGCCTAGACACTAGGGAGAGATTAATTAACAAACATGAATAAAACACACAATCAAAATGCAAAAGAAACCCTCTTTTACCTTGGATGTTCCAAAATGATTGTTGTAGTAGTGGCTTGCTTGGATTTATCTCATGAAGTCCTTGGTAATAGAATATTGTCTACCTCCATCTCTCCTTGGCACCTTTGGCTTGTGGCTTGGCTTCAATTGGAATCAATTTGGCATGTTAACACTAGTTGCTTGAAGCTTTTAGAATCAATCTTGCACTATAAATTTGCACATATTAAGCTTAGAAATGATGTGGTAAGGCCTCCTATTTATAGATTTTTGCAAATGTCTAGAATCAACTTGAACCATCCATCTCAGGATTGAGATGTGTGGCTAAGGATTAATCCAATTATGCAATAAAAATTGATAAATAGGCTCATCAATATTTGGGATAGAGGAGCAATTAGGAGGCATGGAGGACTTTGATGAGGCATGGGAGGCATGAATCCTGATATTTGTGGCATTTATGGCCTATGGATGTCCTCTCAAGAAATGAGGTCACCTGATGATGCAGATATTCAATATTCATTTCTAAAACAAAGTATTCAACAATTTTCCATGTATTTTTTATTAGACTCTAATTTGGTTTAATTAGCTCTTAAGCATGTTTAAGCACTTTGTGCACAAATTACTTAGATTGATCAAAATGCCTTGTTATTGGTCTAAAATTTGATTGGATTGGAATTGGAAAGCAATTTCAGATGTGTTGGATCCATTATCCCATTTAAGAAGTTATTGATAATAAATAACAAAAGCACATCTTTTGTGCAAGATATTTGATAGGAAAGGTCAATCCAGAGCACCTAAGTATAAAATTGGCATTTTGACTCGAAATGATTTGATCAAAGTTAGCTAGCCTCTAAATTATATTTCCCCATTTAGGGATGCCCTAGCCAAAATTGGCATTTGAATATGTTAGTTTCACATCATTTAATGCATTTTAGTTTTTTTAGGCCAAATTGTGCATTTTGGGTGGAAACTGGCCAAAAGAGGACTTGGAAGTTATTGGTGGCTAGATTTAGGTGTCTACTATTTACCCCTATTTAGGAAGGCAATGTAAGCTATAAGTATAGTAACATCTTCTCAAAGAATGAAAAGGTCCTATATGCCTATAACTGCAATGATGATAAACTAACTATATGATGCCCCCTCAAGGGAATGATTGGTATAAGTAGGTCGGTAAACAATCCCTCAAAAAGAAAGAAGTGAAATGAGGGGACCAAATAAAGGAAAGATGATGGGGTGAAAACACAATGATATTGAAAAAGTAGTCAAAGTCATTTATAATTCATGTGGGATGGTGTACAATGGTTTGCCCAAAGGTGGTTATAAGCATTGTACCCTAATAGTGGCGATGTAGTATGATAACACAATGATTTTCCCAAAGGTGGTTATAATCATTGAGAAGATGGAGCTGCCCCTATTAAGATAGACAAACAAGATAATAACATGCCCCTGTATGGGTATAAAAATTAAAGTAGTGATAACACAATGATTTGCCCAAAGGTGGTTATAATCATTAAGAAATGCAGGTGGGATGGTATGCAATGATTTGCCCATAGGGGGTTATAATCATTGGACCTAGATTATGGAAAATATGGTAAACTTGGCTGAGGATGATGATAACTTAACATAGAGGGTAATGATGAATTAGAACAACATACTAGTAGGGAGATGCTCATCCAAACTAATAAAGGTTGAAATTCTTTCATGGTTAATTACTCTATTTGGGATATGATTCAAAGTGAATTAGGATGTCAGTGCTGAAGAGATACCTCCATTACTGAATAGACTTCTTGAAGATTAGGTTTGTTGTATCACGTGTTGATAGGCATCATGGTATAAAATCATGAGGACTTGGTTGAAATATGCATAAGGACTGACTCCCATAATCCAATACTCAATATAAAACAATGCACCAATGATAGAAACCATGATGATAATGTAAACATATGACTATGGATGGATTCAAGTGTAAGTATGGGCAAGGAATCACCTAATGAACACACATAAACTAAATCAAGGCAACAATGTTGAAAGCAAACAAATAGGTAGACAAACAAAGAAAATAATCAGAAACAAACAAACAAACAATGCAATAGAAACCCTATGAATATTGCCCTTAGAAAATAGGTGATAACTTAACAAATAAACAAAATGGGGGAATAGAAGAAAAGGAAGGGGGTGGCTGAGTTATATCCATATGCACTAGGAAAGTGGACGCTGCCTACATAGTTTCATGGATGTAATATCCAATAAAAAACTTTAGGCTAAATGTAGTTCTCCTAGGGAATGGGAAGAACGTGATAAATAAGGAATGCAAATTGAATGGATGTGATAGAAGAATAGGAATGGTCTTGAAAAATGGTAAGTGTGTGAGAGAAAAAGGCCAAAAAGGATGGGGAAATTAAATGACAAGTGATTTTCTTGTAACTTAGTAAGGGTTCGCAGAATCCTTAAGGCAAAGAAGTGCTCAATGTTTTTATTCTTTTGTAATGATTTTTCAAATGTTTTTGGAATTTTTTGAAGTATCTCAACTTGATCAAGAATGATGAGACACTAAATGGTTCAAACTCAAAAAATGGTGAGAGAGTTTAAAATAAGGTTGCTCATAAAATGGTGAGAGCATTCAAAATTAGGTTGCTAAAAAAATGGTGAGAGCATGGTGGAAAGGGTGACTGAGTTGACCTCAACAAGTATTGAGTGCTACCTACATAGTCCCAAAGTAGGACCTCAAGTCACTATAGTTATGCCCTTACAGTGGAGGAATTTGATTAGTGTAGTAGTCAATTCTAACAAAATAGGCATAGTTGGTAAAAATGCATAGTATGACATATGAAGTGGCAAGTTGGTATATCAAGGCTTAATAGACAAATGTTGCCCCTAGTTTGCCCATAGGTAGTTATAACTAGAACAAAATGACATGGATAAATGGTAGTAATTTTCCCAAATATGGTTATAATTAGTAACAAGACTGGTGATAAGAAAGGAATAACAAATGAAGGATGCAACTACCAAAACTTCTATCACATTGCTCCAAAATATGATCTCTATTTGAAGTACATCAACTAAATGATGAAACTGATCAAATACACTGATGCTGAAAATATGTAATGAATGGCAAAAACCAAGGTCAAATAGGCTAGGATTTAGAACACACTAGGCTGATAGGTCAGAAGCTAAAAGTGGATGCGGATAAGAGGACATATAAGGATGATATTTGTACAAAGAAGAATAGTGATAAAATGACATAACTAAAATTGTCCTTACAAACAATATGCCTTAGTGCTCAAGCATAGTACCACTTGAGATGAATAATATTCATTGGCTCAGGAAGTTCATCTCTGTCTAGTGTGGCAAGCCTATATGCTCCTAATCCATAATTTGTAGTAATGATGAAAGGCCCTATCTAGTTTGGTTTGAATTTTCCTTTATGCTTCTTCTCAGGCATGATATTCTTTTGGTTTTCTATAAGAACAAGATCACCAAGTTCAAATGTTCTATACTTAACACACTAATTATAATGGTCTTTGAGTCAGTTCTGATGGGCTTGAAGATTGTTGAATGCAACCATGCATTTCTCATCAAGTAGGTCTAGCTCTTTTAGGTGAGCCACTCGATAGTCATGATCATCTAGGACATGCTTGAAAGAGATGCATAGTAAAGGAAATTTATCCTCAATGGGAAGGATGACTTTAGTACCATAAATAAGTGATTATGGAGTGGCTCTTATGGGGGTACAATGATTGGTATGGTATTCCCAAAGGGTAAGGAATATCTGTAGGTGCCAATCATGATCAACATCATTGACAATCTTTTTGAGAATATTAACAATGTTTTTGTTTGATGCTTCAGTGTAGCCATTACCTTGAGGGTAATATGTTGTAGAAAAATGTTGTGTGATGTTATATTTGATACATATCTAGTCTACATCCTTATTCTTGAATGATCCTCCATTATTAGATAGAATGTTAGAGGGGATATCATAGTGGCAAATGAGATGGTTGAAGATAAATTTACAAATTTGCTTTTCAGTCACGTAAATGAGGGGTATAGCTTCAACCCATTTAGTGAAATACTTGGTGGTGATAAGGATATGTTTATGGCCATCAGATGAAGTGGGGTTAATCTTCCCAATGAATTCAAGTTCCCATGTAAAAAATGGCCATGGTGTCAACATCAGTTTTAGAATTTTGGCTGAGGCATGAATCAGATTAGCATGCATTTGACATTTGTCACACTTCTTTACATATGCAATGACATATGCATCCATCATGGGCTAATAATAACCAGTATGCAAGATATTTTTGGATAGAACTACCCTGATAGAATGAGATCCACGTACCACTTTGTGAACTTCTCTTAACACTAGTGTAGACTCTATCGAAGTTAAACAATGAAATAGAGTTCCATCAAAACTATGATGGTAAAGGTTAGATCCAATTAGAGTATAATGAGTGGAATGATGAATGAAGGATTTGGTTTGTTCTAGAGATAATTTAGGTGGTAGAACTTGGTCATGAAGGTATTTATAAAGGTCTAGGTACCAGATAAAATTAAGACCAACAATGTCACAAATCATTGTAATGGTTGAAAGTTCATGAGCTAGTGCTAACAAATTATCAATGAGGAACTAATACTCTCTAGCTTTATCTATTTTTTGAATCAAAGAGTCAATATTATCCATGGCATCTATAGTTCTACTATTAGCCTTTGGTATGTGCTCAATTTGAATGTTAGAAATTTGTTTCTTAAGATTGTCGACCATGGTTTTATATGGAACTAGCCGTCATCTTTAGTTTGAAAATGATATATGACCTGATTGATGATTAACTAAGAATCACCATAAACTTGGAGATAAGATATGTTCCAACGCACTACCTATCAAAATCCTACAACAAGTGCTTCATACTCAACCATGTTATTTGTATAAGGAAAGTTGATTATGAATGATTTAGGAATTAGATCCCCTTGTGGTGTAGTAAATAATAGGTCTGCCCTTGATCCATGTGTAGTAAATGAACCATCAAAATATAGTTTTTAGGGCTACTCCTCAAGGGGTGTGTCAATGACACTCATTATGGATTCATTAGGAAATTGAAACATGAGTGGTTATGTCTCAGTGAGAGGTGCTTCAATAATTTGATCTACAATAAGTTGTCCCTTGATTGCCTTCTGATTGACATACTTTATGCCAAACTCACTGAGAATCATCATCCATTTAGCCATCCTACCTTGAAAATATATTTTATATAGTAGATACTTGAGTGGATCTACTTTTGAAATGGCCATGGTCTTATTATTCAACATGTAATGGCATAGTTTTTGAGTTGCAAAGACCATGGCCAAACAAGCTTTTTCAATAGGTGCATAGTTATGTTCATATGTGACCAAGGTATGACTTAGGTAATATACAACATGCTCTTTTCTATTGTCATCATATTGAGATAAGAGTGCCTCCAAAGCATGGTCAGTAGCTGATAGGTATAATAAGAATGGCTTTTTTGGCATAGGAAGTAATTAAATAAGTGGATTAATAAGATAGTCTTTGAGTTGTTGAAAAGCTATTTGGCAGTGATCATCCCAATGAAATGAAAATCCATTCTTTATAAGGTGTGTAAATGGATGGAACTTGTATACTAACTAAGAGATGAAGCATCAGATGGATTGGATCTTACCCTGTAAACTATGGAGTTACTTTAAATTAGTTGGTGGCAGCATCTCGGTTATAGCATGGACTTTAGCTAGATCAACTTCAATACCTATACAAGACATGATGAATCATATTAATTTACCTAAGGTTATGCAAACACACATTTATTTGGATTGAGTCTAACTTTATACTCCCATAATCTTTCAAATATCTTATGTAGCACTGTTGGATGGTTGGCACTGGTTTTGGATTTTCCTAATATGTCATCAACATAATCTTCAATAATATCATGCATCATATCATGGAATATGATATTCATGGCCCTTTGATATGAAGCTTTAACATTATTAAAGCCAAATGGCATTCCCTGATAACAAAATATTCCCCATGGAGTGGTGAATGCTATTTTATGTTGGTCTTCTGGTGCTATTCTAATCTGGTTGTATCCTGAAAAGCCATCCATGAGTGAAAGCATTTCATAACCTATCATAGATTTGATGATCATCTCAATATTGGGCAATGGAAAATCATTTTTAGGATAAGCTTTGTTGATGTCTCAAAAATCAGTACAAATTTTGATCCCTTCAAGCTTTTTACTAATAGGTACCACATTAGAGATCTATTCTAAGAAGTCAAAGGATCGAATACATCCTACTTTTAAGAGTTTTTCCAACTCTTTTTTTACTAATATAGCAACAAGAGGATGCATCTTACATAGATTTTGTTTTACCATTTTGGCATCAAGATTAACAACAAGGTGGTACAAAACCAAGGCAGGGTCCAAACTTGGCATGTCAGAATAGGCCCATACAAAGATATCTACAAATTATCTCAATAGAGCTATAAAGACTTCATGTTCCTCCTTAGTGAGGGATACACTTAATTTTATCCATTTTGGGTCTGATGGAGTCCTGATGTTTACCTCTATTGTATCTTTGACTAGAAGGGTCAAACCATCTTCTAGGATAGTAGGCAATGACTTGAACTATTTTACTATGTTAGGGTCCTCTGTTAGGACTTGCTCTTCAAATTCTCCTAGGCATGATGAATCTGAGTCCCCTAATGGGAGATCTATCCATGTGAGAAAAATAGTCAAAAATTCTTGAAGAATTTGATTAAATACTTCTTTTTTTGCAAAACTAAACTCGAATCCATAGGCAAGTTCATCATTGGTGGTCTCCTAGTCTAAATTTGAAGAAGAATGAACATCCCCATCTAATGGTGCCTAAAATAGGTTTTCACCACTAGACTATCCTTCATCTTTACTTTTTCCCTAGTCAGAAAGTACATCAAAGATGTTTTCACTTAGGGACCTCAATGTTTTACTTATTTGTTTTTGGATAAGGGTGTTCATTCGCTCTCCAAAATAGGCTACAAGATCCAATGTAATTGAGAATCCTGACTTGTGATCTCCCAATGAAATGTTGTCTCTAAGGCCTAAGAAGTCACAAAATGCCTCATCATTTTGGAACTCATCAATCAGTAGATTGGATTCTTATTGGTCCCAATCTATCAGTTGGGGATAATATAATGGCAATGGGTTGTGATGAATGACTAGGGTAAGGATACAAATGTCATTGTTATTAAATAAGTTGGTTTCAACTAGGTCATCAAAGGTGAGGCTAAGATCGGACTCTGGTTTGCTATCAACATCATCATCACTAGTCGCTAGTGATGGAGTTTGAATAAGATATGTGGGGTCACCCTTAGATGGTTTAATCCAAGTTCATAAGTTCTTTCATACTTAGTCATAGAAATTGGCTCGATGGTTCCTTGATGATTTGGTTTGAGGCTTCTTTCTTCATAATTATGATGCTCCATGATCCTATTGGGAATAAGATACTTTGCACTTTTATAACAATTAGCTTGGTTGTTGTTATATAACCATGATTCATCCCCTTCAAGAGGGCCAAGTGCTAGACCAGATGCTGGTACAAATGTGATAGGTTCCTTATCTCTATTATTTTGTTTCCAATGCATATTTGGGGTAACTTTAGGTCACCCAAAGGTTTTTGGATTCTGAGGAAGATTGGCAATATGAAATGTATCATGGGTCACATAATCTCCCAGTCCATTATCTGAAATGATGAAATGATTAGAAGATTCAAGAGGTGGCATGTGGGAAAGGGAATCTAAGGTATTAGGATCTATGTAATTATCTAGTAAAGGATCAATAAGTATGGTCTTTCCTTTATCCTTCTTGGAACTTGGATTCATGTTGTACTGATAATTGTAGCTTTTAAATTTGCCTCGAGATGTTTGTTGTGTTCATATGGGTGTAAATCTCCTAGAATATTCACTTTCATCCCTGAGTGGAAAAACTTGATACATTGGTGTAGCGTTGATGAGACTACATGAATATCATGTAACCAAGGCATACCTAGAATCATATTGTATGATAACTCAAGATCAAGCACATGGAAAAGTGTGTCATGGGTCAAAGGCCCAATGATAATTGGCAATTTAATGGTGCCTTGTGATACTCTATTCTGATTATCATAGGCTTTAATTGTTATTATTTTTGGCTGGAGATTTGCTATTATGTACCAAGAAGCTTGATGAGCTTTAGAGACACTATGTTGAGGTCTAATTCATTGTCTATAAGGACACATTTCAATTTATGCCACTTTATATAAACTTCTATGTACAATGGGTTATTATGGAGTGGGCCAAAGGAAGACATATCACTTTGGTTGAATGTGACTTGTTGGGTTGAAGAAAGGTGTCCAACCAAATCTTGAAATTTATCAGGGGATATTTCACTAACAACAGTGGATTGGGTTAAAAACTCATTCAATATGTTCTTGTGGATTAATGACATTCATAGTAAATCTAAAATAGAAATTTGTGTTGGTGTCTTCTGTAATTGTTTCATAATATCAAACTTCTTGTTTTGATTAGTATTGAATGGTTTATTTTGAGGCTAAATAATCAGTTAGATAATAGGTAAAGTGGTAGATGGTTGTGGGTCAGGGATAGTAATCTTTGACCTTCGAGTTGTGATTGCATAATCAATATTAAATAATGGACCATTATTACTAACAAATGTTGGAAATGGTGTGGAACTAGATTAGACAATTCTCGATTGTTGGTGTACTTGTGTGTGGTCATGTGACAAGGATGAGTTGTTGATATAAGGTCTAAAAGGGGATTTCCTAGTTTTCTAGTTTGTTTGTATGCACTTTTAGGTCAAAAAAGCTTATCCATATAATTTGGATAAATGTTGTTGTTTAACAACGGTCGAGGCTGATTAGTGTTTGGTCTATGATTAATGGATTTGGTGTTAACACTACCTCCTGCAATATGACCTAAAACCCTGTTGTAGTCATGTGCAACTGCATGGTAGGTTTATTGGTTGTTACTATTTTGACCTTGGTTTTATCCATTGTTCTATCATTATGGGTTTTGCTATTGATTTTTTTGATTCTACTGGTTTGGTCTTTGATTTTGATACTATTGATTTTGCTATTGCACTACCATTATTGTTGTTATTACTGATTATTCTGCTACTATTGATTGTTATGTTGGGGAAAGGGGTTTTGATAAATCCTAAGAGTTTGATTGGAAGTAGAAGAACCACTATCTAATATTATCTCCCCATTCTCCAACATATTCTTAATTAAATGCTTTATTTGGACACATCTTCATAGATTATGCCCATTGAATCGATGCTATTCATAGAATTCATTTTCATGGTATCAATTAGGATAAGGAATGCCTTACAGGTAATGATTTGGTATTAGCCAACTAATCAGATTAGTGGTAATAATCTTTCAAAATATAGACTCAATAAGTTCTCCTAGGTCACTAGAGACATGATGTGCAGGCACAGTTCTCCTAGGAGGAGGGGTTTGCAATGGTAAAGGTTACTACATTTATTATGTAGGTCTTGGTTGTTGTACTTGTGACATTGGTTGGAGAGATTATTGGGTAAGATTAAGCTAAAAAGGTGGTACAAATGATGTTTTCACCATTTGGACATGACGTGATTTGGTTACTCCATTTCCCATAACATTCCTATTGTGGTAAAATTGCTTTGGTCTTTCTTAGTTATTAGCCTGTGCTAGTTGTGATGTTTGTGCTTGAATGGGATGTTGATTTTGGCCATTTCCCTAATTTTTACCTTGATTTTGATTATTTTAATTAAGCTTGATGACTCCTTTATTGATGAACGCTTACTCAATCAATAAACCTTTATCAATGATCTCTTTGAAAGTATGTGCATATTGTAGTTTCAGATGATAAGCTATCTCACTATGCAAATTTTTAGTAAACATAATGGCTAATTGTTTATCTAGTAAAATGTGGGTGAAACAACTTGTAAAGGCTCTCCATCATTGTAGATAACTCACAAAACTCTCACCATCTTTTTTTTTGCTTATGTTAAATCCACCAATGAAATCTCATGTTCAAGATTTTAGGAAAAGAACTGTATAAACTTATCAGAAAGACCATCAAATCTATTACTAAATTTTAGGTAAACTTTAAAAACCACTTCAAGGCTTGTCTAGCCAAGGTCCTAGGAAACAACAACAAAAGATATATGTCATTATATGCCACTAGTTGACATGCGACAAAGAACTCGGTCAAATGAGCCCTAGGGTCACCTTTCCCTTTATATTTGTCAAATTTTGGTATTTCATATCTTGGAGGAAACAATATCTGCAAATACTCCATGTTGAATGGATAAGAACACATGTCATCTAACTTAAACTTTTTAGTCTATTTTCCAGCCTGAATGGTAGCAATTGCATCCTTCATCTGTTGTAATTCTTGGGTTAGGAAACTAGAAGGAACATTGATTTGAGGGATAATATTGGTTTGGTTAGATGGTTGAGAGGTCACAAGTGGGACACTTTGACCAAGGTATGATAGAGATATCTATTGAGGTATATTAGTTTGGTTGGGGAATGGACTAGGAATATGCATACATGGATTAGGATGTACTTGAAATTATACATTTGGTTGTGCAATATTTTGGTTTGGTTTAGAATAAAGGTTTGACTTGGAGGATTTTATTGTTAAGATGGAGGGATATAACTATATTGTGCCTACTTTGGTTGAAAAGGGACATGCTACCGACTAATCAAACCTTACTTTTGAGTGGGAACTTATGGACCAAGACCCTGTCTCTAAATTTGTGGCATATTTTGAACCAATGGTTGTCTAGTAAGTACTTGAAAAACATGGGAGCCTCCTTGTTACATGAATCCCTATGGGGAAGTGAAAGCAGGTTGCAAATTTAGCATCTATCCCTGACCAATATTAGCACATTATTGACTAGTCATTTCTTGGTTTTGGATTAGCATATTATTCTATAATGAAAGAGGTATATTTGTTGTTACCTAACAAGGTGGAACATTAGTTTCCCCTTGTTGAGGTGGATATATATTCAACATTTATTGTGTTGGTACACTAGATTGTGCCTATTATTGTGGAATACTACTCATTACTTATTTATGAGGAGTAGGATTCATCACATTCTATCATTGAGGGATGACATTAGCTATTGTTTGACTACCTAATCCCATATGTTTTATACTTGAGGAAGCAATTAGTTGAGGTTGGGATGTAGAAACTCATACTCCTTGTTATGATGATCCATTCATGGTATTAACTACAGACATGTGTTGTTGGCTAGTTGTTTGTGTGTTAGTACCACTTTGATTGGGATTGGATGTTGTCTACACATTTTCCATTATATTTTGCTTATTATTCTATGTAAAAGAAGAAGACACTTCTTTAATAATGGGCATATGTAGCAAGTTGTCTACTGAAGTGTTTTGCATGAATGGGTCTAAACTTTGATTCTCTTGACCAATTAACTCTATTAAAAATCTTGTTGAAGGAATTAGGTCAATAAGAGGCTTACTCACCATGTTTATTTGATTGAAATTATGTGCTAGATTCTATAAGGTTTGATATGCTATCTACATTTGGTTAAAGTGGTCTTCCATGATGTTTTTGCCTCTATTAGGTAGATTAGGGTCCTGATATGTTGTTTGGACTAAAACCAAAGGATTTCTATAAGAAGCATGTTCACCATAAATTATGTTCTGGGGTGCTCTCACTAGGCTTGGTAAATTTTCATGAGGGAAGTTTGCTAGAAACTTGGCTCCTACCTCTATGGCTCTAAAAAAAATTTCATCTTTGTTCTCTAACAAATGTTTCTAAAAAAAAAATGGATCATATGTGGAATTTGTATTAGTAGAATATGATTGTTGAAGAACTAACTCATCCATTGTGGGTATTGTAACTAGGTATTATGCAGTTTGTTCTTGGTCTTGTTCTAAATAAGGTGGTGTGTTAACCAAATAGTTAGCCAAAGGATCTTGGATTTGTGCCCTTAGTTGAGTATTATAAGAGGGATAAGAATCCATCTCATAAGCAATATTATCCACATAGGGGTTTTGCACCATTCCTTCTTGCATAACTACATTACTAATCCTTGGATTTTACATGAGTCTAATATGAGTGTAGGAATATATGTTGGGATCCATAGTCAATGCTTTGCGATAAAAGGTCAAAGAGCTCTACAAACTCTAAAAAGGACAATATCTAAAACATATGACATTCCAACTTAGTCTAAATTCATCACAAGTATCAAAATGTTTATGCAAATATTTGTGAGGAAACAAGCTAGCGTGAAGTATCTAACATTTCACTATTCACACAAAGATAAACAAGTAAATAGACCAAAAATCAAAATGCCAAACTCTAAGGTTAAAGTGTTTCAAATCAATCTAATCTAGGAATTTAAAAGTTGCTAGGTCTTTTGGACAAACATGACTTTAAAATCTAGGCTCAAATAAGGTATGTGCTAGGACTCTTGGCCAAACGACGTCAAAATCTAGACTTTGAAATAGATGAAAGTTTTAATCTAATAGATTTGAAAAACTTCTAACAAACACTAGGCATTTGATTCTTAGACATGAAATCGATCAACTATGTATAAGGTATTAAACAAAAGGCACTTTAGAGATAGTTTATTTTCTCACAAATAATGGTATAAAACTTGGTTATTTTGACAAATAAGCTAAACAAAAGTGAATGGTATAAATGTGCTAGACAAAAGATCATAAAAGTACACTCAGATTAGTCTAAAAATGTAGGAACAAATTTAAAATCTATGCAAGAGGGTCTATGAAACAATAGTTGAAATGTTTTGGGTAGTATAATGACACTATACTACCCAAAAGGTGTGACAAAAAAAATTGTTTCAAAAACTCTTTAAGTCAAAGATAGTTTTCGACAATTTTGACAGCATAAGACTATCTTTCTTAAATCCAAATGTTTATGGTGCATAGACTCATAGTGCAAGTGTTTAGCACAAAATGGCTTAAGTCTATCAAGTGGTGATAATGATTATGAGTCTTAAACAACCTTCAACCCAAATTGGAAATTAAACCTAAGTTCCCTCGAGTTTAGTAAAAATGACAAACCCACGTAAAAAATCAACCCTATGAACTTATAAAGGTGCAATTTTGAATTTATATTATAAGTGAAGGACTTAAACAACTTTGGTAAAGGTCTAGACTCAATTAGGTAGCATAACTGTGCCAAAGTGGATGATATGACTTCCAAGCTTTTGATGAACTTTGAACAAGGAAAATTAATGATCTCACGCAAGCAACATAATGCCTCTTTGTTCAAAAAAAAATGAGGACCATGTGTTTTGGTTTGTATCATTTTTTTACACCAAGTTTTGACTTTAAACAAGACTTTAATCTAGGACAAAACTCAACTGATTAATCACTCTTAGACTCTAACCTAACAAGGTTGCTTGGTATTGTTGGAATCCATCTAGATACATTATTTGAGAGGATTTTAAGTGTTCATCTAAAAGTAAATGTGCATTATATAGCAGGGTTTTTACACCCCCCTTATCTCAAATGATAGTACTATGGCATAGACCTTGAGATGCACCTTGCACCAACAATACTTCTGTGGCAAGTGGGGATTTGTCTAAGATATAACAAGTTTTTGAATGTTCTAGGGGAATCAATTACACAATGACTTTCACACCAAATAATTAAAAATAAAATCATGAATTTTGGGTCCGTATCACTTGGCTTATTGCAAAAAGATCTAGTCCTTTTTGCAACCACTACATCTTGTTGTTAGCTTAGTGTAGTGTGATGTCCAAAGTGCCACTACATCCCATGTGCAACTCCAATTAGGATCCAAATGAAGTAAATGCTAGAAGGAGAAACCCTAGGTCAAATCTTCCCTAAAGAACTCATGGGAGGTGATGGCATTCCCCTCATAAGCTAAGTTTACATAAAAATAAAGAAAGCATGAAAATAGAAATATTTTTGGGTCATTTTCAAGGTCACCCAAACTTTGATGAGTTTTTAGGGAGTGATTTAGATGAATTTATTTCTAAGCCTTGGATTAGGCTATTTGCAATAGGAATGGTGGTTTTGATTCCAAAGGTTCCTTAAAGGGGACAAATGGAAGAGCATACACATGGCATCCCTCTTTCTGCCAAAAAAAATCTAATTTAAACAACTAATTGAATACAAAAAGCTTGGAAAGGTGAGTTCATTTTTAAGCCCAAATGGAAAATGAGGTGGTTTTCACTTGACCCCTTGGTCTTAGTTGTAACTTTGAAAACTAATGCTAAAAACACTTATTTGAGCACCTTAAATGTTAATTTAAGCACCAAAATAATGTTCCTAATTCATTTTTAATCATACAAAAGGTGATCTAAACATGTTTTAATCAAATTTAAAGCTTGGTCCTACAACCAAAATGTTAACATGTCCTTTAGCCTTGAATCTATTTTGGGTTTGAAATACTAAACTTCAAAAAAAGAGCTCTTGAGTTTGTGTTTTAAGAAAAACACAGTGACTGACATTGGTTATATAACTGATGATAATTACACTTACTAACTGATGATAGTTATCTAATCGACATCGATTATACCAATAGTGACCAATGATAGCTATGTAATCAATGATGGTTTTACTAACTGACATCAGTTACTGTGTAAACCCGTAACAAAGAAAAATGGAAAAACAAAGTTAAAAAATCAAATTGTAAGAGTTTTAATGATCCAAATAAAGATTTTAAAGTTGTATAATGATCTTCCTCATGTGTGGGATGCATTTGGTCCCATCAGGTGTGCCATATGTGAACTAGGAATTTGACTCAAGAGAGGATAGTTATTATCATGTTAGTTTCAAAATGAAAACAAAATTAAAGAAATACAATAACTAGCATAACATCTCTAGGCCTAGACACTAGGGAGAGCTTAGTTAAAAAACATGAATAAAACACACAACTAATGCAAAAAAAAATCCTCTTTTACCTTCCTTGGATGCTCCAATTTTTTTGTTCTAGTAGTGTCTTGCTCGGCTTTGTGCTCATGAAGTCCTTGGCAATGGAAGCTTGTATACCTCCATATTTCCTTGGCACCTTTGGCTTGTGGCTTGGCTTGGCTTGGAATAAATTTGGCATGTTAACACTAGTTTCTTGAATCTTTTGAAACCAATCCTACATTATAACTTTGCACATATTAAGATTAGAAATGATGTGGTAAGGCCTCCTATTATAGATTTTTGCAAATGTCTAGAATCAACCTGAATCATCCATCTCAGGATCGAGATGTGTGGCTAAGGATTAATCCAATTATATAATTAAAATTGATAAATAATCTCATCAATATTTGGGATAAAGGAACAATTAAGAGGCATGGAAGGCATGAATTCTAATATTAATGGTATTTATGGCCTAGGGATGTCTTCCCAAGAAATGAGGTCACCTGATAATGTAGATATTCAATATTCATTTCCAAAATAAAGTATTCAATAATTTTCCATGTATTTCTTGATTAGGCTCTAAGTTGGTTTAATTATCTCTTAAGCATGTTTAAGCACTTTATGTAAAAATTACTCAGATTGATCAGAATGCCTTGTTATTGGTCCAAAATTTGACTAGATTGGAATTGGAAGGCAACGTCAGATGCATTGGATCCATTATCCCATTTAGGAAGTTACTGACAATAAATAACAAAGGCATGTGTTTTGTGTAAGATATTTGATAGGAAAGATCAATCCATAGCACTAGGTGCAAAATTAGCATTTTAACTTGAAATGCTCTGATCAAAGTTAGCTGGCCCATAAATTGTATTGCCCCATTTAGGGATGCCCTGACCAATATTGGCATTTGAATATGTTAGTTTCACATCATTTAATGCATTTTAGTATTTTTAAGGCCAAATTATGCATTTTGGGTGGAAATTGGCTAAAAGAGGACTTGGAGGTTATTGGTGGCCAAATTTAGGTGTCTACAAACATCACTAAAGAGGGAATTTCTATCAAATTATAGGATATTTATTTCAAGGCAAAGACACTTGATTAGTATGGCACTTTGGCTCCAAACTCTATCATTACATGGGATGAATTGGGTGATGCTTTGAGAATAAGGTTTAAAGATAAATTTGATCACTTATCCTTGATCAAACAACTGATTACAATAAAGAGAGCACATCAAGAGGCCATTCAAGAATTCAACACAATATTTTTAAAGAATTGGGGTAAAATCCCACTCTTGGTAAGGCCTACTACCCATCATGCTTTCCTTTATTTCCTCAAAGCTTTCAATAGTTATATCTCTATGATGATTCAATCCATGGGAGGGGATACTTTTCCTAATGCCTATAAGACTATTGTAAGAGCTAAGAAATGTCTTATTCAAGATAGTAAGAGAGACCCTAGAACTCCCATGCCGTTGTTTCAAAATGTGTAAGTTCCTATGCCTACCATTGCTCCTATTCCCACACTTAAGCATAAAAAAGTTGCCCCTAATTATCCAATCAATAAAAAGGAGGAAGATATGATTAAGGCTGTTATAGAATAATTTCAAACTCTTAAGAGGAAAAAATAGTAGAAATGGAGGTCTTATCAAGGTCCTTTCCATCCATACTAATCTTATCATGCTCCTAGACAACCTTTTCAAGGTCAATATCAAAGACAAGGGAAACTAACTTAAGTGAGGCAACACAATGGACAAAATAAGAATGTTCTTTCTACTTATAAAGAACTTGTACCTATCCAAAACAATATTGTACAAGACAATGGAGAGTAGCCTTCATGCAACCAACCTCATAACTCTTCCACTTATGAAAATGATGCATTCAATCAAGCCTATATGTATCAATGGGGAATAATGCCTTCCATGACTCACTAGGATATTCCTAGTGGAGGAGAAAGTAATTGAGGATATTTTCAATCAAATGTTGCCTTGATGAATTACTATCAAGAGGACTCATGTGCAGTCAACTACCAAGGTAACTTGAACATTGGATCAAGCTCCATAGCTACAAATACAAGGTCAAAGAAGAGAGCAATTGAAGAAGTAAAAGGAACAAGTAGTGGTCCAAATATGAATTCTCAAGCACCTCAAGGATCAGGTATGCCATATGCAGACCCCATGACTCAAGTAAATTATAAAAATAAGAATACTAAAGCACCTTTTATGCCTTCTCCTATGCATCAAGTGACACAAGCTAGTGGTAGTGATATGGATCCTAGAGGACATGATAAAGTTGGAAAATATCCTATGAATATTGTGGAGTAAATGAATAAGGTTCATGTAAGAATCCAAATGTGGGAAACACTCTCAATCCATGGAAAAAGAGACCTAATCCAAAAATGAGCTCTCAAATCTCAATGCATCACCTAGGCAACCTAGTGAAAGAGGGGTTGTTTTGACAAATGAAGTGAAGACCAAAGATGGTAAACCAATAAAATTTGAAAGAAATGATAAAACTCCTACATTATACCTCTCCATCATCATTGGAGAATAATTGGTACATAATTTATTGATTGACAGTGGAACAAGTACATCAATCATGCCTAAACAAGTAGCAAAGAAGCTAAAATTAAAGTATGAGTCACACTCCAAGGGAATATTATAGTTGGATGGATCAACTACCAAGATGGTTGGAATTATCAAAGGTTTGTAGCTTACTTTCCATGCTTATATTACATTTTTCATAGCCAAAGATGTGGTGGTTGTAGATGTGCCTCCTCACTTTGCCCTTTACTTGTCAAGGGAATTAACTGCTCAGATTAGAGGGTACTTGAATTTGGATTGGTTCCACATGGCATTTAGGACTAGGTATGGTGTTAAGGTCTCTATTAAGTCTGAAACCCTAGATGAGTTTCATGTATATCCATATGTTCCTAATATTTCAAACATGAACTTCAACATCAATGAAGAGGAAGACCATCCTAGTGACCAAAAACCTTTAACACCTCTTGATGGCATAGTTGACCTATGCCTTGATGAGTGGAGAGATGATCAACATGGGTTTAATCTATACAATTTTATTGAATAGATAGGTCTTGGCACATATATTATTCATGAAGAAGATGATGAGTACCCTAAATTAAGTCTTGATGATGCCATTCGACAAGCTGCATGGGGTAACTAATTTATGCATATGGATGGTGATGATGAGGTTTCAAGTATGTTAGAGCATGGTAATGAAGAATATGATGTAATTCTACCTACCCAAGAAGAAGTTCATGAGTATGAAATTCAAGAAGAATGTGATGATATATGGTAGCAGTACCATGCCATATTGTAAGAGTTTAAACAAGTAAGTAGGCCTACTCTTCTTCAAATGGAACTTAAGCTTGATGATGAAGTTAATGGCGAACCTAATTAACATAAACAAGAGTGTGAAACCATTGTCAATCATATTTCAGCCTTTAAAGAATGTAATTAGGTCCAGGCATAAATCTATATGAGTAAGGATCAACATAGGCATTTATCTGATCTTGATGCACTTACATATATGTTTGGCTAGCAAGAAGGAAAATTTGACACCTCTAAACACTTAGCACATGATGGTTAAAAATAAAGTGAAGTTGAGAAAGGTTTCATGACTCCCAAAGAGAAACTTAAGAAGTTCCAAAGGAGAATGAAAATGAAAGAGACCAAGCAGGTTGCAATGCCAAACAGACCTCAAAGAGAGCTAAAAGGACCATTCAAAGGAGTCTTAAGTGATGCAATTGTAGCTAAAAAACCTCTCATGAGTGGTAAGTCATTTGATCACCTTCATAAGCAAATTTTCTTTGATAAACATACATCATATGGTGGTTTGTTCTCATGGAGCATTTGTGACTCTAGGAACTTTATTTTTGACCCTAGTTGAATCAAGGAGGAGTTATTTCATCACCTCAAACATGTTTTGAGGTTTGTACATAATAGGTTAGGTGTGTTATCTTGAGTGTGATTATTATGTGTTTTCCCTAAATTCATATTGATATTTTTCCCACAAAAATATCATTATATCTGATACCCTACGGGAGACCCCTTTTATTTTTTAGAAAATCCCCTGAAAGTGCCAAGGATCCATTTTTTCCCTTTACATTATGGAGTTTGAAACTCTAAATGCAATTTACAAGTTGTAAATTTATTCATGGGTTTTGGATACTAAAAAGTAACCACCTTTGAAAATGGTAGAATCTAAACTTGACATGCATTTTTCAAGCTATGAAACTTTCAAAATGCATGGCAAGTTCTAGATCTCATGAAACCAAATACCCCCCTCCTACAGGATCTAGAACTTGAAGCACAATTTTCAACTTATAAATTACATCTAGGTTCTACCTTCTGCTAAGCATATATACTACAGGATCTATAACCCTATGAGAAATTTTCAAGTTTTCAAACTTGAAAATTGCTTGGTGAGTTCCACTTTCTAGCAAGCATTCAAACCATGGGATTTGAAACTCTCTGAGCAATTTGCAAGTTGTAAATTTTTAAATTGATCGATGGGTTCCACCTCCCATGAATCAAGCCATTCAATCATGGTAGACATTGGACCCATTTTTTGAACCCCAAGGTTCCACCACCAAATTCCATTAAAGATCATTAATTGTAAGGGTTTTATATTTAAACCTATGAATTAGGGATTTCTTAATTCATTATTGAATTGCTATGTGTGTTTTTGGAGCTCTGACGACCTTTGCCACACAAGAAACCCTCGAGTCATGTGCACTCAAGTACCTATGGGTTAAATCCATGATTTTAAAACTCAAAGACACATCATTTATGCTTATACATAGTATTCCCCTTGTGTTTTTCATAAATATTCTTATAATTTGAAGAAAATTGTTTCCATTTTAGCGAAAGGTTTTCAAGTGCTTTCTATAGGGTTAGTATTATTTATTTTGGCATCATTTTAGGGTTTTTATGTTGTTTATAAATTATTAAAAGATTGTTATATATGAACTCATGTGTTTTTCCAAAGTTAAAATTAGTGAAAATTTAGGGTTTTCTAGGGTTCAATTTTTAAAAATTTCATCTTGAGGACCTTAGATTTCCCCCAAAGTGTTCATCATAAAAGCTTTGATTTTTTCCCTCCTAAATTTCAAAATCAAAATATAGGTTTTCATTGAATCTAGGTGAATATTATATAAGCATATCCCACTCTCAAACCAATAAAATATTCCCTATAGATACCTCCAAGGTCCCCACAGACATTGGAATTGCCTCGAGCACCCTAGGTCCCCATGGGTTTTAACATTGTCCCAAACACCTTCAATCCCTACAAGGCTCGAAGTCTTTACAGATAGTGGACCTATTTCAAACATCTCCCATCCCCATAGGAATACACATTACTCAAGACACCTTCCCCTTCCACCAGAGATCCAACTCAACTAAAATACCTTTTAGCTTCATGGAATTGTCACATGCTTTAAGTACCTCCTAGTTTTGGTAGAACTTCCACCTACTCAGGACACCTCCCATCTTCATCGAATATTATAATTGCTTTAAACACCTATAAAATCTACCAACTTTCATAGTTTTTTTCTCATAAGAAATAAATCCAAACTCCATAGTTTTAAAAGAGATGAAGTTCAAATCTAAAGGCCCTAGAGTAACTCTCAGTTTAGATTCTAATTTAACAAAATTAACAGATACTAATTTAGGTCATATTGACCTAGGAGACTTTTGGACTAGAATAGGTGTAGAGTTTAAGAATGATTAGATCCAAAGTATTTATGAATCTGGCTTGCCATAAGCTACATCCTTCTCATTATCTATCCAAAGCCTCAATTTGGTGGTCATAATATCCCAAGACTATGATCCTAATAAAAGAGAGGTCTTGAATGAATGAGGAAAGAGGATTTTGAATCTAGATGCTGACTACATTGATTCAATATTTACAATCCTAGAATCTGAGAGTTATCTTGATATAACTCCACAGACATCTACACAATTCTTTGAAGACAAAAGAGATGGGTGCTAGAAGATGATCAATAAATAGTGTCTTAAATCCCCCAAAGCGACCTCCACTAGATTACCAAATACCTTGTGTAGGGTTGATTTCATTAATGATGTGGGAGCCATTATATTCTTCCAAATAATCACTGGCAGTCCTAATGCCAAGAGTTTCTAGGAGTGGATGTACCAATACATTTGGGTCATTTGACATAACGTCCAATACATTCAATAGGATCAATTAATAAGTGATTACCTCCACAAGAAATTTTTGGATGTTCAAACAACTAGAAAGTTTTATATGACTTCTTACCTTATCTACATTTTGGCCAAAGGATGATCTTTCCTAGGCCTCAACATAGTCCCTAGAGAAATTAATAAAGTTTATAACTATTATCTTGACCTCACATTAGAGTCCAATAAAAAAAATTTAGGAGGGTAAATGATGCTTTCATCTATTGTATCATTACCATGTTTGACAAGGAACTAGGGATAACAAGGTTCTCATCAAAAACAAATGAGAAGATTAGAAAATGGGGCTCATACTTCATTTAGTTCCCCACATATTCCTATAATAGAGTAGTGGGTTTCAGTGACTACCCATACACCCTTCCCATATATGTTAGTGACAAATGGGCACTGATGGAGCTAGTTAGGGAACTTGTAGAGACCTATAAGCTCTTTTATAACATGCACAAGGTAAGAATTCATTTCCCAATTTTTATTGGTAGATACACATGTCCCTCCCTCCTCAAGGCCAAATGTGTTGAAACTAAAATGTGCCAAATGATTTTAAATACCTTGGAGTTTAGGCCATTTTTTGATGTCTATGGGAATATTTCTAGTATACTGGCACTTGTAACATACGCTCACAACCATATTATGAATATTGTTGGGAGGACTATGAGGATGACAAGAGGGTCATAATTAGGGATTATTATAGAATAAGCCTTTAATAGATCAAGGATCATGATTTGGCACCAATCCCTGATGACTTGGTGGATGATGAGTCTAATTTGGACCCAATTTATTATACACAAATCATCACACAAACCTAACCACCTGTAAGGTGGTCAGCTCCTAAATCCTTTTCTCTATTCAATAGAATAGTGGGAGTGATTAATAGAATAATCAATTGTCTAAGGAGCAAGGGGGTACAAGTAACAAGAGAAATAATAATATATAGAGTGAATATTTTAAAGATTAAGGATAATGTATTTATCTATCAGACCAAGTTCCAAGTGGAACAATAGGAGAATCGTCAGAGGAGCCAAAGAAGAAGAAGAAGAAAACGACTAAAGATAAGAAGGGGCAATCAAGTAAGGATGGGGTAGCTATAAAATAACTGATGGATAATTCATCTAAAGACACAATAATAACAAGAAATTTTATAGCTTCTATTCCCATATCTATCATAGTGACAACTGCTCTATCCAATGTTCTCCCTCCTCTTGTGTATATCATTCCAAAGGATCCAACACCTCCACCTCCTATCTCTGATTCTCCAATATATTAGGTCTCTATTCCACCTCTTATTTCCACTCCAACCATATTCTCACCACATTACCTACCATAATAAGCTAATTACAAGCACTCAAATCTATTCAAGTGGACACTCAGGGTTCCCCGTCAGTGGATTCTCAAGATTCCACTCCACTTTCCATTCCTCCAATTTCACCTTCCCCTTTCATTCCACTCCCTTTTTCCATTCCATTTATAATTCCTTCCATTTCATCACCATTAATTTCCAACACCACTTAGTAGTACAAAGCCACAGACTTAGTAATCCTAACATCAGTCCTGTAGGCACCCCAACTCCTAGGGTAAATGTTATTTCACTTTCATCCCTACTCACTTTCCTTACATCACCAACCCTGAGTGGTCTTACACATCTCATTGATTCATTTAATGCTTTGGCTTCCACTCTCCCACCTATTCCCAAATTCACAATCCTTGTGTCTATTCCATCTTCCACACCTCCAATAGACATAGTTGTTCCATCTGTCTCCACCTCTTCCACTTCCACTATTTTCATATTACCTTTAGTTGAGATTGGAGAGACTAAAGTCCTTGATGTAAATATAGATTTTCAATCTATTGTTGGGATTGAAATTTCATAGGTAGCTCTAAATCAATCAATGACAACATTTACACAAGAGTCTACAATTATCACAATGTCTACCAGTGCAACAACATCAGCTATTGATTCTTTGGTGACATTGCCTAAGCAACCAGATGCCACCCCCAACTAGATAGCACAATTAGTGGGGAAAGAGATAAAACAAATGATTGACCTTATCACACTAGACTTTGGTTTATCAGAGGTCAAGAAGAATTCCAAACCTACTCCTAGGACCTTTTCCAAGATATTCAATGATGACAAATGGGAGAGGTATGTTAAAATTGTAGTACCCCCACTAGACAAATCAAAGGAAGATATTATGGTGGGAGATTATCAGATTTCCAAGATCCACCTTGGATGACCGACAAGAGAGGGGTTAAAACATGATGTGAAATTTAGCATCAACTCTCTCCTTGAAAATATTGATCATGATAAGGCTACCAAGGATGAATTAAAGAGAAAATTGGATCAACTTACAACAATATGAACTAGTTCATGCAGCCCAGTGAATCATCAGAACAACCATAGTCAGTGTAGCTAGTTAGTCAGATTATAGATCAAGCTTTCATTGATTTGGTTCAAGAGATGGCTCATATGAGAAGGGATACGAAAGAGTGGTTGGAGGAAATCATTTCTAAGGGAAATACGATTATTACCATAATAATGGACCAATATGAAATAATTAGAGAGAAGAAGAATATACTAAAAGAACAAGTTAATAAATATGAAGGAGAGATTTAAAATTTGAATTTATATTATCCTAAATTGACAACTATAGGTTTAATTGATGTGAATATTCTCATTACAAGACAATACTAAAGAATGATGTCAAGCATGAGGAATTACACATAACAGCTTAATTTTGAATAAGGATACTTATAGAATCTACTCACCAAGCCAAGGTGGCACATGATAAAGCTATTGGCAGGTTGTATGATATTGAAGGAATGATGAATATGATGCCCTGCCAACCAACAGATGATGTAGAGAATCTCTTCTAGGTATATGAGGTCCATAATAAGTTTAAAGAGGTAGTTGAGAAAGAATCTATAAAATATACAGTCTTCACCTTGAGTTCTATCCACAAGTTTATCAGGTATGAAATTGCATTGGATAAAATAAGGATGGAAATATAAGGAATAAAGACTTTCAGAAAAGAGTTGTTTGATATTCAATAAGATTATGCAACCTCTCACCTTTACTCCTGTGAACCAAATGAAGAGCAAATACAAGAAGTTTTGAAGGCCTTTGATGCATATGTTGAAAAATTGTAGGCTGAGAAAGACAAGAATGCTGAATAAATTTTGGATATTGATTAATCTTTCTATTGAAATATTTTCATATGTTATGTTTCATATTTTCAAAACATTGTAAGTTGTAATTCTGAAGGAACAACTATATTTTATAACTCTTTTTAAGAAAGAGAGACATATATTTTACACTTTATATTTTTGATGATGTGAAAGTTGTAAAAAGCACAATTGTAAATTACACTTTCTATTTTGACAAGTTATAATTGTTAAAAGTGTAAAAACATGAATTGAAAATTGTAAGTTCCATTTTGATAAAGTGATTGACTTAAAAAATTATAAAAGTCTCACTTGTGTTTTGCAAGTTAGGGTTTTACAAAGGTAACTTTAGTTATCTTTTAAAAGTCAATTTTTATCTTGGGCATTGCCCATTTTGCATGAAGATCTTCTAGTTCTATCCTTGCCATTTCAAACAAAGGATCATGCCAACTCTTGTATGCTATTTTCCAAACCATTCTACAAGTGAAAGATGTCAAAAATAGAAGTTCTTGCCTCTTTTTGCATGGAGTTCAAAATATGCATGTTTTTCTTACTGGGCATTCAATTTTTGACAACTTCATCTCATTTATGAGATATTTTTCTAAAAATATGGGCAAACCCCATGGCCCAATCTATCTTTTTACTGTTAGAGGATATATTTTCTACATTTTGAATGTATTGTCTACAAGCTATAACCTTGAGAACAAAAATAAATTGAAGATTTGTCTTTCTTATTTGAGAGATTATCGTGTATGTAGAGTTATTTGAGTATTTTTGGATATTGCAGTTCTTATTTTTAGTCACAATAAATTCATTTGTGGTATTTTACCCTTCTAAAATATTGTTCAATGAAAAGAAGTCAATCTCATCCCTTTTATGAGAATAATGAATATTGCCTTTGATTTCTCATTTGCATGAGTCTGTGCTTAAATTAATTTTAATTGATTTCTAGTTTTGTTGTGTTTATCAAGCAAGCATTAAGACCCACTAAGATATTTGGTGCAATTACCATTTCAGTTTTGCATAGTTTCATTCTTACCCTTTTCCTAGTCAAAATTTATATTAGGAAAAAGAACACTAAAAAGAGCAAAATTTATACAAAATTGGTATCTTGTCAGTTGCATCAAATCTAGTGAAAGGAATATGGCCTTCTCCAAAAGTTAACCTAAATTTTCCAAAGTCCCATGGCTTAGAGGTTTTCCCATTGTATCATTAGATGTTGCATTATGAGCTATTCTACATCAAAGAATGACTGCAAAACCTATGTGATAATAATGCCTTTAACATAGTGTGTTTACTTCTTGTTGTGTGGTTTGGTATGAATTTTAAGTATTTATAAGGCATTTCAGTTCTAGTTTGTAGCATAAGGGTGAATCCATTTCCCAATGGGAAGATAAGGTCACTGATCTATTAGCATTGCGGGCATGTAACCCCTATGAATCACTAATTTGTTGACCACATTTTGACCCCAAGTCAAAATTGGTCAAGCCATCTAAGTTAAAACTTTTCACAAGGTTATAAAAACTTTTAAATGGTCTTGAAATGGTCTTTATATGGTCACATTAGTCATTGCCTAACCTTGTCTAATGTTTGGTCTCATGTGTACTTGTCTAGTCTTAGGGGTCATTTACAAGGTATTGGTGTTTTCAAGTCTGGTAAAAGGTTTTATATGGTTTAGAGTTATTATAAAATGTTATTAATGTGTCTTTAAATTCATAATATCATGTATCAACCTTTTCTTATGCCGTTATGTGCTAAATTGTCATTTTAGTCACCTTTTTGGCTAATTTAAGGAGTTGTATGTACCATGTTCAAATAAAAACGTTTTAAAAAGGTTCCCAAATGTAGTTTATGTTAGATAATGTTTAGGAATGGTTATATACTTACAAACTTGCAGGTTCAATGCCTAAAATAAGTAAAATACTCCTTTACAAGCACTTTTGGGCACTTGTATGACCTTGGAAGATCATGTTTCAATTTAAAATGGTTTAAAAGTGTCCTTTGGGATTCCAAATATCATTTTTAGGTTTTGGATCAAGTCTTAGGTCATATAGCTACTTCAGACACACTATCTCCTCCATTGTTGCCTTCACAAGCTTAGAAAGGCAAAAATTAGATGCAGGATATGACTATGAGAGAGAAATTTGGGAGCTAAAACTTTGGAAATTATTAGGGGTCCTAATAATATTTAAATTAATGGTATTGGATTGTATATTCATGGCCCCTCCTTTATCAACACTCTCGAAGAGTGACAACAAGTTACTATGCTTTGTCCATCTAGGAAGGGCCTAATTTTTATCATATTTCTTCATGCAAGAATTTGATGGATAAGAATAGTTTTTAGGAATGTTTTTAGAGGTAAAAAAGATCATTTAAATTTTAGTTTCATCAATTAATTTAACTCCACAAAGTGTCTTCAATAAGAGGAAAGATACCTCAAGTGTGTGAGCATGTCACCCTGATACAAGTGCAATTTTGGTTGGTTTGTGATGTTTATCACTGTCAGAATTCCTAATTGCCTCATATTTCATGGATAATATATAAATGTCATAGGATTCATGTTTTATCCCTTGTAATTTGGTTCTTTTATGCATTCTTCAAGTGTTTTATTCTTCTCATGCATGGTCTGTGTAGTAACAATCTTTTACAAGCAATGACTGCCAAACCTGGCTCAAAGTGGTAGTGAACATCAATAATGAAGAAATATAGAGAATTTTTGGACATGTTAGAAGCTCAATATAGTAGGAATTGGACTCAAATTCACTCTCCAAAATAGACTTAATCTCATTTCACCCATAGGTCTACAAACCTATATGTGAACATTTCTAAGGTCTAGGCTCCTTCTTGATAGGTTTTGATAGTGTAGAGACATATCATAGCTTCCTAAACATTAATATGAATTTGAAAAAATCATTTGTATCCTCAAAAATCATGAACTAGGTGATAGACTCCATTCCATACACATAACTTACATAAGCTAACTGTACACACAATATGTACAGGTAAATAAACAAGCTTGAAGTGACATTATGTTTAGCAAAGAGATTTACAAGCCTATTGAGAGAGTAAAAATTAATTGGGACAAAATTTGATAGTGTTAAAGTGTTAAAGTTGTCTATGACTCAAATGTGTTGTCTTAGTAGCCTATGCAAGCAAAAAGAGACCTACAAGTGATAGACATGTAGATCCTCTTTTAGACTAAATATAATTGGCATCAAAACAAGAATAAGGTTAATGCATGACCCAATGTAGATACAAAGATGATAAAAGTCACAAAATCATTAAGATACTTAAACCATTTAAGATTCAAATAAAATTTTGAGAGGATTGAGTCTTTAAGCCTAGTTCTCATGCATGGTCTGCATATGAAAACAAGAGAGCAGGGATTTGAAAAATCCATAAAAAGGGTTATCAAACTTTTTAATATAGTGAAATAAACTCTTTTGAAGTTGAAACCTTCTCAAATTGTCAAGACAGAGTTGAGAATATAAAATTTCAAGCCTAATGCTCAAACTCTCTCCAATAGTCACCTACAACCATGCCTTGGAAGGTATAAATTAATAGGTGCATACAGTGAAGATGTAGTGCCTTGACAAAGTTTCATAGGGTCAGCGAAGAGTTGGGAACCCTCAGTAGGGTGAATGCTATGTCCAATTACTAGAAAAACCACTCTAAATTCTAAATAATATGATAAAGTCATTGAGATGTCAAGGAATTATAATGGAATCCTAAGACTCATAAATGCACTCAGACTTCTCCTAATGGACACCTACAGGCTGTAAGGCCAATAGGCTAGCTTCAAGCCTAAGGAAGGACAAGCATGTACATGAAGATAAATTAGGTATATCTTAGGTGAATAGACGAGTCATGACATTATCTAAAGATCAAAGGAAATATGATGAAATGACAAATGAGATTGGTCAAGACAAGTTCACTTAAACCCTTCATATACAATCAACAAGGCCATACATAGGTTTGCCTACCTTGCTAAGAAAAGGTCACCTTAGTTCAATGAGAAGGAAATTTGGGTGATAATATGATCAATTAATGAGACTACCTAAGGTCATAAATCTCAATATACTTTAATAAGGGTTTAAAGAAGATAATCAAAGATAAAGTTCATCCAAACCCTGCCTACACAAGCTTGACCGCATTGCCAAGAGAAGATTGTTTATTTAGAATGCATAAAGGAGGTAAGAATAGAGGTGAATAATTTTATATGTACTCATAGATACAATTAAACTCCATAAGATCCTTAGACCCAACAATGATAGAATGAAGACAAACCCTGTCTAGGGCTAGTGAGCTCAAGACCACACATAAGCCCATAAATACAATCATGAATAAAGTGACCTGTTGGAGGTAAGGTGATGGTTTAAAGGTGTTTATAAGTTTATATAAATAGTAAAAACCTACAAGAATCATCACAAATAGAGGAAAAGAAAGAAAATGACAATTAGGCCTATAAGACCTTCCTTGAGTTCCTCTCATGCAAGACTGCATTTCAAGGTAGGTTTTCTCCCACTTGTTGTGACCTTAACCTAATGAATGGAGATAAATTAATTTTATAGGAGGTATAAATATACCCATAGTTAATTTTTGTGGCATCAGTGGTTTGATTAAGTCTTTAATATGTATGAACAATAGCTAAGACCATCAACCCTTCTTCAATGACCACTTTGCATACCAAGAATCAACTTCTCATGCTCATAATTATATGTTCAGGATGCATGGGGACTTGATCACCTAGGGATAGTTGATGAGGATATTAAAATTGAAAATTATGGCATTGGTTTAGGGATTTATGGCTTAGGGTTTATGAACAATCGTTAAAAACCTAAGCCACTCTAAACCCTCCTAAAATCCTAATAAAGACCTGATATGAGAAATGGACTTCTAAATCACATTTCATGACCTATTTTTACTCTATAACCTCATGTAAATTATTAAGGACTCCAATTATATTCTCTAGGTGTAATTTTTTTGTACTTGTAATTGTACAGACTACAATGAATGCACTACTTTACATAGTTTTTAGTGTTTTCTATGGGTTTTGGATAGATGAACACTTGAAAACTATTGGAAAAGGTAACCTAATATATATTTCATATATTAAATATTAAAAAAATATGAAAATGACACCCTATAAATGTTCATACAAACTCTAGTTTTCAAGCCAGTCTCAAATAGGCCTAAAATGAGACTAGGTGGCAAGGCCATTTCATGGTTCTCACACTTCCACAGGGTTTTAGGGTCTAAAATTTGACATGGAGGTTGGTGATAGGAAAATTAAATTGAATCACATGATTTTGGGTGTTTTAAAATGTGTGAGAGAGATATAGAGTAGAAAAATAGGGTTTTAGGCAAGGAGGCCTAATTAAGAAGAGATAAAGGTAGAAAAAGACAATTACACTCACTATCAAAATCTAAAACTTGGCATGGAGTTTTAAGACCATATTGGGTTATAAGATATTATATTATTTTGTCAGTACCATTTATACACTACCATACACAAGGAGGTTTACATAATTTTAGGGCTATAAGGAAAATAGGCCTGATGAGAGCTTGAGGAGAAAATTGGAGTCTTGAGAGTTGTTTTAGGAACCAAAATGGATTGTTTCATATTTTATAAGATGTTTTAAATCAATACATGGAGATAGAGTAACTTGGAGAATATGAGCTCAAGTTTTGAGTCAATTAGACAAAGCTAGCATGGGAAATGAAGAGTTTCAAAACACCTAAGCATATGAATGATGAATGCCACTAAAATGTTAGATTAGAGGAGTTTATAAGTGTTGGTAAGGTGTCAAATGAGAAGGTCCAAAGGAATTCATGGATAATTTATTATTGATAAGTCCATTTGTCACTCTTCTTATGTAAGGAATGGTAGTTTGCAAGAAGATGATCAAGGTGTCAAGCTAAGTTCTAACTCATACACCACTTGAAAGATGGAGCATATTCAGAGGAGAGACACATGGATTTGGAAGCATTTTCAGACTATTCATAAATCTTGATTATTTGTAACTCTCACATGGACACTTGGAAATATTCTCTTTCTACACCTCCCTATCTCTCTTCCCAATTCTCTATATAAGTTGTCACTTTTGGCCTTGTAATGCATCCACATCTAGTATGGAAAAGCCTCGATAGTTTGAGTACTAATTTTGCCTTCAAATAAAATGTTTCAATTTGGTTTTAAGTTCTCAAATTCTTGTTTAAGTGTTTGAAGTATTTCATGGTTGAATGGCAAGTGATAATTATCTCTCCTTGTGTTCATCTCACTCTCTCATGTTTGTGCAAGTAATCTTCTTTCTAATGGATCACATGGAGTGTAGTTAATTGTTTTGTGCATCTTTAAGTATAAATAAGAGTATAGTGTCTATAATCAAACCTTATATTCATAAAACTTGAGAAATACATGGCATCTTACTTTCATGTTGAAATAATTTTGTTAGAAGAACCTTGGGTGTTGAGATCAGTTTTGTAAATTGTCCTTTCATAGTGCAAGTTCAAGTAGTCTTGTGGAGTTAATCTTGGTGCATCACCTATGTTAGGTTAAGTTTAACCTCTTTCTATCCCTTTTCCTTTAAATTAGTAGCTTAGTGGTTAGTTGTAAGTGTGATGCAAGGGAGATAGCCCTTCAATCTAGAGACTTATCTCTCCCATAGGTCACCCATAACTTGAGAGATGTTTCCATATTACATTGAAATGAAGGAAGCTAGAGTATACCTCCTTAGGGTGAAAATTTTATTAATAATAGTCACCTAAAATAAAAATTTTACTCTTCAAAATCAAATAAATTAGCTTATTTTTCTAGTAATTAATTCACTTTCCATTTCAGTTGCTTGCATACTTAGAGTAACAAGCATAGACTAATTAGGTGGTTTTTTAATTTATTGATTTAGTCACACTATTTTTCTCTTTTTCATACACTTCAAAATCACTTAATACTAAATATCATTAAAAAATTTATTCCCAAGGCTTACCTACTTGGATTTCATCACCAAGGAGGAAGCCGATGGCCAAGTATAAACATGTGGTTGATGGTATATATTGTCAAAGCACCCAACACCTTTATCACTACAATATTGTGAAGTGATGGAGTAGGCCCCAATACCAAGCCATCACCATTGCCAATAATGATCCCTTTCAGTCTGAACTACTTGAAACTATCCACAGTTTGATTTCTAGTTCCTTATTACAACCAACAATCTATCACGTTAATTTTAAAACTTATTATAACTTAAAAACATTCAGGAATGACCAATTAGCTTATCATTTACATTCATGTTTTATTGTTTTCTCTTTTTATTAAAAAAATTATACTATCCAACATTAGTACAAGGTTTGTGATGTGTCCTAAATTTAGATCAACCACATTGATCTAATTGTTTGTATGTTTCATTATATTTGCCTAACTATTATCTTACAAAATCTTTCCCTATTTTCAAAACACAGTCATCCATATTGATACAATCTATTATATTTTGTTAGTCTTGCTTACCTTCAGTACACAATCACCCTATATGACTGTATTTTTTTAGCTTGTTCAATTTTCCCTTTTGGAGTACATAATTGACTTGTCTGGGTGTGTATCTTTATAGCCTATTCAATTTCTCTATCTATAGTGAAAATTCAACCCATGTGATTGTGTATCTTTCTATCATGTTTTATTTATACTATCTACAGAACATAATAGATCATTTCAACTATGTCTTTTGCCTTTTTCTATGTGGAACTTTTCCATAGAATTTGTTGACCCAGTTGACTCTATACTTGTTGGCTAATACTATTCTATGTTTGGTTGACTCTGTCCCTAATTTTCCTCCTTGATTTCTAATTTCAAATTATATCTTCAAGCATCATGAAATACCCTATTAGAATCTTTTTGGATAACTTGAATCCAATTAGATGCTACATGGTATGTTCTTTTCTTCCTACATTTTCTACCCAAGAGGATCTTCACTTTTGGAACACCTTTTCTCATCCTTGAGCTATTGATTGCAATATGGTTCAAATCATGCTAATAGATGAGATTGGTGGGTCAAATCCATTCCATACTTATCAAGATAATTCTCACCTTTAGACACCTTACCATACTATGGGGGAAATTGACACAAGACTAACAAATAATCCTAAAGGAAACCTTCTTAACACCAAAAACTTGCCTCCTACCAATCTTCCACCTAACAACACTCCCCTAATACCAATTTAGGGAGTCATCCTCCCAACACCAACCCACCAATTGATACAACTCAAATTATTTAAAAAATAGTGCAACAAATGAACATCATGTAAAGATCTAATACCTCTTAAATGATGCAACTACAAGATCACTCGATAAACATGGCTAATCAACCTCGTATTCTTCTTCCCTAAAATAACCAAAATTTCATCCCTATACCTCTTAAATATGCCATGGGAAATATCATTTCCCAACATATTATGCATAGTAATATACTTCAACACATTTAAAATGAACCTTTAGCCCCCTTTATTATCTCTATTGATATTGGTAATATATCTCCAATTATTAAATATGAGGGGACTAAAAACCCCACATATTTTCTCCCACATATTTTCTCAAAGCATTCGATAATATTTGTAAAGAGTGGATCCAAACTAATAATTTCACCACTACCAAAATTTTAGTTAAAACATTCACAAGTGATGTATTAGAATGGTATAACCAAATTAACCAACATTTTATATGGTAACTTGAGGATTTAGTCAATCTTTTACTTAAGGAATTTCAACATAATGATCTTCTCGAAAATTGTCTTAGTCATTTCATCAATGCTAAGCAATCCCATATCAAATTAGCTCATGATTTTATCAAATGATGGATTTTTTTGGCTCAAAAATCTTATCACAACATGACTAATGACAATTTGTTCAAACTTTTGTTAACTACCTTAACACCTTCCCTCTAATCAAGGTTCAAACTTTTGCTCCCTGAACTTTAAATGACTCTATCGATCAAGATAAGTGCCAGGACTTTATAATGAAATAGTTTGAACCTACCACTAAAACCATCAAGGGATGTTTCCAACATTCAACTAATGTAATCATTGGCAATATTCCTCTACCAAAACTAAGAGTAGTCAAATGGAAAATCCCCATCATTCCAATATGAAATTAATAGTTCAACAAATGAAGCAACTTTTAGTGCCTTCTAAGTCATTCACGTATCCTAATAATCCCCCTCAATGGTATGATCCTAAAAAGTTTTGTTGGTTTCATGATGATATAGGTCATTCCCATGAAACATGTTGTGGGCTTATTAAATTTTTGATTTATTTTATGCTAGGATATTCATTCAATCATAATGACATGATCAAAATCTATCATCTGATTATGTTAATACTTCTCAAAAGAAATAACCTTTCAAATATTCTTCTTCTAATAATCCAAAAACTTTATCTACATCCAAACCTCAATAATCAAACAAGGATATTTATGTGATTGATATTGATTATGATCAATACTATACCAATTACCAATACATGAATGCCACTAAGGTAAATTATCGACATAAACCCAACCACAAAGATCTTATCATAAAACCAAAGAAACCATCACTAGAAGAGCAATTTCTCAAAGATACTACTACCAAACCTCCTTTTGAAAACCAATGAGGAACCACTTCCTTAATCTGAACCTCCAACTACCTCTCTTTCTACTAAAAATATTCTACCTTCCAAGCCTCATGTTGGTTATTCCTCTTCCAAAACTCATTGGAATTTCCTAGAGGAACTTTACTCTATGCCTTGAAAAATACATCTCATGGATTTAGTTCGCACTTATCCATATCATCGTAAATTCCCAATGCAACAAATCTAAGAAATTGAAGACCCATCTTCCCTCAAAGTGGAACAACCTTTTCACGAGCCTCAACCAACTATAGTTCATACCATTGAAACTATTTGTCCTTATTCAAAACCTTTCATAAAGTTATTTGAAGAAGACATGATCAATGATGAAATTCTTTTTCACACTGATGACCCACCTCTCTTTATTAAAATAGCCATTAATACCACCCTTATTCATAAAATATTAGTAGATGAAGGGTTAGGAATTAATGTGACATCACTTTGGATCATTCAACAACTTGGGTATAATAATGATCATATCATTCAAACTCATCTAACATGTCATGGATTCAACAAGACCAACCAAAATCCACTTGGTTGTATTTAACTCCCTCTTACGTTCAATCCAAAATTATACGTACTAAGATTATGCTTCTTGACTTACCATTATCCTATAATATATTCCTAGTTCACCCATGGACACATCGTATGAGGGGTATTGCCTCTTTAGGAAGCTGATGTATCAAATTTATTCATAATGGAAAATGATATAAATATGAGGATGATCTTAACCCATGGAGTATTCAACTTCCTGACCCCAAATCTCAGTAGCAAATTTTGACTATTCCAAAAATTAATAGTGCACTTTTACTATAATTAGTCAATATGAATCCAGACTTATAGGTCACCCTTGTCGATTATGATGATGACGAGTCAAATAATTTGAAAAACACATGAAATACTACCAAGCTACCTCTTTACATTTTAGAGTGGCTCCCTCCTTCCTTGTTACCTCATGATTGTACCATCCCTCTCATCAATGAGATTACTAATTTCCCTCCTCTATGTAATGCACATGAATCATCTTATATAGAGGATGGTCTCACTTTTAATGACTATGGAGTGGTGTATTTATTTCACAACCCTTTAACCATGTCACCTCATAAATTTAGCAATCTAGGCGTATCACCTTCTGATGTTCCTTTAGAGACACAAGCATGCACTATCTCTCCCATATATGATGATAACTACATTATGACCCAATCTAAATCATGAGATGTAGATGTTCAAAACTATTAACAAACCTTAGTAAAATACATGTTTTTAACCAATATGTTCATAATATTTCCATGGATATTGAGTTAGAACTTGAAGGTCATGTACCTCCATCTAATTCTTAGCTCCTTGATACTCCTTGGGTTTTTGAACAAATCTTACCTCTCACAAATTTGGAACTTCTAGAATATTTTATACCTCTTATCACACTAGTCAATATACCAGATCCCCTTCTTACCAATGATTCTAAAGATATACCTATTATCAAACCAATTAAATCCAATCAACCTTCCTCCATAGTTACACCTACTCTCAAGATCACCCTTGATACTAAGGCCACAAATGTACATCAGATACATTCTTAATATGATTGTAATGGAAAAAAATCATTGATATTAAAGTAAATGTGGAATATTATGGACCTTTACCTATGTTACCTAGTGATGAATCTAGACTTGAGTTGTTCCATGCTCGAGAACCTCAACTTCTTCGGCAACATCACAAAATTGGGAATTTTAAACAAAGAGCTCATTATTTTAATAACTTCATTACTAGCATCAATCCTAAAACCAATCCCATTTCTTCTCTTCCCAATGTGTCATATCATTTTCAAGATGGAAATGTTATGATTTTTGAAGAAACCATGATAATAAACTATGGCACACCCTCATGTCCTCAACCTATAATAATTTCTATATAGAAATCACATGGATTGAACATGATAAATTTAGTCTATTCTTAGATAAATATTGTGATATTTTTATTTGTACCTATGAGAACATGCTTGGTATCGATCATAGTATTGGTATGCACAACATAATCACATACCCAGATGCCAAACCCATTTAGAAAAAATAATGGAAATTTCCACCTAAAGTTTCCACTCTATGCCATAAATAAATTATCAAATTATTATATTCCAAATTTATTAAACCTATGAATTATTTCGAATGGGTGTTAAACATTATTCCCATTCAAAAAAAAATTACCATGGTTATTTGCATTTGCATCAACTTCTACAATCTCAGCCTCACTTGTCCCAAGGATAATTTTCCATTACCTTTGATAGATGCCATCATAGATTCCATTGATAGATATAAAATATTTTCCCTCATGGATGGTTTTTTGGGTTATAATCAAATTCACATCACCCATGAAGTCCAACACAAGACAACATTCACTATAGAATGGGGTGATTATTGTTATGTTAATATGTCCTTCAATGTTAAAAACACTAAAGCTACTTATCAATGGGTTATGATGCACATTTTTTATGATCTTATACATAATATTTTGGAAACTTATGTGGATGATCTCATTTACAAATAAAAAATTCACATAACCCATCTATCTGATCTAGTCATCATCTTTAATTGATTAATCAAGTACACAGTTAGACTCAACCCTACAAGTGTGTCTTTGGCATTACATTTGGTAAATTACTAGGGTTCTTAGATTCTCTTCATGGTATTGATGTTTATCCTAATAAAATAAATGTTGTAGTCAACATGCCCATTCCTCACTCCTTTCCATACATTCCTACTTACCTCGATAAGCTTGGGTTAATATGATGATTTATCCCTAAAATGGCTTATCACATATACTTTGTTAATTCCCTTATTAAGAAAGGTAATGATATAGAATGGACCAATCCTTGTTAGAAGGAATTTTAAAACATGAAATAATCCTTGATACATATACCTACCCTTTGACTACCTTCTAATGATCATCCCTTGATTTTGTAATATTCTACTCATGTATCAATTGGGGTAATGTTTTCCTAAAAAGATGATATTGGAAGAGAGTATGCTATTTATTATATTAGTTGAGACCTCTTATATTACTAAAAATATTATACTAAGGTATAAAATGATTGCCTCACTACCTATTTCATATCTAAAAAGCTTCATCACTACATGCTCTATCAAACAACCTATGTCATCATTTATTCTGACCCACTTCATTAATTTTTCTCCAAAGAATCTTTACCTAGAGATTGAATTGGAAAGTGGATGGTTCTCTTAATGGAATTTCACCTTCATATCATAATGCATAAATTTGTCAAAGGTAAGTCATTACCAAACAATTTGCAATGACACCCATACCCACTATAAATCACCTTCAAGATAGTCTCCATGATGATAACATTCTCTATATTGAAGGTCTCAATCAAGCTATCTCTCTTAAAAATTACTTCCATAACTTCACTGCTGATTTATAAGTAATTAAGAATATACCTATGTCACTCTTGATACTATTAAATCTAAAGTAATTATTGAAGATATTCTTGAGGTCACCATCGATTTGCATTATGACACATAGAACCTTCACTTTGATGGCACCAAATGTCTCTAAGGAGCTAGGGTAGATTGTATTCTAATTAATCCTCATGGTAAAATACTCTGTTTGGCATTTTGGCTTACCTTTAATGTCACCAATAGCATGGAAAAATATGAATCATTAATCTTAGGAATGAAAGTGACCCTTGATTTAGATATTTTATGTCTACATGCTTTGGGTGACTCCTAACTTATCTATCATTAGGTTAACAATGATTACCAATGTAAAAGTGAAAATATTATCAATTATCATCAAATGGCTACTACCCTCACCAAAGAGTTTGCCTCTTTTGCCATTGATCCCATTCCAAGAGATTAGAACTCTATCACTAACTCTTTTACTTCTTCAGTATCCTTATTTCATCCACATCAAGTACTAAACAACTCCTAATTTCTTGTTCAAATAAGAAAGTCCATGTCTTCTATCCAACCACAAGATTCACTTATCTATCACATTGAGGTTGTCACTATTCAATATAGTCCATGGTATAAAAACATTATACAATTCATTAAACATTAAACTTATCCTCTAAACATAAATTGTCATAAAAAGACTAAAATTTGAAAATAAGATTTTAAATATGTCTTTCAATACAATACCCTTTATTATTGTAATGTAGAAGGCACCTTACTCTATTGTGTAATGAAAGAAGAGGTACCTCCTCTCCTTGATCAATCACATTGGAGAATTTGTGGTGGTCATTATAGTAGACATGGTACAACATGAAAATGCCTATGTATGGGATACTTTTGGCCTACATTAGAAAAATATGCTATCAATTTTGTTAAAAAGTGTAGTCTTTGCCAAATTCATGATGATATAATACATTGACCACCATTCAATATCTATAATGTGGAATCTCCTTGGCCATTTTCCATGTGGGGATTATATCTCATCAATAAATTACCTCAGTCTTAAGATGGGCATGGTTTTATCATCACAACTACTAAATATTTTACCAAATGGGCAGAAGCCATGCCTCTTATCAATGTCATGGGAACCAAAATTTATAAATTTATCCTTAACCAAATCATTTGTCATTTTGGAGTTCCCCATACTATCATTTTTGATAATGGCATCAATTTCAAGAACAAGGATGTGATGTAGTTATGTGCTAAGTTTAAAATATCCCACAAATTTTCCACACCTTACCATACACAATGCAATAGCCAAGATAAGGCCACTAATAAAATTGTCAATAAAATCCTCCAAAAGACCATTCGAGAAACCTACACAAATTACCATATTCATTTATATCCTACACTTTTGGCCTTTTATACTAACATCTATATTGTCATTAGGGAAATACCATTCTCAATAGTTTATGGTTTCAAGTTTGTCTTACCATTATAAGTCAATCTTCCCTCATTATGTATATCTCTTCATGGTATCATTCTTGATGAAGAACTACATGAAGCTCACCTTCATGCTCTTGATCTTCTTGATGAACATCATCTAACCACTCTACAACATAACTGCCAATACAAGGCTGATATTGCCAAACAACATAATAAAAAGGTTAAAGTCTACACTTTCAATGTTATCAATCTAATCCTTAAATTATATTATACCCATGATAAATAAGGCAAATACACTGAAAAATGGTGGGGCCTTTATTTAGTGAAAGACATTCTTTGTCCTAGCACCTATAGCCTTCAAACTAATGAAGGCCATGTTCTAAAAGATCCCACTAATGCACAATTCTTAAAGAAATATTTTGCTTAGATATTTCCCTTATCATTATATTTCTATATGTTATCCTACTAATAATTTTTGCAAGATTTCTTAATGGATCTCACCCTCTGTAGTAGTTTCTTCTTACATAAACCTTAGTTCCTTCTCTTGGTCCTTTGGTTTCTTTATCTCATGAGTTGCATTGTAATACCGTAGATAGGACCTGGTCTTCCTCATGAATTCCTTTAACTTTTATTAATTTCATATCAACTTTATTATATTCCAATGCTTATTGTACCCTCTTGGGTTTCTCTTTTTTCAGTTACAGTGTAATACCATGGATAGGACCAGGCCTTCCTCACAAATACCATTTCTACCTTATTATTATTATTTATATATTATTATTATTATTATTATTTACATGCTTTTTTTGCACCCTCTTGGGTTTATCTTTTATGAGTTATAGTGTAAGACTATGGATAGGACCAGGCCCTTCTCACAAATACCAATTTAACCTTTATTACACCCTCTTGGGTTTCTCTTTTGTATTGTGTAGTGTAAGATCATGGATAGGACCAGGCTGTCCTCACAAATACCATTTTTTCATTTATTTCACTCTCTTAGATTTCTCTTTTATTATTTATAGTATAAGACCATGGATAGGACCATGATCATTTTATTTCAAAACCATCTTCACCTTTAATCTTTTTCTAGAATGTTAAAAAATGGTTACAAGTTTGTGATCTCATATTCTCAACTATGATTTTTGTTTATTTTATAGATAAAAATTTCACAACAAACTATGTTAGCATGTTTCCCTACACTTACATCCATTCTTATGATAAGGAATTATACTTACTTGTCATTGTACCCTTTTTCACTTTATCACATTTTTTGAGATTTATAGTAATTTAGATTGTTTTATGTTTTTTCCCCTTTATTTCATTTCTTTTTATTCCACTTTGGATAAAACAAGACCAAATTCAAGATAACACTTTTATTTCACATGAATTAACAAGACTCTTAGACACCATGCTCTCTAAGTTATCTTTCTTAACAACCAAGTCCCAAGTTTTCAAATGATAGTCATTTTTAACACCCATGCTTATTTATCTGAATCTGTATGGAGGAGGAATAGAAAAATCCATAAAAAGTTAAAAGCCAAATTATTTAAAACAAAAGGCAGTGATCAAAAGGCAACATACAAATTCAAAAGTCAAAAGCACACCAAAATAAATGATTCATAGCACATTCTTATCTCTAATCAAAGTTCAAACTCTATAGTTGGCCTCATGATATAGCCAAGGTACATTAGGTTGTGGTAGGCCAGTAGATTGGAATAAGATAATTCAAAAACATTTGTAGTGCTTTAATCTTCATAGTAGACTGACGACTTTGTAAGGGGTCTTGAGGAATGGGAACACATTATGGGAAGCTAGGTCCATTTTGCTTATCATGCATATAGCCTCCATGGGATGTTATTCATACTTCATTTGATTACCTAATATTTGGGTGGTCAAGATAAGTTTTTCAAAGTCCTTAATATTGAAAGTCCTCTTGTTTTGACAAACATAATCTAAGTGTCTTCACTTCGATAAAGATTTTCTCTACCTTGATTTTTACTTCATCTCCCCACCACATATTTCATTTCACCCCTTGACATGCAAGTTTGATTCTAAATCTATTTACCCACTTCTATATTCCCTTTTCACATCCTAAAATATGCTATCACTAATTTGTTTTAGTTTTATCTATCCTTAGAATAAAATAATATGCTTGAGTGACTTTGGATTATCTTATTTATACCATTAATTTACATTTATAAAATTGTTTTGGTTTATTTGAAATTCTTTTTTTTATCACTCCTTTTTCAAATAACTACGTCCATTTATATATTTTTATTAAACATTTTTTTTTAACACCTGCATCAATTTCTACTTTCATGTAATTTTTCCTTTATTGAGTGATGTTAGATTGTTACTTCTCATTCACCACTATTGTTTTCCATTTTATGTATTTTTTCCATTGATAATTGAGTAAGGATTGTTATTGCTCACTCATCAATGTTTTTTTACCATTGCATGCCCATATTTTTAAAGTAAGGATTGTTATTGCTTTCATATTGATGTTTGATGACCATTTTTACTTGTATCCTTAGTTTGAATTGGTTTGTTTGTCTTTCCTACTTAATGTTTAATCATTTGATTTTTTTGATCATTTAGTAGCCTTGGTTTTTTGATTAACTAATTTACTCCAAATTTTGACTTGATTATATGGTCCTTGTTGTCCCCAAAAAATATCACTCATTTTTGGGACAAAATTTGAACTATCTTGGTCCTACAGACCAAAATCCTCTCCTCCCCTTTCAAAAATTGTTCTAAGCATTCATGTTCTTCATTTTTCAAGCTTTCCAAAAATCTACGAACTCTGCAGGCTTGAATCTATGAATTCTACAGGCTCAAATCTACAAACTCTGTAGGCTCAAATCTATGGACTCTGCAGGCTTGAATCTACGAACTCTACAGACTTGAATCTACAAACTCTGTAGGTAGGCTCAAATCTACGGACTCTCAAGGTTGGTTTCTACAGACTCTGCAGGAAAGAAACGGGCTCAACACTTAGCCAAATAACAAATAATGAATCGATTGGACCATTGAACCATTGAACCAAAGTTGGTTCAATCAGTTGGTTCAATCGGTAGGTTTAAAGGTTCAACCAAAGATTAGAAAGATAAAGGAAGTAGTGTTTGAGCGAGACACATAATAAACTAATGAACCGATTGAACTTTGAACCAAAAGAGTTCAAATTTCAATGGTTCAACATGGTTTAAAAGTTTAACGACGGCCTCAAGCAAAGAGAGAAGCAACATGGATGATTCCAAAGGCAAGTTCAAATGAAAGTGATGGTTCAACCAAGGAGCAAGAAAGCGAATGAACCAATAAAGTGATTGAAGAAAGTGATTAAACCAAGGAGCTGAGAAGGCTGCCCAAACCATTAAAACAGTCGACCAATGACATCCCCGCAGATGTAAAATTTAAGGTAAGGGAATATCTATTGAAATTCAAATAAAGCATGGAACTTGAAGGAAAAACCAAGCAACTGGCTGAAAAGATAGCCTGATAGCTCAAATCGCAACAAGAAGAGAAAAAGATAGAAAGGAAAAAATTAGAAAGAGGGAAAAGCTTGAAATGTCTATGCAAAAGTAATTTCAATAGGTGGAATAGTCCACTAAGCAGGTATTTTGGCTTGCAATTTAAGGACACGGCTTGTTTATTCCTTCCATGAAGTAAAGACAAATGGACAGCTGCGTAGACTTTAGAGGGGATAGACCAGATGATCCAGACTCGGGAGAAGACATATGGGATGAAATGACATGCCATAGTTAAGACAACTGCCCTATTTTCAATGCAGTCCTTTGACAAACTTGTAAATGCTTTCAAGGCATTGAATGCACATCATGGGCCATTCTATGGAAAATAAGCACCCAAGTCTTTCTTGGAGTGCTATATATTGTAATCTCTCATTTGTTACAGGAGAGACTTTCATTTTACAAGAGTGAAACTCTGCCCATTTTGAAAGAAGAAGACTGAGACTTTGAGCTCAGGTTGTAATTTCATTTTTAATTTTATCTGAATGAAAAAGCAAGTTTTTCACAAATTTTGTGTTGTTCTGACTTGTGTCACTTTAGAAGATCATTCTTACATCTATCTTCTGAAGGTGTCCTTCATTTAATTTGGTAAGCAGAATTAGTGAAGGTAATAGGGAAGTGTCCTGAAACCAACTTTGGGAAGACTTTGTGCTTTCACAATTAATTTCAGTCTGTGTTTTCTTTTTTTTTTTTGTGTTGAGGATTCGGGGGTGACTTTGTGCCCCATTATCCTTTATGATATACTCTTTAGGCAGTTGAGGTGGAGACTTTGCACTCTATTTCATCCTGCTGTTACTACGCCCTTTGGTCACTGGTTTCTTATCTTATGACTTGAAAAAAACTCCTACTATTTCTTGCAAGAACACTTCTAAAAGAAGAGAAGTGCCTTTAGTGTTTACACCAGGATTTCTCCTTTGTCTGTGAGCATCATCTCTAAAAGAAGAGAGATGGATGGTTTATCCCACCCCTATATCTTACTTTCTACTTATTTATATTGTATATAACCTCCACATATTTAATAGGGAACCTCCCCTTGATGAGAGGAGAGATTTGTCTCCAGTTGATGTAGTAAAGTTGCACACCTAGGCAACCAATCTTCCTATGCTGTGGTGATAGGAACTATTTTGGTCACCAGTTAGCTGGCCGACAAAATATTCACCCAATAGTTTTTGGTGACTCTGTTGGGGAAGAGTGCACAGTTTAAAGTCTCAAACTTCAAGCTAAAGCAGTTCCTGCTCTTTTCTATTTTTTTTTCTACAATTTGGCAACTCCACATTATACTAAAGGCCAAAAATCCCAAGGTGTTATTGACCCTGCTTTTGAGTTGGTGTAGCAGAGTAATTTTGAGTTGTTTCCTCCACAACCTCACCTTAGACAAACTAAGAGTCTTCCTCCTATCCCTACCAGGCCACCAACACAAGGCAAAGCTTCTTTTTCTGCTGCTAGCTGAGCTTTACCTATCCATGCTCCACCTAGATTAGTGATCCCACTTTTGCATAATCAAATCATGGCTCAAGGTCCCTAGGGTAATTCTTTTGGTCCCCTGAACTTGACTCCACCTCTGCATGAGCTTCCACACACTTCAAGGAAGAATTTCCCCAAATTCTTTGGCAATGGGAAGGTTCATCTTGATGAACACATTGTAGCTTTCAACATAGCCTGTGGTGTAATAGGGGTGGAATTTGAAGACATAGCGGTCAGGCTGTTCATGGAGACACTACAAAGCGCTATTGCAGACTGGTTCTACCACATACAGACTGGATCAATGACTGATTGGGACACTTTGAAAGATAAATTTGAAGCCAGGTTCAAGCCTATAGAAGATGCACATGCCTTACTAGCCTAGCTCACTTAGATGAAGAAAGAGCCTCATGAGCTTATGAGGGATTTTATTGCCAGGTTCAACAAGCTGAGGCACAGGATTCCCATGGTTGCCCAATCGATGCCTTAGAACCTTAAATGCTTCTTCATCAACTCAAAACTACCTGAAGTGGGTTTTTTGCTGAGACGGGCCAGACACATAGACCTTACTGCTACTCAAGACTTGGCTACTGAGGTAGAAGATGACCTTCTCTTGGCATGAAAGATAAAGAGAGACCCTAATAAAAGTAAATTCTATTCATCTTCTGAGTATTCACCTACAATCACCACTGACCCAATGGTACAAAAGCTAGCAAATGAAATGCTAGCTCTCAAAAAGTAAATGGTGAAGGGATGTCATCTGCTCTTGCATACAGAGATATGCCTAGGAGGACATTTCAGAATCAGGCATACTAAGGCAATGCTGCCAAGAATTAGGGACAACAAAATCACCTTCCTCTTTCACAAAGGAACTTCACCCTTGAAGCACCTCTAAACAACTCGGTAGTTGGATATCTTGAAGCTGAAAGATTACCCACTCCAGCCTGAATTGAATTCTGAAGATGATGCTAATCTCTTCACTGAGGAAAAAAAAATTAGCTGGCGACTCCCATATTAGTTTCTTGAACTATCAGGATGAACCTAGAAGTGAAGGCAATACAGCTGAGGGGTCATATGTTGTATTCACCTGGTCTAAGAATCAATCAACTCAATAAACTAATAAGGAAAAAGTAGAGGAGCAACCTCAACCAACAGTTTCAATTTCTAAGCAGGGATCCACTCTTCCTTTCTAGCCAAAGGACTCGGTGATTTCAAAAAATGTAAATACCCCAAATGCTCCTACGCCTTCTACTTCAATTTTGCAGTCCAGTCCTCCCCCTTTCAAAAATCAAAAGGATGAACTCCCATCCTCTACTCCTAGCTTGTTTTAGACATTTGATATCATTGACCATATTAAGAGAACCAAAATTTAAATGTCTGAATTTGAATTTCTACAGTCCCATCTTGAGCAATTAGACAGACTAGTTCAATGCATTAAAATATAGAACATCCCTATTGAGTGAGCAATTCCCAAAGTGACACATAATGCTGGAAGGAATGCACCCACTAGGAACAACCTTGTCACTGCTCCCCCTGCTGCTCCTGGCAAGACTGAACCTTTTTATGTCTCATTACTGATAAATGGACATCAGCTGAATAATTGCATCATTGATTATGGAGCTTCAGACAATGTCATGCCTGCTAAAGTGGCCAAATCCCTTGATCTCACATTGACCAAAACTTTTGGTAGATGCTTCTCCATTGAGAACAAGTAAGTGCCTTTGCTGAGACAAATTAAAGATGTCCAATTTGCATTTTTTGCCTTTCCAGACAAAAGAATCAAGATGATTGTCTTGGTAGAAGACGTCCCAACATCATATGGCATCCTTCTCAGGTAGAATTTCTACAGGGATGTTGGTGGTGAATTGAGCATAGATTTATTAGAGGCAAGGATTCTAGTCAAGGGTGTTATGAAGAGGCTACTCCCTAAGAAGGAAGTGAAATATGTGGTTACCCAGACCTCAGCACCTGAAGCTCAAATTTTGTTTGAGTCTTCAGGCATGGGTAACTACTTTTGTATACAGATGGAGTTCATGAGACATTTGATGAAGCTCCTATAGATGACAGCCTAGAAATGCAGTCAGCTAGAACAGTAGAGGAATTGGCTGAGCACAAGGCAAGTGTGGAAGTATCTCCACCCCTGGATGAAGAAGAATTTGAAAGGAAATCAGTATCAAATGAGGTATGGATTCTTGAATTTGATGGTAGCTGCTCTTCCACTGGTTTAAGAGCCAGGGTTGTGTTAATATCTCCTCAAGGAGATATTTCTCCCTCATCTTATAAATTACAATTCAGCAACATGAATAACATAGCTGAATATGAGTCTCTGCTTCTTGGATTAAGAACCACTCAAGACAAAGGCATCAAGCTCCTTCATGCTAAAGGAGATGCCAAACTAGTGGTTTGTCAGGTGAGGAACTTATACCAAACCAAGAATGAAAGATTGCATCATTACCACAATCTAGTCTAGGACCAGCTTGAAGACTTTGATGCTTTCAGCATCTCTGCAGTTCCTAGAGAATTCAATGACTGAGCAGATGCATTGGTTGTTTTAGCTACTCTCTTAGTCCCCCACCCAGATTTCAAAGGAGATAAATACATGATTGAGTTGGTATTTTGGCCAAGTGTACCTAATAATGCTAGTCATTGGCAGGTATTTAACAATGATGATCAAATCATTACCTTCTTGGAGCAAAAAGACAGCTTTGAGCGGCTACATTTTGAAGGCAATGAACCTCAAAAATGTGAAATAGTTCCTGAATTAAATGCAGACATAGGTGAGGAGTTCTTGCAACTAAAAGGGAATAAGATTCCCAAAGGCCTGGTTTCCCTTGAGAAGATATTTGATAAGCATGATACATTCATCAGAGAGTAGCCAATGAATTCAAGCTCATCTCAAGAGTTTGATCAAGTAAATCTAGGAACCAAGGAAGACCCCAAAATGGTGAACATTGGAAAATGGTACTCCTACAGAGCGTTTCAAGTTCACCTCTTTGCTCAACGAATATATGGATGTCCTAGCATACTCTTATGCTGACCTAAAATCACTTTGGGCTAACAAAATTTGACATAACATCCCTCTCAAGGCTGATTCAACACCTTATAGGCAAAAGAACAAGCATTATAATCCAAAAATATCAGGTACAATTTTATTTGAGATACAAAAAATGTTAAATGCCAGGATAATCTTTCCAATCCATCATTCCACATGGATTGCCAATATAGTGCCTGTAAGAAAGAAGAATGGTGAAATTCACCTTTGTGTGGATTTTAGGAATTTGAATCAGGCATTCTTGAAGGATAATTATCCTTTGCCAATCATGGATCAAGAGTTGTAGATAGTGATAGGCTCAGAGATGTTATCAATGCTAGATGGCTTCTCAGGATATAATCAGGTTGAAGTTGGTGAAGCAGACCAACATAAGACTGCTTTCACCATGCCCTGGGGTACATTTGCATATAGAAGAATGCCTTTTGGCTTGATAAATGCTGGTGCCACCTTCTAAAGAGTAATGGACCTTGCCTTCAAGGATGAGATGGGTAAGTTCATTGTAGTTTATTTTGATGACTTGACTGTCTTCTCTAAGCATCTCCCAGATCATGTGAGCCATTTGCAGCAAGTGCTGGAATGCTACTGCCAGAATGGCATTTCTTTAAATCCCAAGAAGTCAATTTTTAGAGTAACAGAGGGGAAACTTCTCAGACATGTTGTATCCAAAAGAGGCATAAATATTGACTCAGATAGAGTCAAGTCTATCCAATAACTTTCCTTGCCCACAAGCAAGACTTTTGTTCACTCTTTCTTTGGAAAGGTGAATTTCTTACAGAGATTCATCCCTAAATTTGCCAAGAAGACCAGGGACATTATAAACATGATGAAGGGAAAGGCCACCTTTAGCTAGATTGAAGAAGGCAAGTCAACTTTTGAGGATATCAAGACTGCCATTGCCCATGCTCTAATTCTGGCTTGTCCAGACTATAGTAAAGAGTTCATCATTTACAGCTATGCTTCAGAACATATGCTTTCAACAATTTTGGTTCAATGGAATAAAGAAGGTATGGAATCTCCCATTTCCTTCATGATTTGTCCTCTCAAAGCTCATGAGCTGAAGTACTCAAATATGGAGAAGCACGCTTACGCAGTGGTGAAGGTCATGAAACATTTTCATTTCTACATCCTTAATTCTCGAGTTACTGCCTTGGTCCCTGACACCATAGTGAAATCTATACTGACTGAGCAGGAGTTTGGGATGAAAAGAGGCAATCGGGTTGCAAAGATCTAGGAGTTTGATCTGATCATCAAGCCAACAAAGCTGGTACGTGGAAAGGGGTTATGCCAACTAATTATTGATAACAAGCCAAGAAGAACTAAGCATGAAGAACCAGAAGTGGATGAGGATGACACACCAATAATCCTCTTTGTCTCCACCACAAATGAGTGGTACTCAGGTATTTCTCATTTCCTTACTTATGGTGAATGTCCTGCGAACCTATCTTATAAAGAAAGGAGAACCATCAAGCTGAAAGTTGCTAATTTTGTCCTCTAGGACAACGGCCTGTACAAGGGAGCCTTGATGGAATGTTCCTTCGCTATGTGGACAAGGATCAACAAAGCTGACTTCTGAAGTCTTTCCACAATTTGGCTTGTAGAGGACATTTTTTTGCCTCTATGACTGCCCATAAGATCTTATGAGCTAGGTATTATTGGCCGACTCTCTTTCAAGATGCATACAAGTGGGTCAGGAGATGTGAACTGTGCTAGTAGTTTGTTGGAAGGCACAAGCTAGCTGCTCTTCCTCTCAAACCAATGGTCATTGAGGAGCCTTTCCAATAATGGGGAATTGACTTTATTGGTGCTATAAACCCATCGTCAAGTGCTGGACATGATTATGTCCTTACACTAACAAATTACTTCACTAAATGGGTGGAAGCAGTTCCAACCAAACATGTTACTTCAGAAGTAGTATGCAATTTCTTCAAAGAGAACATCATGTCCAAGTTTGGGGTCCTAGTCAAAATTGTCACTGACAATGTAGCCTATTTCACTTCTTAGGAGATTACTCAATTTTGCTTCTACTATGGAATTACACTCTCCCACTCCTCTGATTACTTTCCACAAGGGAATGGATAGGCTGAGTCAAGCAATAAAAATTTGGTGACTATCATCAAGAAGCTGGTGGATGACAACCAAAGGACTTGGCATAAGGCATTGGTTGATGTTCTATGGGCAGACAAAATTACACCAAAGAGAGCAATTGGTATGTCATTTCTATATGGTGTCAATGCTGAGATACCAATCACATTAGAATTGCCAGCATTGAAATTGGCTAAGGCGATTGAAGATCAAACATATGAGAGCTCACTTGAGAAGAGGATCATGTGCCTTACTAAGCTAAATGAGTAGAGAACTGTAGTGGCAGACAAAATCACTTCCCATCAAAGTCTGGTGAAGAAGCTCTTTGACCAGAAAGTAAAGAATCATGATTTCTAGATTGGAGATTAGGTCCTACTGTGGGACTGTTAGGGTGTGGAGCTAAAAGCTTCACCAAGGAGCACACTATGACAATTTCAGGTCTACACAGACACCGGCGTCGGTCAGGAGTGACCGACATCGGTCAGGTGCAGTTGCAGAGGTGTCGGCATATGCAGTGGGTCAGCCGACGGCAGTCACAGGCAAGCAGCAGGAACCGACGTCGGTTACCTGTGCATCTAGGAAGCTATTTTCGAGGACAGAAGCGAGTGTTTGCATGATGAGTTTAAGTTGTAGTCTTAAGCTCACGTCTCTATTATTAGTAATATTATTTTTAGAGCCCTTATTCAAGTGGCTTAACTGTTTGTTGTAAGTGCATGCTCAAGTTTCCTAATTCTATATGTAGAATTAGATCTTCTTAACTTTGTGTGGATTATTATAGTAGTTGTTGAAGAACAGTACAAAATTGAATCAATCCAGGCTTGTTGGAGTTGATTGTTCTTGAGAGAGAGAGCTCTTGAAGAATAGAGATCTAGTGAGAGATCTATACATCTAGGAGAGGTGTGGAAGAAAGAAGTTTATTCAATTGTATTCTTTTTGTAAAGAGTTTGTTAATACAAGTTTTCAGGGTGGTTTCTTGTATCTCTTGTTCTTGATGTTTATCATTCTAGTTACTTGTCTATCTGATTTATTTTTGCGTTTATTGCTTTCACAAGTGTAATCTATTGTTGGTTGATCTACAACAAGTGGTATCAGAGCTCAGGTTCACTAAAAGGTGGTTCAGATCTGTGTAGTGTGTATTGATTACAAGTTCTCACAGGGGTTTCTGCAGGGATTTCTGTTTGAGTGGGAGAAGCAATGGCAGATGAAAGTAAACTGAGAATGGAAAAGTTCAATGGCAAAAATTACCAACATTAGAGAATGCAGATAGAAGATTATCTGTATCAGAAAGATCTCTACTTACCGTTAGGTGGTGTTGCAAAGAAGCCCAAAGACATGGAGGATGAAGAATGGGAAGTTCTTAACAGAAAGGCTCTGGGGTCTATAAGACTGAGTCTAGCATCCACTGTGATATCTAATTTATCACAGGCAAAGTCTACGATAGAGTTGATGACTACGTTAGCAAATTTGTATGAAAAACCCTCAGCTTCTAATAAGGTATATCTTATGAAGCAGTTATTTAATTTGCATATGAATGAAGGTGGATCTGTTTCTACTCATCTGAATGATTTCAATGGAATTGTGAATCAATTAAGTTCAGTCAATATAGTGTTTGATGATGAAATAAAAGCCCTTTTAATATTATGTTCTTTGCCTGAAAGCTGGCATGGCTTAGTAATGGCAGTAAGTAATACTGCATCTGCATCAAATATTTTGAAAGTAGAGGATGTTGTTAGTGTTATCTTGAATGAGAAAATTCGCAGGAAAAGCACATAAGAGACATCTGGGAATGCTTTAAGTTTTGAGAGCAGGGGGAGGCAGAAAGAGAAGAGCAAGAAAGGCAGATCAAGATCCAAATCTAAGGGGAAAGGCAGATCTAAATCCAGAAATGGCAGAAGGCCACAATGCTGGAATTGTGGAAAGATGGGGCACATAAGCAGAGATTGTTGGTCAAAGCCTAAGGAGGACAATCAGCACGAAGGAAAGGAAGAAGCCAAGGTTGCAGATATTGCACAAGATGCTTTAATTTTCTCTCTGCATAATAATATAAAATCTTGGGTGTTAGATTCTGGTGTATCTTTTCATGCTACCCCTAACATGGAATATTTTAGTGACTATATCCATGGAGATTTTGGAATAGTGTATCTAGGGGATGATGAGCCCTATAAAATAATTGGCAAAGGTAAAGTGCAGCCGAAGATGCAGAATAGCAACACATGGGTGTTGAGAGATGTGATGCATGCTCCTAGCTTGAAGAGAAATTTGATTTCTGCAAGAAAGTTAGGGGATGAGGGTTGTACAGTAACTCTCACAGTAGAATCTTGGAAGGTGACCAAGGGTGCACTTGTTATGGCCAGAGGTAAGAGAGAAGGTACTCTCTATTTGTGTAATTGTGTTACTAACAAATCTCCTTCTGTATTATCTACTTTAGATGTGGATGCTAAACTGTGGCACTCAAGGCTTGGCCACATGAGTGAGAAGGGGATGTCAATTCTTAAGTCCAAAGGTATGCTTTCAGATTTAAAAGGCATAGATCTAGAGTTTTGTGAGCACTGTGTAGTTGGAAAATAGAAAAGGGTTAGTTTTCTCAAGACTGGGTCTACTAAGAAGAGGCATAAGTTGCAGCTTGTTCACACAGACGTGTGGGGACCAGCTCAGGTTGATTCCATTGAAGGATCACAGTACTATGTGTCTTTCATAGATGATACTATAAGGAAGGTATGGATCTATTGTATTAGAAGAAAATCTGATGTATTTGAGACTTTTAAGATTTGGAAAGCTATGGTTGAGAATGAAATAGGTAAAAGATTGAAGTGCCTGAGATCTGATAATGGCGGTGAGTTCTGAAGTTATAAGTTCAGAGATTATTGTTATATGCATGGAATCTGCAGGCAAAAGATGATTCCAAGGACACCTCAGCAGAATGGAATTGATGAAAGAATGAACATGACAATAATGGAGCGTGCAAGATGTATGAGATTGCATGCCGGTTTGCCCTTACAGTTTTGGGCACAAGCTATTGACACTGCAGTATACCTGATTAACAGAGGACCCTCTACAGCTCTGGATGGTGGTATTCCAGAAGAGGCATGGACAGGTAAAAAGGTTGATCTCTCATATCTCAAAGTTTTTGGTTGTGAAGCCTTTGTGCACATAGATAAGTAAAATAGAAAGAAGCTTGATGCTAAGTCTATGAGGTGCACGTTTATTGGCTATGGCTCAGATGATTTTGGTTACAGATTGTGGAATCTAGAAACTAACAAGGTAATTAGGAGCTGTGATATTATTTTCAATGAAAGAGTGATGTATTGTGATCAGCTAAGGAAGCTGAATCAATCTGAGCAGAGCAATGATGAATTGGACGAGGTGAAGGACCAATATGAGCTCGTAGGAAAAAGAAATAATCACTTGCAGGAAAACACAGAGACCGACATCGGCAGGGTAGGGATCGGCGTCGACAGTATAGAAACCGAGGTCAGCCATACAGAGACCGACGTCAGTAGGACAGGCACCGGCGTCGGTCAGATAGAACCGGTGTCGGCTAGTAACAGGTCTAGAGGTGACTGAGGTCGGTCACTGTCAGAGAATTTGGATGGACAGCGTGTTGTGAACGAGTTTTAGACACCCATTAGGAGGTCAGAAAGGGTGAGTAAGCCTCCAATTAGATATTCTCCTTCTTTATTTTATCTATTGCTAACTGATGGTGGAGAACCAGAGAGTTTTGAAGAAGCAATACAAGTGGAGTCCAAGAGTCAGTGGGAGCATGGCATGGTTGAGGAGTTGGAGTCCTTAAGAGAGAACCAAACATGGGATTTAGTTGAATTGCCAGCTGGTAAGAGAACACTCAAGAATAGATGGACCTACAGGTTGAAAAAAGGTGAGAATGGACAGATGAGATATAAGGCCAAATTAGTAGTGAAAGGATTTGCACAAAAGCCAGGTATTGACTTTGGTGAGATTTTTTCTCCTGTTGTTAAAATGACTTCTATAAGGGTTGTATTGTCTTTGGTTGCTTTTGAAGATTTGCATCTTGAGCAGCTAGATGTTAAGACAGTGTTTCTTCATGGAGATTTGGATGAAGAAATTTATATGGAACACCCAGAAGGATTTGAGGTCAAGGGCAAGGAGAAGTTTGTGTGCAGATTGAAGAAAAGCGTGTATGGCCTCAAGCAAGCTCCTAGGCAATGGTATTTAAAATTTGACAGGTTTATGACTGAGCATGGCTACAATACATGTCAATCTGACCATTGCGTGTATTTCAAGAGATTTAATAATGGTAGATATATTATTATATTGTTGTATGTAGATGATATGCTAGTTGCAGGATCTCACATGCAGGATATCTCTGAGCTTAAGGTGAAACTAGCTCAAACGTTTGCTATGAAGGATTTGGGAGCAGCAAAGAAAATTCTTGGCATGAGCATTAAGAGAGACAGGAAAAATCACAGGTTGATATTGTCTCAATAAGATTATGTGAACAAGGTGTTGAAACGGTTCAATATGTAGGATGTTAAACCGGTAAGCACACCTTTGGCTGGACATTTTAAGATGAGTAAAGAACAATGTCCTGATTCATATGATGAGGTAGAGTACATTAGTAAGGTTCCATATTCTTCCACAGTAGGGATTTTGATGTATGCAATGGTGTGTACTAGACCATATATTGCCCAAGCAGTGGGAGTGGTAAGTAAGTATATGGCCAATCCAGGTAAGGAAAATTGGAAAGCAGTTCAGTGGATCCTTAGATATCTGAGAGGAACCAGCAGTAGGCACTTGTGCTATGGAGGTTCAGATACTTTTCTACATGGTTATGTAGATTCAGATATGGCAGGTGATTTGGATGGCAGGAGGAGCACTACAGGTTATGTTTTTATTGTAGGTGGAATGGCGATTAGCTGGATATCTAAGTTGCAGAAGGTTGTTGCCTTGTCAACTACAGAAGTAGAGTATATTGCAGCCACAGAGGCTAGCAAAGAGATGATATGGATGACACGGTTCATGGATGAGCTTGGTAGGGAGCATGAGAGTTGCAAATTGTATAGTGACAGTTAGAGTGCAATCCATTTGGCTAAGAATTCAGCCTTTCATTCAAGAACAAAGCACATACATCTAAGGTACCATTTCATACGATAGGTATTGAAAGATGGTGAGTTGAAGCTGGAGAAGATCCATACAGATAGGAATCCTGCTGATATGTTAACCAAGCCGGTTACAAAGGAGAAGTTGAATCTTCATTCAACTTCTGTTGGTCTTCATGATTGAGCTGAAGATGGAGGAGCTAGAAGATGTTGCTGTATAGGTACTGGTGCAGCTATTTATCTCCAAGTGGGAGATTGTTAGGGTGTGGAGCTAAAAGCTTCACCAAAGAGCACACTATGACAGTTTTGGGTCTACATAGAAACCGGCATCAGTCAGGAGTGACCGACGTCAGTCAGGTGCAGTTACAGAGGTGCTGATGTCGGCAGTGGGTCGGCTGACGGCGGTCACAGGCAAGCAGCAGGAACCGACGTCGGTTACCTGTGCGTCCAAGAAGCTATTTCCGAGGATAGAAGTGAGTGTTTGCATGATGAGTTTAAGTTGTAGTCTTAAGCTCACGTCTCTATTATTAGTAATATTATTTTTAGAGCCCTTGTTCAAGTGGCTTAACTGTTTGTTGTAAGTGCATGCTCAAGTTTCCTAATTCTATATGTAGAATTAGATCTTCTTAACTTTGTGTGGATTATTATAGTAGTTGTTGAAGAACAATACAAAATTGAATCAATCCAGGCTTGTTGGAGTTGATTGTTCTTGAGAGAGAGAGCTCTTGAGGAATAGAGATCTAGTGAGAGATCTATACATCTAGGAGAGGTGTGGAAGAAAGAAGTTTCTTCAATTGTATTCCTTTTGTAAAGAGTTTGTTAATACAAGTTTTCAGGGTGGTTTCTTGTATCTCTTGTTCTTGTTGTTTATCATTCTAGTTACTTGTCTATCTAATTTATTTCTGCGTTTATTACTTTCACAAGTGTAATCTATTGTTGGTTGATCCCCAATAGGGACAAGAGAAGAGAACCAAAGGGGATGCACAAAATGTTTGATTCCCTATGGAGGGGCCCTTTTACTATTCATCAGCTCAATGGTAAAAATAGTTTCCTATTGAAGTATCAAGATGGCACTCTCTTCTCTCTGCCTCACAATGGACAACATCTGAAGCACTTCAACTCTTGAAGTATCAGAAGAGTTCCCCTATACATATGTATATTTGTATAGTCTTTTGCTCTGTTTTGTTCATTTCATTTTCATTTTTGGAACCTTTCTTTTTGGGTAGCTCAACTCCATAGCCCAATGGTACACTTCAAGGCACTGGAGATTCTGGTTTCTACTCCCCTCAGTTGTTCCAAGTTCTCATCTGAAGGAAGTTCCCCAACTGGAGCCAGCTGTTGTCCCCCAAAAATATCACTCATTTTTGGGACAACATTTGAAATATTTTGGTCCTACAGACCAAAATCCTCTCTTCCCCTTTCAAAAATTGTTCTAAGCATTCAGGGTCTTCATTTTTCAAGCTTTCTAGAAATATATGGACTCTGCAGGCTTGAATCTATGAACTATGTAGGCTCAAATCTATGAACTCTGCAGGCTCAAATCTATGGACTCTGTAGGCTTGAATCTATGAACTCTACAGACTTGAATCTATGAACTCTGCAGGCAGGCTCAAATCTATGGACTCTTAAGGTTGGTTTCTACAGACTCTGCAGGAAAGAAATGGGTTCAACACTTAGCCAAATAACGAAGAATGAATTGATTGAACCATTGAACCGTTGAACCAAAGTTGGTTCAATCGGTAAGTTCAAAGGTTCAACCAAAGCTTAGAAAGATAAAAGAAGTAGTGTTTGAGCGAGACACAAAATAAACCAATGAACCAATTAAACTTTGAACTGAAAGTGTTCGAAGTTCAATGGTTCAACATGGTTCAAAAGTTCAAAGGTGGCCTCAAGCAAAGAGAGAAGCAACATGGATGATTCCAAAGGCAAGTTCAAATGAAAGCAATGGTTCAACCAAGGAGCAAGAAAGTGATTGAACCAATAAAGTGATTGAAGCAAGAAAGTGATTAAACCAAGGAGTCGAGAAGGCCGCCTAAACTGTTGAAACAGTCAACCAATGACGTCCTTGCAAACATCAAATTTAAGGTAAGGGAATATCCATTAAAATTCAAATAAAGTGCAAAATTTGAAGGAAGAACCAAGTGACTGGCTGAAAAGATAGCCCAATGGCTCAAATCATAGCAGGAAGAGACAAAGCTGGAAAAGGCAAAAGTAGAAAGAGGGAAAAGCCTGAAATGTCTGTGCAGAAGTAGTTTTAGTAGGTGGAATAGTCCACTAAATAGGTATTTTGGCTTGCAATTTAAGGATGTAACCTATTTTTTCCTTCCATGAATTAAATACAAATGGACAGCTACGCAGATGTCAGAGGGGACATACTAGATGATCCAGACTCGGGAGAAAACATATGGGATGAAATGGCATGCCATAGTTAAGATAGTTGCCCTATTTTCAATGCAGTCCTGTGACAAACCTAGAAATACATTCAAGGCATTGAATGCACAACATGGGCCATTCTATGGAAAACAAGTGCCCAAGTCTTTCTTGGAGTGCTATATATTTTAATCTCTCATTTGTTACAGGGGAGAATTTTCATTTTACAAGAGTGAAACTCTACCCATTTTGAAAGAGGAAGACTGAGACTTTGAGCTCAGGTTGTAATTTCATTTTCATTTTTATCTGAATGAGAAAGCAAGTTTTTCATAGACTTTGTGTTGTTCTAAATTGTGTCACTTTAGAAGATCATTCTTATGTCTGTCTTCTGAAGGTGTCCTTATTCATTTAATTTGGTAAGCAAAATTAGTGAAGGTAATAGGGAAGTGTCCTGAAATCAACGTTGGGAAGACTTTGTGCTTTCACAATTGATTTCAGTCTGTGTTTTCCTTTTCTTTTTGTGTTGAAGATTTTAGGGTGACTTTGTGCCCCCATTATCCTTTGTGATATACTCTTTGGGAAATTGAGGTGGAGACTTTGTGCTCTATTTCATCCTGCTATTACTACGCCCTTTAGTCACTGGTTTCTTATCTTACTACCTGAAAGAAACTCTTGCTATTTTCTGTAAGAACACTTTTGAAAGAAGAGAAGTGCCTTCAGTGTTTACACCAAGATTTCTCCTTTGTCTGTGAGCATCATCTCTGAAAGAAGAGATATGGATGGTTTATCCCACCCTTGTGTCTTAATTTCTACTTATTTATATTGTATATAGCCTCCGCATATTTAATAGGGAACCTCCCCTTGATGAGAGGAGAAATTTGTCTCCGATTGATGTAGTAAACCTACACACCTGGGTGACCAATCTTCCTATGTTGTGGTGATAGGAACTATTTGGGTCACCAATTAGTTGGCTGACAAAATATTCACCCAACAGTCCTAACTTAGCATTTGTCACCCTAGCTTACCAAATTTCTAAGTACATCATGCCTACACATTTAAATTATATTGGGTTTCTTACATTTGTTTGTTTGTGCTCTTTAGTTTTGTATCCTTGGGTTTGTCCAAAGTAGTTTCTACACCCTCCGTGATCAAAACTACAAACACAACATAAAAACATTCAATAATAAAGGTAAGTCAAGCTACACATGCATTAATTTTATTTCAATTATTTCATTTCAATCATTTCCTTACAGTTATTTTATACTTTAAAATACTAAAATTTATTTAGCTTCAGCATTATGTGTTGTTATGTTCTTTTCTCAAATTACCATCCCTTATTGCACGTACATGACAAGTGATGATCTTCGATTGGGGCATATGTATACACATAAGATTTAAAAACTTTATCAATTACTTATGCATTTTATCTTGAAATAACCCATTGAGTCCCAATCTCTTTGAGTGCACACCTTAAAGGGTGTATCATGAAAGGGGTGGGTAAACCATTAGTGATTAACAAGATTGTTAATACCCATACCACCACTTGAAAATAACACAAACCTTATACTATACACTTCCCTAAGATTTGACACCTCCCTTACACACTCCTCCAAGAAATTCACCACCTCAATTAGCCCCTACCTAAGCCAAAAACCCTTTTTGAGATTTACTAAACAATGTCATCATGGGTTGATCCTATATTCAAATTAATATTAACACGTTATGGGTCAAGGTAGATTTTGGTCAACCCAGACCGAGGCCTAACTTGTTTTTCTCAATTAATAATACAAGGTCAAATTGGGCTGACCTTATCAGTTAAAATTTTAGAAAGGTTTAGGGTTAGATTCATCTATATTTACACATTATTTTTTCCATTTATTAGAGAGAGACAAGAGTTAATTATTCAATTACACTTATTTATAATTTGTTCTTCCACCATTCTATTTGAGGAGTTATTTACTTAGGGTTTTACACTTGGAGGAAAAACTTTGTCTTGTGAAAGCTTGAGATTCATTAGGAGGTCTTGGATATAGTCCATTGTCCATCCTTAGCTTATTCAACATTACAAAACAACCTATTACAAAGCACCTTTGGCCAAGGGAGAGATTGAGTCTCGACATTTTGTCTTCAAGGTAAGTATCTCTAACTTTACTTCTCTATTTTAGTAGATAGGAGTATAAGTAATGAATTTTGAATATATTTCTCTCTCCATGCATTAGGGTTATATCTATACATAAATTAATTATAATGATTTTATGAATGTTTACTTTCATGTATATTACCCCTATTTTGTGCCACAAGCGTTAATGAGTACTAGGTTAGATTTTACTTTACTTAGCAAATAATAGAAAACATAGGACCTAGCTAGGGTTATCACATGGTGTTGCTTGACTTGAGGCTTTGGAACCCTCTATAGTGAGATTATTATGGTAGAAAATATTTTTTTGGTCATGACCCTGAATGTTTAAATGTATCAACAAGTGAAAGTGTAAGTGTGATTTATCTTCTTCGAACTAGGATTGATTTGTAGGTCGACTAAATTTTCCTTTTTATACAAATGTACGCTAGTTTTAGATTTGGAGGCATAATTTTATCCTTTTTAAAGGTATATTCTATGATGGGATAATGATGGGTGTGGTGATGTTCAACTTCCAACATCTTACAATATTGATAAGGCTGTGTATCGTAAAGGGATTGTGACCTCTATATTGGAGTATGGGAAGTTTAAACATTGATGCAAAGTGGAAGGAATAATGTGCATGCCATGAATCCATGGATGATCAAGGAGGAGGTTATACAATATATCAATTTCAAGGACATGGAATAAGGTTTGATGTGTGATAGGACCAACAATGATGGGTAGATAAATAGTACCAGCTAATTCCCTTTTAGCATTATCGTATCCCTTGAGGGTAATGATGTCTGATTCTATGTTCGATTTTGAGTACCCGAGGTGCTTGACCAACTTGAGTGTGCAAATGTTTAGTGATGACACATTGATTATGAGTATCCACTTGATTTTGTGCTTGGAAATAATTACCTTGATGTAAAGATGAAAATTATGGAATTATCTTGTCAGTGAAATATCATTATGATCCAAGGTGATTTATTAACCCAATGACAAATGTCTTACAAGTGCTTGGAATTGTGATGGGTCAATATCAGTGGGGAAATTTTACTGTTATAGGGATGGTATAATATATCCTTTTGAATAGAGGATATTCATGACACATCCAAAATGGATATTTATGTGGGGGAATTCTCCAACTGTTGAATAAGGTCATACTACTTTTCAACTATGGATGTAGATGGTTTTCATTTGGACATGGAAGGATTCAGAATTTGATTATGGGATTTTAATGTGGTAGCTATTTTAATTGTGAACTTTGGGTACCGAATAGTAACAACACATTCTCGAGTTTTGATGGGATTGTTAAGGTCTCAGGATAATGACTTTATCACACTAAGTTTTGATAGATTGATGGCAAGAATTAATTTTGCCAGTGGCCACAACATTATAATAATTATGTGGGACATTATGATAATCCACATACTTGGTGCAATTGTTTTGACATTGGTGGTGATCCTGATATAGTTGTTGATAATTATGTTTATCATGTTTTGGGAATGAATCTTTGAAAATTACCATGTTTTGATTTTGTGATATCGATGCATTATTGTCAAGCTCAATGTCACCATGATCTAATAGATTCTGAATGTAGTATTTGAGATGCATTCATTTGTAAATAGCATACCATTTGATGTGGTGATAGTCACAATATTCATCTTCTTAGTAACATTATGGCTTAGGATGTCCTGATTCAAAAGGATTTGTTTGAGTAGAAATATCATGTTTGTCACCAAAATCTATTAGAATACTGATTTTATGGGTTCTCTAAGAGAATTGAGGTTTTTTATTTGATATTATGTCTTGGCAGGTACTCTTTTAAGAGTGACCTTTAGAGTGGATTAATGTTTTGGAATGCCTTGTTTGAATGTTTTATACATGTTTAGACTCTGTAACTATATCACCAATTATAATCTTGTTCTTGTTAAATAAATTGGGTTTTTTTAAATTTGTGCTTAAGTGATAGCATGAGGTCAATAAGTGTGTCTAGAGAAAAATTTGAATAAACCCTTATAAATGAGTGAATTTTCAATTTGTAATCCATTTTGGATGATCTCATTGAATGTAGTGGTGCATTGGGGTTTCACATGATAGCTTATTTCATGATTAGTATTTTCCAAAAAAATGTTTTCTAATTGTTTTTTGGAAAATGAATGAGGAAATAAATTGGATAAACTCATCCATTATTGCAAAAAGGATGAGAAACTTTTCCCACTCCTCTATTTAGATTTGCAAAGGTCCATCAATGTCAACTCATGTTATACATTGTATGAGAAATTCTTCACAAAATGTTCTGACAAGTCTAAAAATGTAGTGATGGATTCCTTAGGTAAATGGAGGAACCATTCCAAAGCTTTCTACCCAAGATTTAGGGAGATAAATTTAGATAGAATTTGTGATTATACACCACTTCTTCATGAACCATGAAGAAATATCTAAGGTGGTCTCATGGATCTCCTTTCCCTTTGTATTTATCAAATTTTTGAACCTCAAAGTGAGCGGGGAAGGGGATTTGATAAATATATTCATCAAGGGATATGGACATAATTTTTAAACTTTAATTTCATGCTTTGTTTCCCTACTTGTGATCCTTGAAGAGTGTTTTTCATCTCTTGCCACTTTTGAACAAAAGAAGTATTTAGAGAAAGATTTGATGCATGTTGATGGGTGGATGGAAGATGAATAAGGATGAAAATATGATTAAAAGACAAATGTAAATTGGCATTAGATGTAGGAGGTATGTGTAGACACTACTTTTTGGCCACATTCTTTGTCTAAATGGATATCATATTGATTTCTTGCAAAAAATGCAAATTAAGTTTAGAAATCACTAAAACACCCAAATTCATACACACATTAGATGTAAATACCCAGAATCATGTCAAGCCTTCCCTATTTTGGGTAATACCTTGTACACAGTGGTAACCTCTCATCGATTCATCCCTAATCAAATTACAATCTAGTAAACTAACATTTTTGACCAATAGTGCATGACAATTAATCAAATTTATAAAAATTACAAAAAGCCTAATCAAATTTACTAAACTAATTAAATAAAATTAAAGGCTCAAGTCAAAAATTCATGTTGAATTAATGAATATCTAATATTTTAAAATTAAATTTCAAAAAATATCAGGGAACATAATGTCATGATTATGTCATCAACCTCAAAGTCAAAATTTAGAAATATCAACATAAATGAGATAAATATTAAGAATTTTGAGCCATGCTTCATAAATGCAACCAATTTCCTAAAACATAAATGCTTTCAACCTCTTAATCCTAACCCAAGCTTAACCACCCAAAGGTTGGAGTTAGTTGGAAAGCTATAAATAGCAAGGTCCTCACTCACTTCAACCAAGCTTCTCAAGCCAAATTTACCATGCAAATTTTTTGATAAGAAGCTTCATAATCATTTCATGTGCCAAGCTAAACCATATGTGAATAAGGAAAGATGCTTCTCATGAAGTACTAACATTTCCAAAGATTAATTATTCACAAACATGTTTACATGCAAATTAGCAAGCAAGGCTCTCTAGGAAGGTAAAAAAATAGTACTTTTATCTTCTTCTTGGTTATTTATTTATTAGTCATTTATTAAACATGAGTACTTAGGCTTAGAATGTTAGTTGTATTTGATTTTTTTTTGTTTTATGCACTGATGATAGAAGCTAACATCATCTTTGGATTCTTATGCTACATAATGGCACACTCAATAAGACCCCAAGGGTTGGATGTACCCCAAAAACTATTCTAGATCATTTCATTTATTCTAATTACTAGATTTGGTCTTTTGACAAGCTAATTCTCTCTCTTTTCTCCCAAATATCTATTAAAATCCATTCAGGACCAAATGATGAATTTATGACTATGTATTGGTAAATTCATCCCCAAAAATGGTGAAATCATCTCCATTATTCTTTTAATTGACAAAATCATATCTTTAAGCATTGAAATCATCTATGTTATCTTCTATTTCTTCAAAGGTTTTGTTCATCAATGAAATTGTTCACTATTTCAATGAATTTGGCTTAGGTTTCGGTGAAATCATCATAACTTTCAATGAATTTATTCTCTATTAGACATAATCCATTTATTGAGTTTCGATGAAAATGTTCACATTACCTTATTGGTTGTGTTGTTTAATTTTTTATCAAAAACATTCTACATTTCAATGAAACCATCCAAAATTTCAATGAAATTTTTCACATATCGGCAAAATTATTTCAAGTTTGGTTTTCTACTCATTAGTGATTATGTGTTATTTTAAATGAAATTTTCATATATTTAGAAAAAATGTAATAACATTAATGAAATTATATCTAATATCAGTGAAATCATCTTTGTCTAGTTTTTTATGTTCTATCTCTATTCTACACAAGTTCTTATAAACAATGAAAAGGTCTTGCATATCGACAAAATTATCTTTGTGTGAAAACTTGAGAGTTATAAAATAAATGAAATCAAGCTCCTTCAAGTCATTAAAATTATTGATTGAAAATTTAACCACTTGTATTATAGGTTTAACACATTTTTAGTTTTATTTTACAACTAACCAAGCCAAAATTCATTCATATTTACAAATTGGTGCTTAAGAAATAACAAACCATAATTGCTTTCATGATATTAAGAGCATTTTACCTTGCATTATTTGCTTAGATAGTTGTATTCTTTTTCATTCTTAGTTGGCTGATTATGAGTCAAACCCTAAAGAAAAATCATGTATGCTCTCTCCTCATTCCTAGGAATTTGGATGACTCAAAAATGACCCTTTCTTCCTTTATTTTTTGTTTGACTTGGTGAGCGGGACTTCATAACCTCATCATAAGTCATTTATAGGTGTACTAACCTTGGGTTTCATTTCCCAGCATCATACCAACCCCAATTATTTTATGGGGTATAAAAATTTGGTGTGCCATTGAATTAGATAGTGGTTAAATGGTTAACTTGACAAGTCAAATGGATCCCCATAGCATGCACATTATACACATTAAACTTCAGTAAGAAATTAATAGATGAAGTGGTTACGAAATGGATAAGACCATTTTATAATAATCTAGATAGCTTATAATCCACTTGATGGATATTTTATTGCACCCAAGTATTCTTTGATACTTGTGGACCATATATAAAGCTAATTCAAAAAAAATAGATTAATAGAGCCCACTTGTTGCTGATTATCTCACTAATGTTGAGTCACTTTAGTAATCTAATTTCCATGCCAAATACAAGTTCTTAAGATATAGATGGGGGTTAAACACTCTATCTTCATGCACTTTCATTTATTGGATTAACACCTAATTCTTATCAAGAACTAGTACATCAATAGAATTTGGTGGATACTATGCAAACCTTGTGTTAGTTATTAAGATAGGAACATGTGTCACATGTGTTTTCTTGAGTTCAAAACCATTTCGTACAAACAAAAAAAATCAAAATCATTTTAAACCAAATTCAAAATCTACTTTCAAGTTTTTTTCTAATCACAATTAGTTTACACTTGAGTCTTGCCTATCACTTGGGCTTGAGTGGTTTACTCTTTATATATAGATTCTGTTACTTGGATTGGATTTCAGTTTGATTTAAGAGCTTTAACTAAGTGCAAGTTTAAGTGCCTATTCTAATGTGCCTTCATTTTAAATTTCTAAAAAATCCAACTATTAAGTTCAAGTGCCCAACTTCATGTCACATGTGTGATGTTTTATCATTTGATTTAGCTCACAACCAAGTGCCGATTCTAATTTACCTTTTAGTTCCAATTGTAAAATTTCAAGTTCCAAGTTCCAACTCAAGTTCAATTCATGCCAAGGTCAACCCCTTTTCTAAGGATTAAGATCTAAACCAAGTTTGGATCTTGATTCAACATTTCAATACCAAGTTTCTTATTCTTGTGCCCTTATGTTATACATGACAAGTGACTCAAATTCAAATGTTCCCAAGGTCTTATCTATTGAGCATTATATATTTGAAACCCTTGAACCTCAAATATGTGGACACATCCTCTTATCAAAACTTGCCTTTACTTATTGAAATAATTGAAATTGGTATACCATTTTATTGTAATGTTAAACACAAGTAAGACACTTTGCCTTAGATCAATTTATAAGTGCCTTTTACCAAGTCAAGTTAAAATTTTAAGGTGCCCAAACCTTTTATCAAAATCAAGATCATAGACTTAACCTTGCCTAGATACACACATAGTCGGGGCATCTATAACCCCTCATTTGATGAGGAAGTGGTTTAAAACTCCTATGGATATTGTATACACTCTTTTTTGGCTACATTCTATGTCTAAATGGACTTTAGATCAATTTCTAGTAAATAATGCAAATTAAGCCAAGAAATCATTGAGCATCCCAATTTTGTCACCACATTAGACATAAATGCCCAAAATTCCTTCAAGGCTTCTATATTTTGGGAAATAACCTATACACAATAGTAACATCTCATGGATTAATTCCCAATCAGCTTGTGACCAAGTAAATTGACATTTTTGACCAATTGAACGAGGCACTTAACCAGATTCTTGAAATGACCAAAAGGCTAGGCAAGATTGATTAACCAAATAAATAAAATTAAATGCTTAAGCGAAAAATCTATATTAAATTAATGAATATCTAATTTTTAAAAAATGGATTTTCAACAAATATTAGGGAATATGAGGTCATGATGATGTCATTAGCCTCAAAGTCAAGAAATACAAAATATCAATATAAATGCCATAAAAATAAAAATGTTGACCCATGTCTCCATTAAATGCATTTAGACTCCCAATATTAACCCTATCTCAACTACACATGGGTTAGAGTTAGTTGAAAAAATATAAATACAAGTGCCATGACTATTCTTCAACAAGCTTTTGTGTCTAAACAAATAATGCCAAATTATTGTTATAAAACTTCATAGCCAACACAAGCCAAGAGTGAATTGATAAGCGAACAAGAGGATGTGCTTCCCACAAAGCATTAACATCCTCAAAGATCATTTGTTCACAATACTGAGCACAAGCCTTATCTCACACCAATTGAAAGATGGAGTCATTTTAGGAAGGTAAATGGTGTTTTTGTCTTCCCTTTGTAGATTTCTTTGTTTTATTATCATTGCTCACCATAGTACTTTAGATTATAATGTTGGTTTTCATTGAGTTATTTTAGTTTATTCATTAACAAGAGAGACTAATCATTTTATTTGTAATCCTACATTATAAATATGACCATTATGTATAAGATGAGGATGATCAACCATATCTTGTTAATGTGTCATCCAATATTGAATTTGAAACACATAATCTATTTATTCTAATTATTACGACTACTACTAAACAAGACCAACAATACCAACAATATATTCCAAGTGTATGCACTCATACTAAATAAGGCCAACAATACCTCCAATTTGTACCATTTGACACTAAATAGAGATTGAATCTTATGTACTTTACAAACCTACTACCTAATGATGAATATAAGCAATGTCAATTTTATAGACAACCATTTTACAACAAAGATTAACATCTTGTTAGGTTATTCAAAATGGGTGTGAAATTTCCTCTATATTTTCTCATGGAAAACTTATAATACATGGTTAGAGTACCCAAACAAACACCTATCACATTACAAGAGAGTCAAGCTACTACTAGCCAAGATCCCATTTTTAACCAAGCCTTAGTAGTGATAAATAAAGGGAAAAAATCAACTTGTTGATCCTACAACAAAAAGCCAACTAATTACTTCAAAAATACAATAGGATAAACAAGTCTTGGCTATTTTAGTCAACTCCTTTAATAATATCCAAGTTTATATTAAGACATTGATATAAATCAATCTTCTAATGGAACAACCATTGAATTTGTCTAACTATCTAATATATAATCCAAATCTATTTTCTAAAAATACATTAGTTGTGGACATGTTTAATACACCTCTAGTTGAAACCAGCTTAGCATCTAATCTTGATTTGGAGGTCCTTGTAGACTCTACCCAACAGGAGGTGGATAATTCTCAAATGGCCTATTTTAATCCACACCAAGTACCATCTAAAACACAACAAAACATTGTTCCATCTTCCCTACAAGTTCCTTTTTCTAATGTTCCAAGTACTTTTCCACAATAATTTACTAACACATATGAGCCACAATAACAAATTCCAAGTACTACACCCCATCGAGTTGCAACTAGTACCCCACCTCCATAGGGGGTAGCCAACTATCCACTCCAACAAGTGCCAAATAATGCCCTACCTCAAAAGGTGGAAACCAACATTTTGTTACAAGTGTTGACCAATCCTAAACCAACATTATCTAATCCACAATGCATTCTTATTATCCAACCCATTACTACTTCTATTTAACAAGGGGATTTTTCAAGTCAAAAATAGGTTCCTCTTATGCAGTGAGTTCCTACCAATCAATGATGGGTCCCTTCCCAATTCCAACCAGTACCATTAAATACTCAACAAAACATTCCTCTATTCAAAGCCTCATTTCCCTCCAAATCAAAACCATTTTCCATAAGTATATGTACTAACAATAAGTATCATATCCATAATAGACCTCTAATCCAAGAGTGACTATTCTTGGTAGAACCAATTATGTTAAAATTTCCCAACAATCTATGTTACCTCTTTTTCAAGGTCAAGGTAATCTAGCCTCAACCACCCAACAAAATGTGCCTACTCCATATCATTTTGTTTCTACCTTCCAATATTTGTAGGAGGCTAAATATATAATTTCAACCATTCAAATAGGTAATCAGATTAATAAATTCAAGCTTGATGATATATTATATTATCAATTTGAAATGAGCTACCTTCAAGTACCTCTCCTTCATCACTTTGAGATGCCCAAGTTTGATAAATACAAAGGGAAAGGTTACCCAAAAGAGCATTTAAATAATTTTTTTATCACATGTCAATAATTTTCTTATAATGGCATATACTTACTTCACCTATTTCCCTATTATTTGGCAGGGCAAGCATTAGAATGATTCCTAACTCTACCTAAGAATCTGATCGATAATATTGATGACTTGTTTGAAAAATTCATGCAACATTTCTCTTATAATCTAAAATATGAGTTGACTATGGTTGACTTATGTCAAGCCAAACAAAGAGGAGGAGAAAGATTGACCAATTATATTCAATGGTGGTGCACATTGGCAAGTCAGATTCCACATAATCTCCATAATAAATAACTAGCTATAATATTCATGACCAATTTTCAATTTGATGTGGCTCATAATATCAAACTCAATTGTGCTAAAACCTTTGAAGAAATCATTATTCAAGGACTAAAAATTGATCAATCTCTCATCGATAAGGGAATTATCAAAATTTACTCTCAGAACCAAATGTAGAATAAAACTCAGGCACAAGCTCCCACATAAGCATAAATGATTACATCGAAGAAGCCTAGACCTTTTAATAGGGATAAAAATGTTGTAGGAGATTGAGTGACCAAATTTGGACATGTGAAAATGGTGAAACCACTACCTATCCAAATAAACACTCTTACTCAACAACTCACTTTACAAAGGTTGCCTCTAAGAATGGGTCATTCCTGTTGTTGACCTTTTAGTGATCTAGGTGAGCCTATTGAGATGGTATTTCAAAAACTAGTTATAACAAACATGATCATCTTGCCAGTACCAAAACCTTTTCTTATAGATCAACCTAAGCCTAATTGGTATAGAGAGAATGATTTTTGTGACTATCATTAGGTTAAAGAACATACTATTTATAGATACATACAATTTTGACATCTCATTCAATACTTACTTGAACATGGAAAAATAGAGTTGGATAATGTGGCGATAACATCTAATCAAAATCTAGGTATATATCAAAACCCCTTTCCACAACATAACTCTAATAATCAAAATTAGAATTAGTGTTAGTCCAACAACTAAAATCATAATCAACATCAGGCCAATAACCAAAATTAGAATAGGTTGCCAAACAATTAGCAACAATGATAGAATCAATAACAAAAAATTGGAAATCAAGGTCATGATACCCAAATCAACTACAATATTGTCCCTTATGACTACAATGTTGTAGGTTGCATTACAAGTGGATGTATAGCTACCATTAAGATAAAACCACATACCAACAATACTTGTAGGCCTATTGTGTCCATTCTTGGACCTCCTCCTCCATTATTTGGTAACCTTCCTTTAATTTATAATAATTATAATGATAATAAATGACCAAGAGTTACCATACCAAGTTATCATCCACCTTCATCTAATTATAATAACCCTTCACCAAATTAAGATTACGCAGTCATAACCTGATGTGCTAAGGCTACCATTCAAGGTCTCTTACCTTTTTCTTCTAATCATCTTGTTCGAAGTCCTTCACCTTAAAAATGCAAGCCAAGTGCCCATGTTAATGATAAAAAATATGATATTATGGAATAACTATGGAAAATGCCTATGTAAATTTCCATTTTAGATCTCTTGCATACATTTGACATACATAAGAACATATTAAATACACTTTTGAGCTAATCAAAAGTCCCAAGCGACATTTCCCCTGATAAATTTTAGACTCTTGTAAGTCATTTGGATCCTAGACAATAACTTACCTTTGATCAAATGGATATGTCACCCCTTGGACCTTTACACAATAACTCATTATATATAGAGGCCATACTTACTCATCACAAGATCAAATGAGTCCTCATAGATAATTGTTCAGGGTACAACATTATAACTTTGAAGCTAGTCAAACATATAGGTTACACAACTAAAGATATTTATCCAAACACCATTACCATCAAAGTGTATGATAATAAGGAGTGTGAGTCACAGGGTACCATTTGTTTACTAATTATCATTGGTCCTTTAACCTAAAATACACTTTGCCAGTTCTAGATCTAGAATTATCATATAATTTTTTCCTTGGGTGACCATGAATCCATAAATTGCATGTCATACCATCTACCCTTCACCAGTGAATTAAGGTCTCCCATTCTAGGTTAGAAGTCACCATTCTTGGTGACCTATAACCATATTAATTTTGTAAGCATTTGGAGGCTGAATATGATAAATATAACTATCACTTCAGCCTAGATCCTATTCGCTAAAAGGGGAAGGAGGTAATTGATCATCAACTAGAATATAATTATGTGGATCCAAGAACACTTGCTTCCACTTTAGCTACCCTGCCTATAGAAATAGCCAATCACTACACAGTTCTACACAACATCCTTGGGGAATATAAACTTGGAAATACATTTCATATATCCAAATTTCTAAGATGCCAAAAGCATATGGTAGGCCTCAAAATCAATTTACCATAATGGAATGGTGTAAGAAGGACAATTCTCCTTAGATAAGACTATTGGTTTTTATCAAGGCCACTACTCAAGAACAAGAGAAAATCAAAGTAAATGATAATTAATCACTATACAATAATGACTTTGCTATTTTTTATAAAAGTAAAAAGTATCTTATCCCTAACTAAATAATGGATCACTATGATTACAAAGGTAAAGGCATGTGGGCAACACAAGAAGGGACTATCGAACCAATATCACTTGTCAAGCACAAGGGAACTTGAAGCATTAGATGCAAACTACCTTGAGGTGATCCCTTAGATATACTAAGGGAATCTAATTTATCATCTAAGATAATAATGTTGATAATGACACATAGTCATATTATAACATTTATGATGAGTTGGTTGAAACTAACCTATTTGACCCTAACGTTATTTGTACCATTATTGATGTGCCATCACATTCCCCTCTTTTCCTCCATCATCCTCAATTAATCAACTAGGACCAAAAATATGCATACATACCATTGGAATATTTCCAAAATGATGAGTTAATATATGAATTCATGGGACTCAAAGACAATGTGCTTCTTGGTAATCATAAATAAGGATTTATAATTACACTAGACCCTGCTACCTATTTTGGAGAGTAAGTGAACTTCTTTGGTCAAAGATAAAAAGAAAAAAAAAATCAAACGTAGAGATCCCAAAGTGAAAACCTATTCAAGGTGATTTTTGACTAGGGTAAAAGTAAAAATAAAAATTTCCCATGGTGAAAACCTATTTTAGGCACCATTAGATGAGGAAGTTCACCCTCTCTCAAAATAAGCCCAAGCTTCCTCTAGTTCCTAAACCTCTTGCCATTCCAGAATCAGTTTGAAACAAAAACAAACATTTGATCAAATTATTCAAGATTATCCAAATGCTTTTGCCAAATGGCCTTTACCAAATCTTGGGGATTTAGACTCTTCCTTCTTATGAGAACTCGATGAGCCAATCGACCCACCAAATGAATAAGAAGAGAATTATACCACTCTATCAACTATTTTAGAAGATGGTTCCATATTACTCATGGAGGACACCACTAAAGTTAATATTGGAACACCTGATGATCCTAAATGGATTAAACTTGGAGCATCCCTCACTAAAGAGGAATGTTAAGTCCTTACTACCCTTATTTGAGAGTTTATAGACATTTTAGTATGGTGTTATTCAAATATACTAGACTTGGAGCCCACCTTGGTTATGCATCAACTTGTTGTACATCCTGATGCCAAGTTGATAAAATACAAATTAAGAAAGATGCATCCACACATTTCCATTATTGTTAAGAAATAATTGGAAAAACTATTAGAGGTAGTATGCATTCATCTTGTTGATTATTCAGAGTGGATATCCAACATAGTCCCGATCAACAAAAAGACATAAGGAATCTACCCATGTACCAATTTTAGACACATGAATAATGCATGTCCTAAGGATGATTTTCCTTTACTTAATATTGATATGATTGTATATTCCATGTATGGATACAGGATCCTATATCTTATGGATAGTTTATCTGAATATAACCAAATTAAGATCACCTTGAGGACCAACACAAAACAATGTTCACTACTCCATGGGGAACATTTTATTATCAAGTAATGCCTTTTGGCTTCAAGAATGTTGGTGCCATGTACCAACATGAAATGATTATCATTTTTCATGACATGATTCATGATATCTTTGAGGATTATGTTTATGATATCCTAGGAGAATATAAGACTAGAGCAGGACATCTAGAGGTGTTACAAAAATTATTTAATGCTCTATGAATACAAAGTAAGGCTTAACTCTAAGAAATGTGTCTTTGGTGTTACTTTAGGAAAAATTATAGGCTTAATCATCTCTTGAATGGTAGTTGAAGATTATCCATATAAAGTTAAGGTCATTACTAAAATGCCTCCACCTTCCAATTTAAAACACCTCCACATCTTGCAAGGTAAGGTCTAATCTATCAAGTTGTTCATATCTCAATTGGTAGATCGATCTGATCATTTCACTCATATTATAAATAAAGGCACCATATTTTCATGGAATGAATATTGTCAAAATGAACTTGAGTAGTTAAAATATTATCTATATAATCCACTTGTTCTAGATCCACCTACATCTAGAAAGACATTGCTTATCTACATTTCAGCAACTAAACATGCCTTAGGGCACTCTTGGCACATCATAATGACTAGGGGAAATAAAAAGTAGTGTAATAATTGAGATAAACATTAGTATCATAGGAACACAATTACATAATGATTGTTAAAGCTTGTTTAACAATGGTGTTTATAACCCAAAAAATTTGACACTACATGATTAATAACAAGACCATCATCATTGCTAAAGTAGACTCTCTCAAGTACCTAAATTATAAAGCAACATTGATAGGTCACATGGAAAAATGGATAATGATCTTAAGTGAATTTGAGATCGATTATGTGCATCGAAGGCCATTTAGGGGAAATTTATTGATGATCAGCTTGCAGAAGCACCCTTATCAGATATCAAACCACTCTTGTTCAATTTTTTTGATGAGTCCATCATGACTCTTGAGGATACTTCTTCTAATATAAAACACTCTAAACTCTATTTTGATGGTTCCTATAATTTTCAAGGATCTTGATCCAACATTTTGTCCATAATATTGTAAGGGTATCTTATTCCCAAGGCATTCCATATCAGTTTCACTTGTACCAATAACATAGAATATGAAGCACTTGTCACAGGGCTTCATCTAGTAGTATAATGGAACATTAAAAATATACATGTTCATGGATATTATCAATGGATTATCAATTAGGTAATAAATTAGTACCAAATAAAAGATGACAAACTCATTTTGTACAAGAAAATGGTGGATAATCTAATATAAAAATTTGATCACATTTAGTTTGAGCAAATTCCAAGGGGCAATAATAGGATTTTTGATGCAATGACAAATATTGGTTCATTAATATCAATTGTAGATCACATTATTGATTACTAGTTTATTCTCAAACATATCTTGAAACCAACTCATGAATGTTTATCATCTAAAATGGTGTGCAACATTATTGATCTCAGTATAGTGAAATATATGCCTGCCTCCATGACAACATTATCCCTCCTAACCTTTGTCATAAAAAACAAAGAGATTTCATTCATAGTCCCTCTCTTTATACCATACTTGGTTCCACACTCTATCATAGAGGATATGATGGAACTCTACTTCATTATTTAGCTTTGGTAGAGTCAAAATTAGCACTCAATAAAGTACATAAAGGAATTTATGGGGCCCACAACAACAAAGGAGTCCTTGCTAATACAATCCTTTGTACTAGGTATTATTATACCACTATGGAGGCTAATGCATGTGTCTATGTAAATAATTTCATGACTTTTCAAAAGCATACCAATCTTATTCATGTTCCAACACAAGAATTATAACCACTCACAATGTTATGGCCTTTTTCCACGTGGGGATTCGACCTCATAAGCAAGATCAATCCAACTTATTTTCATGGCCATAAACATATCCTTACCATAGCTTAATACTTTACTAAGTGGGTTGAATCCATTCCACTCACTTATGTTACAAGTAAACAGATAGCCAAGTTCATCTTAAAACCCCTCATTTATTGCTTTGGCATTTTTCTGATCTCATTTCTTAAAATGGTGGATTTAAAAAAAAATAAAGACATCAAATCCCTCTGTGCCAAGTACCAAATTACACAACACTTTTCCACCACCTTTTTATTTCAAAATAATGGATAAGCTAAAACATCTAACAAAACCCTGATCCAAAATTTTAAAAAGATAGTTAATGTTATTAGTGGTGATTGAAGTTTGTAATTATTCCCCACCCTTTGGTCCTACCATACCAATCACCTAACTCCCATAGGAGCCATGTCATATTCCCCTATTTATGGTATTAAATCCATTTTTCCTATCAAGGTTGAGTTACCCTCCTTACACATTTCATTAAAAGATATCATTGATGAGGAAGAATACTGAGTCTCTTGAATACAAGAATTAGAACTAATTGATGAAAAATGGATAACAACTTGAACAATCTCTAGGAATATCAGAATAGGCTACATTTTAACTATAACAAGTGTATTAAATATATAGACTTTGAGCTTGGTGACCTTGTTTTGAAAGAGAACCAAAAGAATATCAATGCCACTCATGAAAAAAAAGATAATTTTGAAGCTATTTGGCTAGGACCCTTCAACATCATGGTTAATTGTGAATCTAGAGCATACACATTGGCTATACTAGAAGGAGAATAACTAGATGAGCCTATGAATATTACCCACCTCAAACATTTTTATGCTTGATCATCCTAAACATTGTCTATGAGGACCCCTGCTTAGGGGTACAACTGTTGAATGTTTTTGCTTCATTCATATTTTTGTATCTGCACTAAGTTCCTATTTGATATTATTCCCTTGTTATAGTACCAATCTTGACCTTAATTTTGATTCACATATACTGCAAATAATTTTCAAATGCCATCAGAGAAAAATTCGTACAAAATATTTATATTTTTGGTCATCATCAGAACATCATTGAAGGAAGTAACTCACCACATGCATACATGATTACCTTAAAAGTTATGTTTTTCATTCATTGCTTATATTGTGCTAATTTATTCCAATTCTTATACCACATGTGCCATTTGTATGCCATTTCTGTTTCTAACCCTGCTTTTGATTTGTAGTACTTTTTGCTAGGTGGAACTACATTGACTTGAGTCCCATTTGGACTATGTAGGAAACACTCAGTTTCTAATGTCAGCTTGATCAACCCTTTCCAACACTTTCACTATTTTACAAGCACCTTAAGCAATGCTCTCACCAATTTATGAGTTAACTTATTTTATATCTCATAATCCTCCATGGAGTTGAGATGCTAAAAACCCTAAAATTTTAAAAATCCTAGCAAACAACCTAAAAATTATAAAATTTCATTAAAAGGTTTTAAAATATCCTTGAGAGATATTAAGCCATAAAATTTTTGCTTGATTTTGTCATCCTATTCACTAGTGGATTTACCTTTATTATAGGTGGTGTGGTTTATCACTTTTACTGGGTAGGAAACTCTTATCCAACCATGACCATTTCCATTTCTTGATAGTGTCCACTCCCATTTCTAGGAGAACTACATCAGCTTGAGGTCCACATGGACTATGTAGGCAATGCTTAGATGCATGGGGTATCCTGAGTTAGCTCGACCACCCTTATTATTATTTCATTGTTCCTAATTTTCATTAAATGCTCTCATTATTTGTAATTATACCTATCCTATTGTTCATCTATAACCAATTTATTACTTATCATCATTTTTATTCTTCCCATATCCTTGGGAGAACTAAATTTGGCCTGAAGTTCATGTTGGATCCAATGTCCATGAAACTATGTAGGCAATGTCCACTTGCTTAGTACATTTAGAGTCAGCTTGACCACCCCCTTCTTATTCTTATATTCTCCCCTCCCATTCTAGGTTACCCTCTTGTCTTGATGAAATTTCTAAGCCTAATACCTTAAATCACACACACGTAAATGGTTGACTAATTGCTTGATCACTTTTTATTTGTGTGTTTACCTAATATTGTTTATATTTGATTGTTATTGGTATGCTCCTTTGGACTAAGCAACTGGATGTTTTATGTTAATTTTATTTCAATTTATGTTTGCTTTTTTCTTTACATTGTTTGTTTCTTTTGTTGTTGCCTTGACTCATTTCATATTGCTAATAGGGTCATCAACATGGTGTTTCTTGTTGCATAATTGTACTTAAGTTCATCCATTAACATTTGAAAACATTACCATCATGGTTTTTATCATTGATGCTTTGTTATCCATTGTCTATTGGATCGTAGGTCAGTCCTTACACACATCATAGTTATGTCAACATGGAATTTTATCCCATTATGCATACTATTTTGTGCTATATCAAAAATTTGGATCTAAGAGTCTACTCGGTAATGCTACAAAACAAATTCTCCTTGTTCACTTTATCCCCATCGATTGACCCACCACAACTAATTTATATGCTCTTAATGATACATTTGAGTGTATAAAAAAATATTATAATAAGCATTATTCTAAACCAATCACATCATTCTTCAAACATTATTTTTCAACTCTCTTTTGGACCAATGTATGATCAACATCTGCCATACTAGGGCAAACCTTTTTAGACCAATTATCACTCACATCCACCCTTTTGGGGTAAATCTATCTAGACCAATCAACATTTATATTTTCCTACTAGGGAAAAATTAGTTAATCACCAATAAAAATTCTCTCTACTGGGGCACATTATTATCCACATGGACTACCTTGTTTGGGGCTTCTACCTTCATTTTGCCCTACTAGGGCAAATTATTCTAATTCCAAGCCCACAATATTTGTCCTATTCTTGGGCAAGCCAAAGTGTGCTTCTTGTTTTGGGATGCATCCTTCCCACTTCCCTCTCTTTTTTAATATTCCATCCATATCTTTCATCATTGCATGTCCTCTTAATGGGGCATCATGGGTCATCTATTATTTCTCTAGCTAAATTTTCAAACTACTTATTCTTAATGGATTTTTCAATCTTTGAAAAGACGTTACTAAGCATGTGTTTCATAAATGCCTTCTCAAAAAGGGGTAAAATATAGACTCTTTTTTGTCCACATTCCATGTCTAAATGGATATCAGATTGATTTCTTATAAATAATGCAAATTAAGCCTATAAATCATTGAAATGTCCAACTTCATCTACACATTAGATGTAAATGACTAGATTATGTCAAGGCTTCCCTATTTAGGATAATACCCTGTACAAAGTGATAACCTCTTGTTGATTCATAACCAATTAAATTATAACCTAGCAAATTGAAATTTTCAAACAATAGTGCAAGGCAATTAATTAAATTTCTTAAAATTAAAAAAAGCCTAATCAAATTCACTTAACTAATTAAATCAAATTAGAGGCTTAAGTGAAAAATTTATGTTGAATTAATTAAAATCTAATTTATAAAAATTAATTTTCAATAAATATCAAGGAACATGATGTCACAATGATGTCATCAGCCTCAAAGTTAAAAGTTAGAAATATCAACATAAACAAGATAAATATCATGAATGTTGAGCCATGCTTCATAAATGTAACCACTTTCCCAAAGATTAAACATTTTCAACCTCTCAACCCTAACCCAAACTTAGCCACACATAGGTTGGATTTAGTTGGAAAAATATAAATAATAAGGTCCTCACACACTTCAAACCAAGCTTCTCAAACCAAACTTACCATGATAAATTATTGCAAGGAAGCTTCATAATCATTTCATGTGCCAAACCAAAATACAAGTGAACAAGGAGAGATGTTGCCCACAAATCACTAACATTGCCAAAGATCAATTGTTCACAAACATGTTTACATGTTAATTATCAAGCAAGGCTCTCATGGAAGGTAAAAAATAGTTTTTTTATCTTCTTCTTGGTTATTTATTTGTTAGTCATTTCATCACGTGAATACTTAGGATTATAATGTTAGTTTTCTTTGATTTGTTTTTATTTTATGCACTAACGATAGAAGTTAACATCATCATTAGATTCCTATGTTATAATATGTACACTCTATTGGAAACTTTAGAATTATTAGAGGCTTGTTTTTGTTGATTAAATGAGATATGTTTCTATTGATTAGATGGGATTTATTGCCACTGATTGGATGAGATTTTTTGTTGTTAATTGGATGGCATTGCTATTGGTTAGATGATGTGGTCGCTAAAGTTGAGGCTAAAGTAGATATTATTTGGACAACTTGTTAAAGTTGGTCAAGTATGACTGTATTTAGGTATTGAGAAGATTGATCTACTAAAGTTGATTTTCCTTTGTTAGTAGCTTCATGATCTAAATGGAGGTTTTTAAATTGATGTCGATCTTGATTTATATGATAACTATTAGTGGCTTATTCTTGGTCATAGACCTCTTGATCTTGTCTATAGGATAGGTGCATTGAATCTATTTCAAAATAATTAGAATCACTTACTTGGGCCAGATGCGATATGATTTGACTTTTATTTCCATAAATATATTATTCAAGATCACTTTTTCCTTGATCCATTTTGAACTACTTGCTATTATTATCTTGGCCATATTTGCTTTGATCAATGTCACTATTAGTATGACCATCATGTTCTTTATTCGAGGGGAATGGATTATTTATGATGTTCATTTCAACTGAGGGATTTTTACCCAAATTCAAATAAAAAAATTGGGTTACTTCTGGCTTAGCTTCAAGTGAAATAAGCCATGGGTGTTGGACTAAATGCAAATTTATGTAATTAGGATTTTGATGTGGATTTGACTCTATGAATGTTTGGATTGATATTGGCTGATTTTGGTCAATTTTTATTTTAGTTGGCAAAAATAATGTTCATGTACTCACAAAAATAAACCAAACAAGCCTATTAGCTAGTAGAGTAACTGCAAGCAAAATCACATGGCAAAAGGATGATCTAGATAAGGTTTTGAATAATTTATGGGCTCTTAGTTTGACTTGATTTTTTGTTGGATAGTGATAGCCTACTATTTTAGAGCACTGACTACATAGGCTTATGTGCCTTTAGCCCAATAAACCCATTTTAAAGGGTATGTTGAGAGTAAATTCCTTGGGCTAACCATTTACCAATGTAGATTGTATACACCTAAATCTGCTCACCCTAAGTATTCTACCAATCCCATTATTTAATTATTCCCGTAACCATGGCCCTAATTAAATAATTAAATCTCATTCCCCATTATATATTTCCTACATCATGCTAACCTTTATACACCCCCCATGCTATATTAATCCCTTGATTATCCCACTAACAACCTATTAAACTACTAATCCCACCTCATTTACTAAACATTTTCCCCACTTTTCAATTTAAAATTTAAATATATTCTACCTACCCCCTAGCCAACCTATCCATAGCCTTTCCTACACAACTACATCTTTGAACCTCCCCAAAAACCCTAAACTAATCCTTATTAATCCCTAGTCAAATCTAGAAGCCTGTAAAATCTAAAGCCTTCTCTTACTTTCTAGAATTCTCTAAAACTAGAGGGTTATAATGAATTTAAAATTCATTTTAATTCTCCCTCACCACCCTATAAATAACCAAGAATGGAACTTGGTTGGACTAATTAGAATGACTTGAAAGCCTTAAAACTTACATATATATATTATCTCTCTTAGGCATCATAATCTCAATGCCTCCACTCTATCCTTGCAATCCAAAGAGCCATTAATCCTTTCATGTTCACTTAAAATTTTGAATCCACCATTATCAAGCAATCCAACAAGCAAGTCAAAACTCCTTGGAGATTACATTTAAATATCTTTGAGGGAAGACAAAGAATCAAGGTGATGGTAAGAGCCTTCTTATAATTTTGATTACTTCTATATTCTCTCCCTTTGATGTTTTTGTAAGTTTTGGGTTAAGTTACTATATATAGTATATTGAATCTATAACTCAAATTTACAAGCATACATTGGCAACCACAGTGGGATCCCTCATTTAAACTAACTTTTGTATGTGTAATACATGTTAAATGTGCATGCAGGACATGTTAGAGAAAGTTTGGGCTCTAAAAATCTTAAAATTTTCTTGTTTCAGATAGATTGCAATTTTGCACAGGAAATTTTATAGATCCCAACTATAGTTTTAACTAACTATATGGACCTAACCATTATCCTTTAACCCACTTTGTTAGTTTTTTGACCTCTTTCAAAATTGATTCTTGATAATAGCGATTTTGAAAGTCATTTGTGGTTTTGCTTAGTATAGTCATGATTTTGACTAAGTATTACACAAAGGTTAATACTAAGCATTTTGACTTCTTGTTGGTTTTTATACTCCTAGTCTAACCTTATTTTTTTGCAGGGATAAAATATTTTTTTTGTCATTACAATAAGTAGTTTTTTCATATTGCTCAAAACCATTTCTCCCCAGTTGTGATATTGAATCCAGTCTATAGTTTTGTTTCTATAAATTATGATTTTGTTTGGGTATAAAATCACTAACTTAACCAATGTTTTTTTATTTATGACAATTTTTTTTTCTATTGAGATATGATTTGATAACAGGGAAATAAGAGACTTTGCTCAGATAAACTCATTATCCCAAAAATCATCTTTTGAACTATATCATGCAATATCGCTTATCTGTAGTAGATATTTTAAATCATAGTTGTGGTTTTGATGGTTGCAAAAGTGATTTTGAATATATTTAGATAATATTTGTTATCATTTTGGTTTCTAATTTTTAGTGATAGATATTTGAATTTCTATGTTTTATTCAGTATCAAATTTCTAGTAATAGATAGTGTTATCAAATTTCTAGTTTTATTCAATATACCTTTTTGCATATTTTGTGTGTGTGTGTGTGTGTGTGTGTGTGTGTGTGTGTGTGTGTGTGTGTGTGTGTGTGTGTGTATTATAAAGTTTAATCTATGCAAAGTCGATTTTCAATAGAAATGATATTGATTTCCACCAGTGATTTTGAAATCTAACCTATAATTTTGACTTAGGGTAATTTTATAATACATCCACTTAATAGTATCTGATATAAGCTTGCTTCAAGTAAAATAACATCTCTTTTGGCATTTTTAACATTTCATTTTATAACCTATTTTAAAATCTATTATTTTCCTTTTAAATTGTAAAATCACCTCTCGACATTTACAGTTCTAATTCCTAGTAGCAATATTGACTAACCACTAGTGATTTTGACTAACCACATGGTTATTGTTAGCTACCTCTCTAGAAAACCATAGATCTTCTAGTTTTGGTTTTGACTTGCTAATTTCAAGTTTGTGTCTATGAAATCCATTTTGAAAATCTGACCATGTAAAAGTGGTTTTGTAAGTGTTAAAGGTGCTTTTGATTGATTAGAAACTACTAATAGTTTGTGTCTAAGACACCTAAGTGGGAGGCCCTAAATCAGATTACTAACTTATTTGTTTTTAGAATCAAGGCTTAGTCTAAAATCTAGATTTTGAATTTATTATATAGATTTCTTTGATTACTTGCATTTTTGTCTCACATAAATTAAATAATCGGTTAAATATTTTTTTGTTTTTTTGTTTGTTACCCCAAATTTTGCTTTTATAGGGTGCAATGTGATGTGGAAGTGATTCCCACACACTTGCCTAATATTTAGGGGTTGGTGACATGGATTTCATCATTGTGCATTCAACCACACTCATTATTCCAATGGAGTATAAATATCAGGGACAACCATCATTAGGCCAAGCAGTTGATCTCATATAGGTCTTTCATGAGGGGAAAGAGTTAATTCTATAACCCAAGCATTAGATAGCACCCTCCATGGATTTGGGCCCTACATACCTTGTCTATATCAAGGATGCCCCTAAAAACCTTGTGTAAACCTAACATAGGGCCTTCAACCATAACATGTGACTTGTTACCAGAGTTAGTATCAAATCAAATGTGACCATCAAGTGTAGATGGGGTTGATAGGGTTTGGGAGATTTTATAATGGGTCACCATCCTAAAATTTTACCCATGAAGTTGTTAGATGGTTTAGTCATCTAATTATACACATGTTAGTTTATTAAATATTAGGATTTGTGATTGGTGTGATTACATGTGTGTCATGCTTGACATGTATTATTTATGATCTAAGTTAGCCTTATCCCTTTCTCACCAAACACCTAGAAAAATTGTAGGACACACTTCCATCTTAGGGCTTAAACTAAATTATTTCCATCTTCATCCCATCCTCCACAATCTTGAGTATTAGATTTTGTCTTGAAACCAAGCTATAGTGGTCACCCATCCCTTCTTAAAAGTCTTGAAATCATCCTATTCATCACCTCATCATCCATCTCAAAACATAATACCTTGATTGAATATTACCAAAGTCTATAACTCTATTAGGTTTCATCTATCACCCTATCATCTTATCATACTGCCCATTCATAACTAGCCTTTATCCAATCATCGTTGCACTAGTGTGAATTAAGGCATCTAGTCATCTCATCATTTAGTCTCCTTGCTAGGTTGAACCTTCAGAGGGTTGTCACATTGGTAATACTTAATCATCATATTCCTTAAATCTCAAAATCTAAATCTTGTCACATCCATTCCAAACATCTTGACCATTCTAGTCTAAAAACTCAAGACTAGTTTAGTGATCAAGATTATAATTCTTTCCCTATCATATAAAAAATAAACACCTAATCATCTTCATATCACCCTACATTATCCACCATGCCAATCAAAACCCATGCCCAAGTCCTAAGGTTGGGACAAAAATCAAACCAGGAAGATGATGTCCTAAGGACATTAGGTGAACATAGTAGGGATAATGAAGAAACTCAAAGTGAGATGCATACTCCTTGAAGAGATGAAAGAATCAGTAATGAAATATTCAATAGTGATGAAGTTAGAGACCAATTCAATTAGTATATATATGAAAATCATGATCAAATCCTCTCCCAAGTTATTATAATGGAGGGAAATTTACATCCTACCTTTAACCCTAATCTCCTAAAACATCCCATTCAACCACCATCTAAACCCAAAACTCTTCCTCATCCACATGTCATAAACCAAGAACAGGGGAAACCCAAGATTGTCGATCATGAAAAATAGCTAGAAGAAGAAGAGGAAGCCCCTCAAAATAGTTACATTGAGGCTGATAGAAGGAGATCTACCTTGGAGGATCACCTAGACCATCTTACCCAAAAAATAAATTCCCTTGCATCCCAAATCCATTATAAAAATCAAAGACCCTCATCACCCAAAATAACCACTAGAAACACTAATGTTGACCCACTAAGACCAAAATCAATCCAAACTCATAATTTTAATCCCTTAATGGACCCCTCATTTGCCCAAGAGTGAAAATGATGAAATAAACTCTTTAGCAGATTGATCTTTACACTCAAGCAATGAAATAAAGGTATGAAGACTTTTGCACATCCCCATTAAACATGAGTATTCTATAGATACCCTTCCCAATACATTTTAAAGTTCTAAAATTTTATAAATATAAAGGGAAAGGGGACCCTCATGACCATGTTCAAGAGTTATATGTAGCATGCCATGAGGTCGCATACAATGATTCTTATCTACTTTATTTCTTTCCTAAAAGTCTCATTGGACTCACTCTTGAAGGGTTCATGCATCTACCAAAGGGGTCCATAACCACTTTTGAAGAACTAATAGAAAATTTTGTGAGACATTTCTCTTTTAATATTAAACATGATATTTCTATCATTGATCTTTATAACACCAAACAAAGGAATGGAGAGAGTATAACATCATTCTTATAATTATGGAGGATCCTAGCCAATCACTTCTAATGTATGATCCCCAAAAAAGAGTTGGCCAAGATCTTCATTGATATTCTAAATGCATAACTAAAATATCAATTGAAATTGCAATGTGCCAAATCATTTGATGAGATTATAAAAAAGGGTATCCAAATAGAAAATACACTTATTGAAAAGGGAACAATCAGGTTATATACCCAAAATGAACAAATTTAAAATCAAGATAATTTTTTTTGGGTAAGCCAAAAGTCTTCAATAAGAACAAGAATGTAGTATGGGATAGTGTTACTAATTCAAAACATGTACAAATGGTATAAAAATCTTCCCCCATTACCAAAAGTCAAAATATCTTGAATATTACTATACCAAAAGGAAAACCAAGGCCTAGATTGGGGAAATTTCATCTTACTAGTCTTGATGTGCTTATGGAAATGGTCCTAAAAAAGTTAAATTTATGCCAATATGATCACTCTCCCAAATATCTGACCCTTGGATGATAATAAGCCATGCCCTAATTGGTACCATGAAGATGACTTTTGATAATACCATCAAGTCAAAAGGTATGACACTAAAAAATGCATGCAATTCAGACATTTCATCTAGGACTTGATAGAAAAAGGGGAGATAGAAGTTGAAGGAGAAAGTCAAACAAGTTAATCCAAAAATCAAAAATTGGGGATATATCAAGACCCTCTACGAAAGCATGAACAAAAGCAAAAACAACACTAAGGGATCAGGGTCAAACATCTAACTCTAACAAAATTTATTATCATTTCATCCCATACGACTACATTAATACCTTCAAAATCAAAGGCCCCAAGAGCCCATAAATTAGCCATCTCAAATCCTTCAAATTAATAGGGCCACTACTGATTGTGTGGTTACTATCAAACATGGAAAAATAACTATTCTTGGAGCACCTCCAAAAGATCCACCCACTTATTTATCTCAAAAAATCACCATCCCTCAAAAAGTTTCAAATTCTTCTGATAAGCCATATGATATTATTCAACAATTTGAGAAGACCCCAACACGAATATCCCTTATGGATATTCTCGAAACCTCTGATATACATCAAGAGATATTAAATCAAGTCTTTCATGAATTAAAAGTTCTTAGGTATATCAACATGAATAAATTTCAAGCCTTGGTGGTTCACTTATCTCCATCACAAGATATCACCTTTAGTGTCTAGACATGCCACTAATAATCCCTTATCACAATTATCCATTATTCATTGAAATATCCTTTACAAATCAAAAAATACCATGGGTTCTTATAGATGGAGGATCTACCCTAAATTTGTGAAATATTGAGTTTCTTAATAATTTGGGATATTCATAATCTTCATTAGGGCCTACTCTAATATTGATAAAGGTTTATGATGACAATGAAAGGCCATCCACTAGAATAATATTTTCTCCCATAGCTAAGTGACCTATAGTTCACCAAACATTAATCTATGGAGTGGATCTATATATGTCTTATAAAATGCTCTTGGTATGCCCTTAGATTCATGAAATGAGAGTGATACCTTCCACCCTTCATCAATGTCTCAAATTCCTACCTTTAGGCATGAAAGTCACCATCCCGAGTGAAATCAAACATTTTCAATATTTTCAAATGGAACAATCAAATCATGATATTTATTATCCAAGTACGTAGAAATCATCTTATAATTTGAAAGCTATGAAATATGTACACCTTGATAGTCTATCACTCACCTCATCTAAGTCACCAAAAATCACATGCCTAAAAATTATCTCCAAGGGGTGTGGGTAATATGAGTGTAAAAATCTTTGCATAGGAGATCTTCCACTATCCCCACATAGCTATGGGTCCCCATCTATGAGGCAAGACAAACATATTATCTATTAGTTCAAGTCAACTACCTTCACAAGCATAAGAATGATATCCAAAGAGTGTTTTCAAGAGCCTAAAGACTCCTGGATTACTCATAAAGATGTAGACCTAGATTTTCAAAAGTAAAAATAACCCTAATTACATAAAATGCTTCAAAAGATGAATTATAAGGGTAGAGGACTAGGTCAAGAGGAATAAGGAAGGATGAAACCTAACGGTGTTTAATAACATCCAAGATGACTTGGCCTATGGTAAAAACCATTAGGCATTGACCTCAACTCTATCAAGAATCTACTTTAGACAAACAAATCAAGACATGTTTCATTTATAGCCTCTATAAAGACCTAACTGATATGAACCTATTCTCTGACACTATTTTTATAGCTCAAATTTTCACCCTTGAGAGGGTGATTTAATCCCTCTCAGCTTAAGCTATGGAATGGGATTGATCCTAGGTTATGGGTGACCTTTAGATGGATCAAACCTAAAGTTTATAGGGCTAGCTCCCCTTGAAGTACCAATTAGGCTCTATTAATAAGTATCTTGCAAAGGAAAAGGGAAAAGGATAATATGAAAAAAAATAAAGGGGGTGATCCACTAAATAGTTGATCTCTACCAACCAACTACATGTGCACTTATAGACCATTAAAACTAACCTTACATACACTAATCCTAATATGAATCTCTCACATAAGTGTTTCAATGTTAAGGTAATGATATATGCTCAGCTAGGAGGACTAATTTAGAGGTCTTAGAGGAAACTAGTGAATAAAAAATATCACTCAACCCTTTCACCATAATTACACACTTCACATGACCTACAAAAAAAGCTTTCAAATTGCATCTAGGTGTTACAATAGGACAACATCCAAGGAAGACAAGTCAAATCACTTGATATTATCAACTATTCATATACACACACACACACTAAGAACAGTCATAGAAGGAGGTAAAAAAATTTGTATTTCATTGATTATAGGCATACAAATGGGTAGAGCTTTATTGTACCTAGGTGGATGATCCATGCATAGCCAAACAAGGCTACTTAAATAGAGAAATGTGAATGGAAGAGAGAAAGAGGCATATAAGGGAGAGATGACAAGTGTCTTATCAAGAGTTACAATCAAGAAAGGAGTTTTGAATAGTTTCATCAAGTCTCCAAAGACATGTGTTGATATCTTCAAGATGCATACTCTTCTAAATGGTGTGGATTTTCTTCTAGTTGCTTGACACCTTGGCTTCCTTTTCAAAACTGCCCTTTTTTTGGCTTGGAAATGGAAAAATGACACACTTAATCCTCAAGTCATATTGAGTTACTCTTTTCCATCATTATTGATACCTTGTATCAATTTTATAAACTCATAATATTGAATTTGTATTGATGATTGCATCTCTTAGGTGTTTTGAAGCCCAATTTGCTCCACTATGCCTATCTTGCCCAAATGGCTCACAAATTGATTTTATCTTGATGACTACAATTATTCTCCATGGATGGCATATGTCAATCATAAAAAACCTAAAATAACTCATTTATATCTATCAAACACTCACTAGGATCTCATTTTACATCTAAATCTCTCATTTGGCCTCAATTCCTTATAGCCCTAAAAAACGCAAATCTCCTTGTGTAAGATAGTGTATGAATTATATTGGAAAAATAATCATGTATTTGAGTACCTAGTATGGCATTACATCTCCATGTCAAATTTTATGACCCAAATCTAACTATAAGTACACTTATTTGCCTATTTTCTCTCTCTAATTAGACCTCCATTAGCCCTCTAAGCCTATAAATTAAGTTTTGGCTCCACACATAAAACTAAAAATAAGTGTTTGAGTGACTTTTAGGATTCCATGACCATTCTCCATGCCAAATTTTGGATTTTGAAACCTTTTTTAGATAGGTAAACCATGAAATAGCTAAAAAGCCTTGTCTTCCATAAGTTATCTTGTATTTCCTTAAAGAATTAGACTAGGTTGAGCACTTCTAGGATTGGATGTATGTATTTTTGGACTTGTGGATATGGTGAATATCGTAATCCATTTTATCCAATAGTTTTCATCAGTCTAGGGTCTTTTGTATCCTATTTTGAGCCTATAACTTCATAAAAGTACAACATTTAATGCATTTATATAGGTGCAAGTATAAAAAAATTCATGGTAAGGGTATATTGAGAGTGATTAATGATCAATCCAACTCACTTTAAGCACTTGGGAAGTAAATTCTCTCCATTAGGTCACTTTTAGTCCTATGGGTAGCCAAAAACACACTTATCATCTTAATGATGATTCATAAAGCACATGCCCTTAACCAATGAAAAAAATCCACAAATCACAAGTGTATAATTCCCCCTAAAATTCTTAAGGATATCGGGCTCCCATGAAACTTTTCCATACTATTCTAAGCATGAGAAGGTGCTTCTCAGGCTGATAAGACTGCGTTTGGTGAGGTAGAGAGAATTTGACTTAGAACTTCCATCTTACAGTCTAGATTTAGTTATAAAAACCTTAGAGAGTATGTGATACTCACAATGCCATGTCCCAATGGTATTCTTTCCCTTTATATTAATCAAACCTCCTATAATCTTCATTTGTTGATGCTTAAGGTTTATGAGCAAACATACACTCTTGACCCTAGTGTCTATGTTTGAGATTTTTATTCTCTATTGAAGGGGTTATAAATTCATATAGTTATTTATTAAATTAATATACATCTTCTTATAACCTTTAAACTTTAAAATCACCCTCAAAAAATCATCCGCTTCACAATTTAACTCACATATAGGCCTGACTATGTGGTTTTGGACTGTGTGACTGCAAGGTTCAAGGTAAGTTTATTTTTTACTCTCTTCTAATCTTACTTTAGGTTTATATATGACTTATAATTATTATTTGTACCTTTCCTACCCCCAAACCCCAATTCCACTATACAAATTACATCTTCTCATTCAAGCCTAAAAAATTGACTAAATCTCAAGCATGCATGTAGATAGTATTATAGGCCTGTATAGAGTCTTGATTAAGTTTTGAGTTTATCCAAGGGAATATAACCTAAATTTTTTTCATTATAAAATTTTCAAACTCTTAAAGACTTAATCTAAACTTATAATCTCCCAAAACTTGGTTCTCATTTAAAACATTGCATCTTCTTTTCATGCACTTGCACATGCCTATAGGTTTTAAGCTGAGTGACTATAAGCTTGAGATGAATTATCATTATGACATTATTATAATGTTTTCAAGACCTTAGTATTAGTTATATATTCATGTATCATTATTATCCATATATAACCCAAACTCTAATACACAACATTGTATCTTTTTTCTTCACTGTCCAAGGCATGACTGTTTGCACTAAAAAACTCTTAGTTGTAGGTACACATTTAGGTGTTAGAATAAATTTTTTGAATGAAACCTCTTCAATAGGATTCTTGACACTTTTAAATATTCTTGAACACCATCTAATGCAAGAATTCATTGTATTTAATGTGAAATGTAAACCTAGAGGTCTATAATTTCATGTTTTAAACCTTTTTTTGAAACCTATTTTGGTCCTTTTGAACCTTGAGATAACTTCTATATTACCTCATTTTATTCATTTATAAGGTTATAACCCTCATATCTCTTTTATAGTCCAATGTTAGACCATCTCTTGATTCACTTTTGTGTAGGCAGCCTACACACAATCTCTATAGATGGGACATGATGTGGCTTGAAAGATTAATGTAGAAATATTCAATTTATTATGTGTTCCCCAAATATTTCATATACCTTTTCTTGAATTTTTCAAGCCTCTTATCAGAAGGGACAACCTTCAAAGCATCAATAATTCCTATTTAGGTTTATAAAGCATGAAAGTACACTACCTAAGGTATTTTGATTAAAATCTTGGAACGTAACAAGCATTAAAAAACTCTTGAAGAACATGAGGGAGATGAATTTGGTATGTACCAAAAATCACTTATAGAACCATGATTCTCTTGTAGACCTCCAAAAATTGAAGTGTAAGCCTAAAACCTATCTCTCATGAAGGTTACTCTTGATGCCTAATTGCTCACACATGTGAACCTAATGTAAAAAGGTGTGAGATGGTTTTATAGACCCATATAGACCTCCAAAAATGCATAGCATACTCTAACTATCTCCAAATTACATAAAAATTGCACAAAACCAAGCCTCTGAGGTTTAAGTGAGGTATAAGACCCCATGTTGGTCTTAATAATTGTTCATAAATATGGGGGGAGGAAATATGAGAACCAATTCCACAAAAGAGAATTCCATTAGACCCCCTTCCTCTTCCCACAATCTCAGACCATGGCTCTCTCTCCTATGTTCGTATTGAACATATGAAGTTGACCCTTACTAGCTTGCCAAGGGAGTGATGGGGGTCCTGATGCAAGTTTTGAATTATCAATACCTATACAATATATATATATCGATGGATATTACCTAGAGAAGGTGAAGAGACACTACACAAATGTTTTGTCTTGAAAGTAGATCCTCTTAAGTCTTTACAAGTGATTGAAAATGCCTTCTTTAGAGCTAATTTCTCTTTTCTAGATGTTACACCTATAAAATTGATAAATTATAACACTATTGACATAGATTCACATTAGATAACTCCTCTATAAGCTCTGACAATTTTTATGTATAGACATTTTATCTTTGTTAGCTTTAACAAGTGTTGGAATTAGTTGAAAGCACCTTTTTCATCAATTTTGCTTACCTTAAACTTTACAAAAGAACCTTAACGTCTCCAAATAAGTTTAAGATACTCATGCAATGTGTTCAAATCATGATATGACTTTGAGAGGTAATTTTAAACCTATGACACCTTTTGACCAACCTCTTCACACCATTTTATGACTAGACTAGCATAAGACTTAATATAAGGCATTACTTTAATATTGTCAAAACAACCTTAATTTATGTTAATAAGACTTTAGAAAGACAATTTTAATAAATATTAAATCATGTAATGGGTTATGAACAAGGTCATGAGGCATGACAAGCAATTTTTTTATGAACCTAGGTAATGGTAGCCAAAATTTGGCTAACATCTTTGGTAGTCTCCTGGGGATGCTTGTTTGCGAAGCATATACACTGGTTGCCTAGTCCATCGATTGGGAAATGGAGTCATATAATAATTAATCTTAGACCTGAAATTAATTTTACCAATATAAGATAACTTCTTTAACCTCCAAACACATAACACACAAAACAAGATTAAACACACACACTTGTGCTCACAAGCACTTAGGGAAAAACAAGACAAAAGCAAACACTATACTTAACTAACCTAAATGTTTTTTTCTCATCTAGGGTCAAATGAGAAGTTATTGAGGTCATCATGACACCATGGAATCAGGTTGCTACATGTTGAGTAGAGTCTAACCAGACATAGTTCATAGAGTGGAGGCTTCTTCTTGCATTTGGATATACTAGCATGCTCATAGCCTCTTGGAATAACAACTAGACCTTATTGCTTCATTCATAGTAAATAGGATATCTATGTGAGTCAAGTTCCAAGTCATATTCATTCCAAAAAAAATTTATTTTCACAAACAATCTCATTTTTGCCTCATCCATATGTTGTTCTTGATCAAGCTGAACAATCTTAGATGGATCTCTTGGTGTGCATGTAGTATTGACTTCAAGGAGAATTATATCTTGATTTTTGGAATATTGAGGCTAATGAAGCTCATTTTCCTTTTCCAAGAGTGAATAATCACCTTTAAATGGAAGGATAAGTTGATAACCTTGATTAAGAACATCAAACAAGTAATCTCCAAAAGGAACAACCTCTTGGAAAGGCAAGCTTGGAGAGTTGTCTTCCTCTTGCTTGGTTCCTCACTTGAAAAAACTACCTTCTTCAATATAAATTATACCAATACATGTCTCTATAAGGATGTATCCTAATCTTATGACCTCAAACAAGTCTTTTAATTGATCTTCATTTGGTTCTAGTTCACTTAGGCCTTCTTCAAGCTTGATGGGGGTTGATGTATATGTAGGCATAACACAATTTGATAAGGAATTAGAATGTGTACCTTTTTTTATCATGCTAATGGGATTTAAAAAAACCTTTTTCCACCTCTAATGGATCCTTAAAAGATTCTTGTTCTCCTATGGTAGCTTGATTATCTTGTACTCCATCAGAGTCAACTTTGTCCTTAACTTCAAAGACTGATTTGTATCTCTTGATCAAGAGGTGTTCCAATGATTATCTCCTCTTCACATACACTTGAAGTGTCATCCTCATTTCCTTATTTAAAGTGATATATAGCTGCAACTTGGATGTTTTAATCAACAAGAGGTTGCTCATATTCATAAACTAGTTTTGAGTTCTCATGCTCAAAGTGTTTATTCTTCTCTTCCCTCCATTCACTAATGAATCCGTCCATCTTTGGAATGTAGTGGATTTCAACTTTGTCTACAAGGGATTTATTTTTCATTTTAATACTCTCTTGAATGGATTTACAAGATGGAAAATTCTTAGGTCTTTAAAGCTTCTCAACAAGGATCTCTTATTTACTTTGGATTCCTTCTTAAATTGACTTCCAAGATAGAAAGGATTTATGCTCTTGAAGAGGGATGGGAGGGGATTGAACAGGTTCAGATTCTTCCTTGATCTCTACTCCCTAATCTATATTTGTTTCACTTTGTCTATCCCATGATTTCACCACTTGATTCCAATTTGGAATCTTCAAAGATTTATTAGGGGATTCTTGAGGAGAAAGAGTGGATATTTGTGCCAAGATGGATTCAATAGCTTCTCTCCAAGTAATAATCAATCTCTCCAATTTTTATTTGTTTTGGTTCTCAATAATAGGCTGCTCAACAATAACCTCCTTCTATTGCATGTTCTCTTGGATTGATTTCCAAGATGGGAAGACTTGAGGGGTATGTGAAGGACTTAAAACACTTTTAAGCTCACTTTAAATGCTATTTTTAGGGAGAAGGGGTGGCACATAAGAGGACTAAGATGGTATAGATGAAGGCACATAATTCTAATATCATTGGACATGTTGTCCTTCATAAACTCTTAGATTATCTTCTATGCCTTAAATTAGGCCATTTATGTCCATCATGTCACTTGTGAGTCTTTGCCAATTTTCTCTCTTAAGAGGTGCCCACACTTTCTTTATCAGTTGCAACAAGAATTTCACATTATGAATGAGATGAATAGGGATATTTTGACCACACTCCTTTTGTGTGTTAATCCCTATCATATACCTTTCATATCCCAAGAGGGTTTGATTGAAACTTAAGATGGACTAATTTTAAATGTATCTATGTTGACTAGGGGTAACATAGTCTCGAGAAGGATGATTAGGGAAATGAGAGGGATGCCAAAGAGGTGGAATGTCTTGGTATGATTATTGAAGCAAAGTAAGAGGGTAATACTTTTGATAATAAGGCTAATAAATATCAACATAATATTGATAAGGATGAACATAGGTTTGATATATCTATTCAACTTGAGTAAAACAAAAATCGACATCAAACCTAGCCATGAAACCTCATGACAAAGGTATAAATGTAAGCACACTTGCTTAAAATGGTACCTGTGGTGCTATAACCAACATGATACATTTAGAGTCACCATTGATGTTTGTTGAATTTCCTCTAAAGGTTGGTGCATTAGAGAGCAACACCAAAAACCCTTTAATTTATTACATTATAGTCCCACTGGGCATGCCATAATTGTTATATCTCAAATTTTCACCTTTGATAGGGTGATTCAATCACTCTCAACTTGATCAATGCAATGACATTGATCCTAGGTTGTGGGTGACCTTTAGATGGATCAAACCTCTAGGTTATATGGATACCTCCCCTTGATGTATAAATTAGGCTCTACTACTAACTAATTACAAATGAAAAGGGATAAAGATAACATGAAAATAAATAAAAGGGGGTGATACACCAAATAGTTGATCTCTACCAACTAGTTACATGTGCACTTATATACCAAGAAAACTAACCTTACATACACTACTCTTAATTTGAATCTCTCACATAAGTGATTCAATGTGAAGATAGTGATAGATTATTAGGATAGGAGGACTAATAAAAAGGTCTTTGAAGATAATATTGAATATATAATCTCACTCAACCCTTACACTAAACTTACACACTTCACATGACCTATAAAAGAAGCTTTCAAACTACATCTAGGTGTTAGAAAATGATAACATGCCAAGGAAGACAAGTCAAATAACTTGACAATATCAACTATTCATACACACACACACTAATAACTTTCATATAAAGATTCAAAACCAATTTTATTTCATTAATTAAATTCATACAAATGGGTAGGGTTTCACCATACCCATGTGGAGGATCCATACATAGCCAAACAAGGTTGCATAAATAGAAAAATGTGAGTAGAAGAGAGAGAGAGAGAGAGAGGCATATAAGGGAGAGATGATAAGTGTATTATCAAGTGTTACAATATAAAGGAGTTTTAAATATTTTCATCATGTCTCCAAAGACATGTGTTGATTCCTTGAAGATGCATACTCTTCCAAATGGCATGGAGTTTCTTCTAGTTACTTGACACCTTGGCTTCCTCTTCAAAACTGCCTTTCTCTTGGCTTGGAAATGGTCAAGTCATATTTATATTCTATCTACCCTCATTATTTAAACCTTGCATCAGTTTTATAAACTCATAATATTAACTTTGCAATGATGATTTCACCTCTTAGGTATCTTGAAGCCCAATTTTCTCTATTACGCCTATCTTGCCTAAATGGCTCAAAAGTTGTTTTTGTCTTAATTACTATAATTATTCTCCATGTATGGCATACTATATATTCATAAAAAACATCAAATAACTCATTTTTATCCATCAAACACTCACCACGATCTCATTTTGCACCTAAAGCTCTCATTTGGCCTCAATTCCTTATAGCCCTGAAAACACACAAAACTCCTTTTTTAGGAAAATGTATAGATGATCTTGGAAAAATAATCATGGATTTGAGTACCTAGTATGTATTTATATCTTCATGAAAAAATTCATGACCCAAATCTAAGTGTAAATACACTTATTCGTATGTTTTCTCTCTCCAATTAGGCTTCTATTAGCCCTCTAGGCCTAGAAACTAAGTTTTGGATCCACACTTCTCCCACATGTGTGAAACTAAAAATAAGTGTTTGATTAACTTTTAATACCCCATGACCATGATCCATGAAAAATTTGGGCTTTTAAAACCTTGTGTAGATAGGTAAACTATGAAATGGCCAAAAAACCTAGTCTTCCACAAGCTCTTGTACTGCCTTCAAGAATCATACTTGTTTGAGAACTTTCAAGATTCTATATGAACTTTTTTAGAATTTTAGAGATTGGAAACACCTTAATCCACCTTCTCCAATAGTTTTCATCAATCTGGGATCTTTTATATCCTATTTTGAGCCCAAAACCTCACAAAAGTAAAACATTTAATGCATCTATACTAGTGCAAGTACAAATAAATTTCATGTTAAGGGTCTCTTGAGAGTGAATAATGATTTATAGGTGGTTTAAAAATCAATACAACTCACTTTAATCTCTTGGAAAACCGATTCTCTCCATCAGGTCACTTTTAGTCCTCTAGGCAGCCAAAAACACACTTATCATATTAACGATGATTCATAAAGTATAGGGCCTTAACCAATGAAAAAATCCATAAATCACAAGTTTAAAAGGCCCCATAACATACCCAGATATCTTGGGCTCCCATGCAATTTGTTCATACATTTTTTAGCATGAGAAGGTGCTTCTTAGGCTAGTAAGACTATGTTTAGTAAAGTAGAGAGATAATTTGACTTAGAACTACCATCTTAGAGTCTAGATTCAACTAAAAACACCTTAATGAGTTCTATGAAACTCAACATGCCATTCCCTAATTGTATTCTTTCCCTTTATATTCATCAAACCTCATATAACCTTCATTTGCTGATGTTAAGGGTTTATGAGCAAGCATACACTCTTGGCCCTAGTGTCTATGTTTGAGATTTTTTTTCTCTATTAAAGTTCATATAATTGTTTATTAAATTATTATACACATTATTATATCCTTTATACTTAAAAATCACCCTCAAAAAATCATCCTCTTCATAATTTAACACACATATAGGCATGACTGTGTTGTTTTGGACTATGTGACTACAAGGTTCAAGGTAAGTTTGTTTTTATCACTCTCTTATGATATTCCTTTAGGTTTATATATGACTTATAATGATTATTTTTACCTTTCATACCCACATAAACTCCAATTCCACTTTATAAATTACATCTCATTCAAGCCTAAAAAATTGACTGAATCTCAAGCATGCTTATAGATAGTATTTTAGGCTTGTATAAAGTCTTGATTGAGTTTTGAGTTTATCCAGGTGCATAGACCCTAAATTTTTTCCATTATAAATTTTTAAAACTCTTAAATACTTAATCTACACTTATAATCACCCAAAACTTTGTTTTCATTTAAAACATTGCATCTTCTTTTCATTCACTTGCACATACCTGTAGGTTTTAGGCTAAGTGATTGTAAGCTTGAGATCATTATAATTATGGCATTATTCCAATGTTTTCAAGACCTTATTAGTATTTAGGTATTCATATATCCTTATTATCCATATATAACCCAAACTCTAACACAAAACATTGTATCTTTTCTCTTCACTGTCCAGGGCATGACTGTTTGCACCAAAAATCTCTCAGTTGTAAGTGTACATTTAGGTTTTAGACTACAATTTTTGAGTTAAACCCATTAAATAGGATTTTTGAAACTTTTAAATATTCTTGAACATAAATGAGGTGTCCTAAAACTCTCCCAATCCTCTGAAGTTCTTTGAAGTTAATTTCTAATGCAAGAATTCATTGCATTTAATGTGAAATGTAGACCTGCATGTCTGCAGACTTGTAGGTCTACATTTTCATGTTTTAAACCATTTTTTGAAACCTATTTTGGTCCTTTTTAAACTTGAGATAACTTATCTATTGTATCATTATATTTATTTATGAGTTTCTAACCCTCATATCTCTTCTATACTGCAAGGTTGGACCTTCTCTTAAGTTACTTTTATGTAGGCAACCTACACACAGTCTTTATGGTTGGGACATGATGTGGATTGAAATAATAATGTGGAAATATTCAAATTATTAAGTGTTCCAAAAAAGTTTCATACACCTTTTATTTAATGTTTCAATCTTCTTATCAGATGGGACAACCGTCAAAGCATCAAAAATTCCTATTCAGGTTTGAAAACCATGAAGGTACACTACCTAAGGCATTTTGATTGAAATATTATAACCTAGTAGGCATTGAAAATATATTGAATACCATGAGGGATATGAATAATGTATGTGAACATTGTGAATAATCACCAAACATCACTTACATAACCATAATTCTCTTGGAGACCTCCAAAACTTGAAGTGTAAACTTGCAACTTGTCTCTCATGGAGGTTACTCTTGATTCTTGATTGATCACACATGTGAACCTGATGGAAAAACGTTTGATATGATTTTAAAAACCCATATAGACCTCAAACAATGCATACCATGATCCAACTATCTCCAAATTGCATAAAACCAAGCCTATGGTGTTTACATGAGGTTTAAGACCACTTATTGGTCTTAATGATTGTTCGTAAAAATGGGGGAATAAATATGAGAACCAATGATAAAAATTTAAATTCCACTAGACCCCCTTACTCTTCCCACAATCTTAGACCATGAGTCTCTCTCCTCTATCTGTACTGAGCATATAAAATTGACCCTTACTAGCTTGCCAAGGGAGCGATGGGGGTTCTGATGCAAGTTTTGACTTTTCAATACCTATACAAGATATATATACATGGATATGACTTAAAAAAGGTTAATAAACACTATGAATATTTTTTGTCCTGAAAGTAGATCTTCTTAAGTTTGTACAAGTGATTGAAAATGCCTTCTTTGGAGCTATTTTCTCTTTTCTAGATGTTACACCTGTAAAACTGATAAAGTATGATGTTATTGATATATATTCACATTAGATAACTCCTTCATAATCTCTGACAAGTGTTATGTATATACATTTGATCTTTGCTAACTTTGACAAGTGTTGGAATTAGTTAAAAGCACCTTTCTCCTCAATTTCACTTACCTTAAACTTTGCAAAATAACCTTAACTTCTCCAAACAAATGTGAGATACTCATGAAATGTGTTCAAATCATGATGACTTTGAGAGCTAATTTTTAACCTATGACACCTTTGGACCAACCTCTTCACACCATTTTATGACTAGACTAGCATAAGAATTAATATAAGGTATTACTTTAATATTATCAAAACAACCTTAATTTATGCTAATAAGACTTTAGAAAGACCCTTTTAAGAAATATTAAATCATGGAATGGGTTATGAACAAGGTCATGAGGCATGAAAAGCAAGTTTTTTTTGAACCTAGGTAATGGTATCTGAAAATTGGCTAACAACACCATCTCCACTATCAACATTTCCCTCTGCTACCCTTAATTAATAGAATGGGATTAGATGAAAGAGCCATCCTTTGATATGTTTCAAAATGATGAGGCTATTGTTGAGTACATGGGAACCCAAAGTTTTATGTCATTAGGGGATCACAAAATAATATTCATTATTAATTTAAATGACTCTTCCTATTTCGGAGAGCAACATGAGTCATTAAACTAAGTAGAAGAAGAAGAATATGATGAAATTTACCCCTCTCCAAAAAGAGAATAAATCTCACCAAACCTCGACAAGCAAGATCTCTATCAATATCTGGGTGTAGAACTCTTAGCCACAGTTTCTTTAAGAGAAGAGATACCACCACCACCAATATATATTCAAGATCAGTCACCTTCCCTAATTGAGGAGGCCATAGAAATTAATATTGGAACTAAAGAAAATACTAAAATAATCAATCTTGGGGCAATTCTCTACTCTGAAGAATGATGAATTCTTATTGAGCTTCTTAAATAATTTATGGACATATTCGCATGGAGTTACTTTGGCATGCCTATATTAGGTCCCACTTTCATGGTGCATCACCTAGTAGTGCATCTAAATGCCAAACCAATCAGACAAAAGATATGAAAAATGCACCCCAAAGTAGCATTATTAGTCAAGGAAGAACTACAAAAGTTCTTGGAAGTAGGACTCATTCGGCCAATATATTATTCCAAATAGATCTCTAATATCATCCCCATCATAAAACCACGAGGGATAGGTATTTATATGGAATTTTGAGATATAAATAAGGCATGTCCAAGAGATGACTTTCCTTTACCAAATATTGACATGATCATGGACTCCACAGTAGGATACAAAATGTTCTCCCTCATGGATAGATTTAATGCATATAATATAATTAAAATTACTCTTGAAGACCAGCATATAATTGCATTCATAACTCCATGGGAGACTTTGTGCTATCAAGTGATGCCTTTTGGACTAAAAAATACTAGAGCAACCTACTAGAGGGCCATGATAGTACTTTTTCATGACACGATGCACAATATTATGGAAGATTATGTGGATGACATCTTAGGAAAGTTTAAGCTTAGAGAAGAACATCTAGCGGTCTTCAAACGAATATTTGAGAGACTTAGAGAATATAAAGTCAGACTAAATCCCAAGAAATGTGTGTTTGAGGTCACTTCAGGGAAACTCAAGAGATTCATAGTCTCTTAATGAGGCATTGAGGTATATCTCATTAAGATAAAAGCCATTATTGAAATACCTCCACCAAAACCCTAAAGTAGATATGGAACCTTCAAGGCAAATAACATGCCATTCATCGATTCATTTATTAGTGGTAGATAAATGTCATCCATTTAATCATATTTTAAAGAAAGGAACTCATTTTGATTGGAATCTAGAATGACAAAACTTATTTGATAACTTAAAGCAATATCTATTGAAGACTTTAGTACTCTCACTGCTAATATTAGGAAGGCCATTACTTTTGTATGTATCCGCTATGTCATGTGCTATAGAGGCTCTTTTATCTCAACACCATGGTGAAGGAAAGGAATGAGCTATTTATTACCTAAGTAGAACACTTATCTCATACAAGATCAATTATACCCCTTTATAAAAAGCATGTTTGGTTGTGGTTTTTGCTTCATAAAAAATCAAACATTATATGCTAAATCACCAAGTCAAGATAATCACAAAAGTTGATCCACTTAAATTCATGTTATCCAAGTCTACCCTAATAGGAAAAATGGTCAAATGGATTATGTTTTTGAGTGAATTTGACATTGAGTATGTGAATCAAAAATCTGCCAAGGCACAAATTATCATGAATAAACTAACAGTATTTCTCCTAGCAGATTTGAAACCATTAACAACAACCTTCCTTGATGAGTCTATATTGATAACGAAAGAATCACTAGGATGGAAATTATATTTTAATGGATCATTTACCACACATGGGTCAAGAGTGAGAATCCTTTTGGTAACACCACAAGGAGACCTAATACAGAAATCTTTTTGAATCTCTTTCCCATGCACCAATGACATAGCTAAATATGAGGAGTTAATTTCCAAATTACAACTTGCCATCAAGTGAAATATTCAACATCTTGAGGTTTTTAGGGATTCTTAGTTAATTATCAAATAGGTCAATGAAAAGTTCCAAACTAAGGATTAGAAGTTACTTCCCTAAAATAAAATGGTTGATTAGTCAAAGCAAAAAATTTAGTTTATAACTTTTGAGAAAGTGCCTAGAGGAAGTAACAAAGCTACAGACATAATGACCACTATCAGGTCTTTAATAGATCTACCATAACATGTCCTTGAAGGCAATTTTCTAGTGTAACACTTATTACTACTTTCCCATCAAGTGTTGTCTCATTATCAAATTTGTGCAATACCTAATCCCAGTCAACCCTAGTACCATGACATCTATACCTACTTCCATGAAAATACCCTTCCATCATATCTCAATTGTCACCAATGCAAAGCCTTCATCTAATACACATCTCATTACACCATCCTTAGTAGTAACTCTACTAAAAAGTCTATAATAGGACCCTATTAAGATTCTTGAACTCAAAAGAGGCCCTTCTTGAAAATAAGGAGGTTTATGATGATGTCTATGGAGGCCATGTCAGTGGGATGGCCATGACCAAGAAGTTACTCCAGACTGGATATTATGTCCAACCATGGATCATGACTCCTGTCATTATGTGCACAAGTGTGTAGCTTATATAAAACATGGGAATCTCATACATGCCCCAGCTTAAGATCTTTAACCTATAATGAGCCCATGGCCTTTTTTAGTATAGGGATTTAATCTTATTATAAAGATTAATCCTACCTCATTGGATGGACACAGGTTTATCATTACATCCACAAATTATTTTAATAAATGTATGGAAGCCATGCCACTCATATATACCATAGGTTGCATATATCTAAGTTCATTTTGAATCAATTTGTTGTTTCAAAATCCCATCCCAGATCATATTAGATAATGGAAAATCCTTTAAAAATCAAGAAGTAGAATACCTGTGTAATTGATATCATATTGAGAAACATTTCTCCACACCCTATTATCCCCATGAAAATGGCCAAGAAGAAGCAACAAACAAAATGCTTATCAAAATACTCAAGAAAATTATTAACAATGTTAGAAGAAAATGGCATATACAATTATATCTTGCACTTTGGTCATATAGAACTAGCATCTGAATGCCAACTATGGATACTCCATACTCTTTGGTGTATGGAATGGAAGTCATCTTTCTATTCGAAGTTGAACTCCCCTCATTATGTATATCTTTACGGGGCATGATCATAGACAATGAGTATAGAACAAGAACTAGAATTATTAGATGAGACACATCAAAATGCTCTTGATCACTTAAGGGCATATTAAAATAATCTCAAGGGCCAATATTGTAACAAAATCCAGTCCTTATAATTTTAAATTGGTGACCTAATCCTTAAGGAAAATTAGAAAAACACATTTGTTGAACGTGAAAAAAGGGAAATTTTAAAGCAAATTACCTTGGGCCATTTATTATTATTACCAAATTTGGATCAGGGGCATATAAATTAGCCACTCTAGATGGAGACAAGATTGATGAGCCAATGAATATTATGCATTTTAAATGGTTATATACCTAGAAGGCCCACAATTTTTATCCTCCGTCTGTAACCACCCATACTTGGGGGCATTCATATCTATCACCATTTCACTTCCCATCATTATTCCTTGTCTCTCATCATTCCTATCATCCCATTTTGTCTGCTCACCTTCCATATGAACCTAATCCCAATAGTGGGTGTAATATATATATAGAATTATGAGTCTCAAAATGGGGTAGATTAATGTTGAAAGTGCGAAGGTCACAGTTGTTGAAGAGTCATATGAAACATCTAATCCACTCTGAAACCAATATTTCCTTCTGACATCCCAATGCAAATAAAAATTGATTTTCCTAGATGAATCTTCTTTCTATTAGCCTCAATCACACAAAATTTTACTCAAAATCATTTATTATCCTAAGCATACATCCACTTTTACCCACTTATTTCATTATTAAAGAAGGGTCATTAATTATTCCTCCTCCAAGATGTATAATACGTTTTGTAAAATACTAAACCAAATCCTAAAAAGTTTAATCTAGTTCCTAAGATTATAATAATATTTGGTTTGATCATTTCTCAATTTTGGTGATTATGCTTGGTTAATATTCTAGGGAAATTTGTAGATAGTCCACTTTGTGAAAAATTCCTTAAACATATTTTCATCATTTCCCTTGTAAATAAATTATCATCGTTTCACATTTTTATGCATATTAGTCCAATCTTAGTTAGGTCACAAATCCTTTTTACTTTGGTTAAATTTATAAATACTTTCTACATCCTTTTAACTTTTGTTTTTGAAAACTCTTTAAATTATTTTATCTCATATATAATTTTAGTCTTAAGTCATAATTGAGTTGTCTTGTCAGTAGTTAGGTCATGTAAATTTTTATTGTAATCGTTTATGTTAAGTTGTAATTATTTTATCTAGTATTAGATAAGTGTGTAAATATTTATTGTGTCAAATTTTCATTTTTAAGTATTATCTTTTGTAAATATTTGGTTTTTTGTATTTTTTATTCCTAGGAATGAGGATGGCCCCAAATGACTACCCATTGTGAAATTAGGAATGTCATTAATAGAGTTCCCTCTTAAATCCCCTGCATACTATGAATCAATGTGACCTCGACTATCCAAATGTCATAGGTAAATTATTATCAAAGTACAATAATAAAATTGAATTTATAAGATTTTAAGTGGCTTCAAGACACCCCACATGCCCATAACCCCTCATCATTTAGCTATCCCATTTGATCACCCTAACTTACTAACCAAGCCATCCACCTCCTTGGTGTAGGAGGATTTGCCCATTACCAATTTGTGAGACACATGATTATATTAATTAAAGGATTTCCAATCTAAATATTAGCACATGTCACAAGTTATAGAATATTACATTATACTATCACATTATATCATTACAATATAAAAATTAAAAACCATAACATCGCATCATCCATCTAAATCCATGAGATTTATATCATCATCACCACATCATCACATACATCAAATTAAAGGACATCCATAAAACACATAATCATAAATCATTCCCACACATGAAAATAACTCCTAATCATCACATGTATATAATCAACATATATCCATCTCATGTATATAAATAATATCCAAGATCTAATCTAATCATCACATTACAATCACATAAGTAGAACATATAAACATGTCCTATGCCATAATAAATATCATCATAATCACATAAATGTCTATGATTCCTATTAAAAAATATATAAAATATAATCATCATGAGCATCCATGTGCTAGGAATGAAATATACATCTCCAAAATACAAATAATGTCTCATCAAGACCAAATCATGGCTTCCCTAGTGGTCTCTTAGCCGGTTGATGTATGGAGTGAGAAGAAGTGTTAGCCCAGTAAGATGGAGCTCATTGATCTAATGGCACCACAACCTTATAAAAACCCTTGTAATACTAGGCCCCTCTAGTCAAATGTGATATCTTTCATGTGACATCTCCTAAACCATGTCTATGTAATAGTGTGGCCCCCTCATCCCTGGTTCTCTTAACCACCTATATCTCTGCCTCCCTCTGGCTCAATCAGGTCTAAATCTAACTTATCTAACCTTATAAGGCTATTATATATGCATCTCTAACCTAAGTCTAACTTATTTGGCCCTGTAAAGATGCTATGTGTGCATCTATATCCCTAATCTATCACAATAAATTGGCAAAGAGAGATAATATCAAGCACATCTGACTATCCCTCTGCACTATTTATTGCTATAAATTTTCCACCTATAGGTGATATCTATCATGCTCAGTAGTGATCCTAACCACCTTGGATACCTTCACCCTCACCTCCTACTACAAGCTATCAATCTGTGTCTAATTTACTACACTAATAAGTGGTCTATAAGGCCCCAAAACATCAAGACATATACCTCTCATAACTTGATCATCTCCACCCACTCCCTAATCACCTCCAACTACTCCCTGATCATCCCCTCCTACTCCTTGATCACCTCCATTAATAACCATAAAATCCTAATCAACCCTATCATGCCCATCATCCCCACCATATCCCCCTTCCTATGGTTTTTGATCTCACCATATCCTCAATAATTCTTAGGCCTACACATGCATCTGCACCTCTCCTCTCCTCCTATCCCCCTATGTTGGTATTAACATTATTTCTAGCTATATTTGTCACCACCATCCCATATAAGCTATAGTTACTCCAGGATCTGCTATAATTATTTGATACTACCATACTACTAGGACTATGCTATCATAATCAAACCGTGTCACTACCCTATCAATTGTGTACCCCCATTGAGTATTCTCTCTATCACTCCTGGTAAATAGGTGCTAATCTCCTGGGACATCTTGTTGATGTCTAAACTATATCGGTGATATATCTATATGATGTAATCTCATCTCCCTATCAAATAACACTCTATCAGCATGAATGGGGTATAATTAGCATCCTCCACCCACCCCCACTAGACCTGCATATACGTTATCCAAGTAATTTGGTCCTCAATCAAACTATACAAATCCTATATATAATATCTCATGTCACCTACATGAGCCCTCTACATGCATAAAATGATATACCATAATTATACTAATGGTTGATCAAGATCACACACTGCTAACATGCCTAGTGGCCTCTCAATATCCATGTGCTCCCAGCATTAGATATGTAGCAATAGTGAGGGTTCAAAGCTCACCTCCCCCTATATTCCCCCATATGAATCTCCCTATATAGGTGGCCCAATACTATAGGCCCCCATGCAAACACTCGATAATATTGTACCATGTTTGTGACTACATCCCCTAAACCTAGATGAAACCACTGACCACTCTTATCTATCAATAATATGCCAATCACAGGAGACATGAATACTAGGGTCAACTTTTCAATGGTCTAATATTTGAAGGCCCTATCAATGTCAATATACGAATCATGGAACCTAACCTACAAATGTCCACATAACCATTGCATAGTCACACTCAATGACCATGACCTCTAGTAGATCATGTATCCTCTTATGGGTAATCAAAAAATATGGCACACTTTTTCCAAAGTCATTACAATCTCTCCTATGATGAAATGAAAAGTGTTCATCTTAGAATGTTATCACTCCACCAATGTAGTGATCAGAGTGTGATCTATCTGAATAAATGGCATTATGGCAATGTAGTAAAATATAATCATCTCCAGCACTCCAAAATCATCCAGACTCAATCGATGCATCTCATGTAAAACTAGTGGCCATATAATTCATGATACTAGCACACCTAAATCCTCTTGCACCACAAAATCTATTATCCCATAATCACTACAAACCTATTAGCCTATAATCAATGTAAACCTATTAGTTTCTAATCACTACAAGCCTATACCTCAACCTACATTTTTCATATAACATACCTACTCTACCTATCCATACCTGACCCTTGCCTATCCATACTTGTCCTACCAACCCCTCTACCTATTTTCCTTACTTATCTTCTTACCTAACTAACCCCAAAACTAACCCTCATCAAAATTGCTTCTTGCTTATTATAATTTTACAAAACTACAAGTCACCACCTATGATTTTGCAAAAATGTAAATCGCCCTATGTGGTCTTGCAATACCACAAATAACCCATTGTAGTTTTAAAAAATTGTAGTTCACCACAAGTTATTTTACAAAACTAAAGGTAATAATGCATTACCATAACTTGCATGCATAAAATCACAATTTCCCCCAATTATAATTTTATGTTATTCAATGTTACCCCTAATTAATACCATAATAAATGCACATAAGGAACAAAAAAGCAAGCTAGGATAGGGTACTCACCACCAATCCCACCTCTACTAGTCTCTATAACTCATGCACTCTCTCTCCATGGTGGGAAGCATGTGGGATGCGATCCATTCTCGATAGCCCTAGAGCACAAGATTACAAAACCCAAGAGTGAAAATGCCTTCTTTTACCCTCCATTTTTCTATTATACCCCCATAACCCTATTATTTTTCCCCCTTCACCCCTTTTATCCACTTTAACCCTACCTTCCTACCCAAAAAACTAATTCTAATTCATGTTTCCATTTATTTATCTATTAATCATGGTTAATCACGTTTCCAATGATTATTATTTATCCTACAAGTCATTTTAACTATTTTTATGGGAATGGTATTCATCTCTCCGCTCCTCATCTAACATATTGAGTCAAAAATACATCAACTTGAGGTATTTTTAAATTATGTAGGCAACACTTGACCACTTTTCAGTACCCAAAGATAGCTCAGACACTAATTCCCATCCCATCCCCTCTTAGTAACTTGAATATCTTAAATTATGTTGAGTTACGATTGTCATATAAAATCTATATATCATTGCAAATCACTTATCTTCTATCCTTTTATTGGCTTGTAGCTCTCCCTTAAATGTATCCTTACCTAGAAAATGTTGACATCTTGTGGCCTTATTTATCTATCTATTTCTTGAACATGTGTCATTATCTTAGGAATATTCATCTTATCACATGAATTTGCTTGCTCTATCTTTGGCATTAGTCTTTACCTAGGACTCATTCTAAGAAGCTAATCGTCATTGTTAAGGTGTGTTCCCTCTTAGAATAGTCTTACACCTACAACCTCATTCCCTCCCATTTTTTCTTGAGACACCTTATCATTCTTATCTCAACTTGCTTTCAGGGCATCCCAACCCCTCATCATCTTATTTCCCCTTTTCACCCGATTTAGTCCATGTTAAGCCTACCTTCCTTCCTAAACAACTAATTTTGATTCTTGTTTCCAATTATCCATCCTTTAATCACATTTAATCATGTTTCCACTAAGTATTATCTATCCAACATGTCATTTTAATCATTTTTATGGGTATGGTCTACCATCTCCCCGCTCCTCGTCTAACATCCTGAGTTATAACTACATTAGCATGAGTTATTTTTAGACTATGTAGGCAATATTAGCCACTTTTTAGTGCCCAAGGATAACATGACCACTAATTCCCATCCCATCCTCTCTTGTCACTCAAATATCTTAAATCATGTTGAGAAATGGTCATCATATCAAATCTATCTATCATTGTAAATAGCATATATTATATCCTTTTATGGGCTTGTAGCTCTCCCTTTCATGTGTCCTTGCATGAGAAATGTTGATATCTCATGGCCTTATTTATCTATCCATTTCTTGATTATATGTCATTATCTTAGAAATATTCATCTTATCACATGAATATAAATACCTCTATCCTTGGCATTAGTCTTTGCCTAGGACTCATTCTAAGAGGCTAATCATCATTGCTAAGGTGTGTTTCCATTTAGACTAGTATTACACCTTAAACCTCATTTCCTCACATTTTTTCTTGGGTAACCTTATCATTCATATCTCAAATCGCATTTGGGGCATCTTAACCCCTCATCATCTTGATTTTAAACCCACCTCGTGATCTCTTTTCAAGTGGCCACTCGGTCCATTCCTCCCTACATGCCCCCTCAAGGGGGCATTATGCAACCTCATTTTTGAATGGTTTTTATTTTAAATACCATTATTCCCCACTTTATCACTCACAATCCCTTTCAAATGGGGGTAAAATGTAGACACATAAATCTGCTCACCCTAACTATTCCACTAATCCTACTATTTAATTAATCTCGTAACCATGATCCTAATTAAATAATTAAATCCCATTTCCCCTTATATATTTTATACATCATGCTAACCTTTCTACACCCCCCATGTTATATTAATCCCTTGATTATCCTACTAACATCCCATTAAACCATTAATCCCACCTCATTTACTAAATACTTACCCCACTTACCAATTTAAAATTCAAATATATTCTACTTACCCACTTAACCAACCTATCCATAGCCTCTCCTACACACCTAAATCCTTAAAACTCCCTAAAACCCCTAAAATAATCCTTATTAACCCCTAATTAAATTTAGAAGCCTCTAAAATCTAGAGCCTTTTCTAGCTTTCTAGAATTCTCTAAAACTAGAGGGTTTTAATAAATTTAAAAATCATTGTAATTCTCCCTCACCACCCAATAAATAACCAAGCATGTAACTTGGTTTAACTAATTATAATAACTTCAAAGCCTTAAAAATTGCATGCATATACCAACTTTCTTAGCCATCATAATCTCATTACCTCCACTCTATCCTTGTAATCCAAACAGCCATTAATCCTTTCATGCTCACTTAAAATCTTAAAGCCACCATTATCAATCAATCCAACAAGCAAGTCAAAAATCCTTGGAGAATATATTTCAAGATCTTGGAGAGAAGACAAGAGAAGCAAGGTGATGGTAAGAGCCTTCTTATAACTCTGATTGCTTCTATATTCTCTCTTTTTGATTTTTTTGAAATTTTTGGGTTAAGTTATGATATATAGTATATTGAATTCATAGCTCAAATTTACAAGCATACATATACACTCAATTCTCACCACTCTCATGTCAAAATTGTAATTAGAATGATTTATAGCAATAACACATGAATCACTAAAACACCCAAATTATTATATGCACTTGGCATACATCTTCTAAAATGTATTGGGGCATCCCTAATTAGGGTAATGCATGATACGTAATCATTAGCTTCATTTAATTTACCCCAATTCAAATTATGATTGTGTAGGATACATTTTGGGATTAATTAGGTCGAATAGTTCTTTGACTTACATAAATCATATCACTTTCCATTAAGTTAATTAAACTCAATTAATTAGCTTAATCTTCTTTTAATATTAAATTATATAGCTTTTGAAATTTATTATTTTCTAAATTCATTAATTGGATTTATTTCTCAACTCTCATGACAAGTGGTCAAATAGATCATGACAACATAACAAATATCAAGAATGATGACATCATTAGGAAAGTTGTCAAGCACTCACAAAATATCTAAAAAATATTTGAATTTGTAAAGTCATGCCTAATTAATATCGTATATTAATTGCATTTTGCCTACCAAATTTGACCAAGGCTCAACCACATATATTGAATCACATCTAATGGGTGGAATCAATTTAAGGAATATATAAGTACCAAGGCCATCATAGACCAAAAAAAGTTTTTTATTGCAAAGATATAATGCATGATTTATTCTAAAGCTTCAACCATTTTTATCATTTTAATCTAAAATCCAATCCAAATGGTGCATAAGGAGATGTTGGAGGCACTTGCCTAACCACATTTCCAAATATTTTGAACTCCGTATCTAGGCACAAACATGCTTGGGTACTATCCATGAAGATAAGCCACTTTGGGAAGGTATAATCATCTTATTATGATACTTATATGTTTATTCATTTCATTGATATTACTCAACCAAGGTAATAGGCCTAATATGTTAGTTTTGTGAATTTATTTATGTTTTGATACTAACAAAGAGACTAACCTATTTTAAAATATTATTTCACATTTGGCATGCCTAGTGGAACATCGTACCCCATAAAGCTCCTTGGAAAGATATATACTTTTATAATTACCAAATTTGATTGTTGTTTAACATCATTTTCTCATTTTACCATATTCTATGTTTCTATAAACAATGAAGTTGCCCTACAGATTGGTGAAGTCACTCCCATAATTGATGAAGTTGACCTATGGAATGACAAAGTTGTTTTTATCACTCTTTGTCTACGTTGTGTGTCTTAACATGAATAAAAAACTCACCATACTAAATGATGAACTTGACCTCCAAATTGGAAGGGTCAAAAGATAAATAGTGAAGTCATTGCTCAATATTTTCATGTGTCTTCCTAAAAATAAAGAACTTGACTTGTAGATAAATGAACTCAACTTAAAATTGGTGATGTCAATAAACAAACAAAAAAATCACAAAAAAGGTAAATTGTGTCTCTGTTGTTATTTACTAAAAATGGCAAACTCATCGTGAAAATGGTGAGGTCATATGCTAATTAGTGAATTTGCCAAAGTTGTTCTTTATCTATTTTTAGATTGGTGACCTAACTCTATTAAATGGTGAACTCACTTTTCTAAATGGTGAAGTTAACTTGTGTTGGAATTCTTGAGACTTTTAAACTTTAGAAATAAATTTCCTTGGGTGGCTAAAACTATCATTTATTACCTAATTATATTTGTTGCAAGTTTTAACATATTTTTTAATTGTTTTTGTACTTGACAAAGGTAAAGTTCAATCACATTTCTATTTGGATTTTTAAAATGAACAATCACTTTTGACTTGGCTCCTAAGAGTGCATGATTTCCATTTTTAGCTTAAGTGATTTGTTATTTACATGTTTGTGTAAACCTATTGTGTGTATTCTCTCCCTTGCCCACTTTAGGGATCTTCGGTGGCCAAAAACAAATTGGTTTACTAATTTTTTTGCCTTACCTAAAAAAATAATTTTCAAAGTATGCTCTTCCCTTACCCATCCATGGGGTCTTGATAATAAAAAATAAAACATATTTTTCCTTTTTTTTTAAAATTGTGGGGTGGAGTTCAGAGCCTTTCCACTAGTTTTCAAGGGCGCATTAACCTAGGAAGTGACATTCTAGCATCATACCAACCCCATTATTTAATGGGGTATATAAATTAGGGTTACACTAGTGTTATCTTATTTGGTGGTTCCTCAAAGCCTGATTACACCAGTATCACTTCATTAAGACCCCAATGGCTGAAGTGGTCACACAGGGACTATAATTTTCATCAAATGGCCTAAAATATCTTGAATCCAATTGATGGATTATTCTAAAATGACCATGTACTACAAGGTATAATGAGACCATCTAGTTTACCAATCAAAAATTTATATTAAAAACCTCATTTTCCATGACACTCACTAATGCAAGGGTGCAAAAGTAACCACCCCCAAAGATCATCTTTTAGTAAAAACCTTTGAGAGAAGGGGGGATTAAAAACCTTACCAATAATTACAATAATTTATTTAATGAACCATTCAATTTGATCCTCTTAAAGGTGAGTATAACAAAAGGACTAAGTGATTAAGTTGTAACCCATGTTAGTTCCTAAGTTATGTTCATGATTCCTTGAGTATTTTGTTGAAACCAATTTTTTTTTCACGACAACATTCAAACAAAGCACACCAAGTTCTAAAAAATCCAATTCCAAAAACCAAATTCCATACCACACCTATGAGATGAGGTGTTACCTTTCCCAATTTTTAGACTATCTTTACCCCATCTTAGCATTATGTTGGCCAATTTTATCATTACATTTTTTGTGTAGCATCATTATACTATCTAGTTAAAAACCATTCAAATCAATTCCATTTGGACCCAAACCTAGTTTGGACTCAATTATTCACATTTGGGTCACTTTTGACCCCATTCCTATACAGAACCATTTCAAGTAAATCTAGTTCATCTTGAACCATGTACCAAGGTAATTCCATGCCATATCCAGTTTATCTTAAACCATGTACCAAGCCAATTTCATGTCATATTAAGTTCATTTTGAACCATGTGCCAAGCCAGTTAAAGCCAAATTTGATTTGTCTTGAACCATGTACCAAACTAATTATATACCAAGCCAATTGAAGCCAAGTTAGGTTCATCTTGAACTATGTACCAAACCAATCCAATTATGATCACGTTTGTCTTGAACCACCTTTCAATTCAAATCTAGTTTATCTTAAACCACATGCAAAGCCTTTTCAATTTGATCAAGTTTGTCTTGAATCAATTATAAGACTACTTCCAATCAAGTCAATTTTGACCAAAATTTACTTCAAAGCCAAACAATTGGAATAATGACAAATTAGTTTTATTTTAGACCAAGTCTAGTTATTATAAGTGCATTTCATGCTAGTTCAAACCACTTCTTATCTTTCCATTCAATCTTCCACACATATCAGTTGGGAATGACAAAGTCATGTCATCCATAATTCATTTCATTTGATTCATATCAGGTCATTCTACCCTTTTTGGGGCCAATCCAACCCAAGCCAATTACATTAGATTAATACCACCATCTTTGGCCCAATTCTATAAAATATTGAGACTACACTCCTTGGGATATTTATCTATACCAAATTTTCCCTCTTTGGGCCAATTTCCAAGACCAAAACCACCCTCTTTGGGTTAATTTCTAATCAGATACTAATACAACCCCATTTGGGCTAATTCCATTCTAGATCAATCCCCTCACATGTATGCTTGTTTGGGTTCATCCTTTCTTTCATATTATGCCATGGCATTTGAAATTGATTTAGATCAAGCCCTATTCAAACAATACAAGAACACCATTTTTTACGGCTCATAGTAGAGGAGCCAAACTGCCACCTAATTTTTCTCTAGACTAATTGCATACCTTTATTTATAAAGAGGAAATACATGTTTTGAGAGGTAAATTTTAGACCCACAACAATATAATGGTGTCATCACTTCTCAAGTATAGCAGGATGGTCAGCTCTTTGCTAATCAACTCATATTTACTTTATAGACCTATCTAACTGCTAATTTATTTGATGATTCACAGTCTAATTATCCAATATCTAATCCAATATTAGAGCCACAACAAATCCAATCATTTCCCCTCCAAGGGACATTATCTATTAAAGACACAAGTGTGTCCAAGTCTGATAACTACTTGATTGAGATATGTTATGATCCCCTTCCCAAACATGATCATATACGCCCACTTCCAATGTGGGATCAAGATAGTCAACTAATCCTCAACATTTTCATTGCATCACCCATCTTTGACCAAACTTGAACCATTGATGTCCACTTACATTTCATAAAGGACATTTATTTGACATAAGACCCATCTTTAATGACCCTATATTTGAATAACCCATTATTGAGCAACAACCTATTATTCATCCATTGTCAATCATTCTCCATTTTAGAAAATTCCTTCATCCCAAAACCTTCATTTCCAAGTGACAAGGGAAAAAGGCACTTATGGACAATGTAATTCAACATGCCATTTTTTTAGACATGTTTACATCAAATACAAGCTCCACTTTAAAACCAATATCATTATCAACATCAACATGAGCCTCTAGAACTAATATCTGATTTAGTATTAGAAGCAAAATCAACTCAGTCTTAACATCATATTTAGATCCCCTTGAGTTAGAATCAGCTTCAAGATCAACATATATTACTTTATATTTTAACATTGGCTATAAACTTCTATCATATCATCTTAAGTTCACATCAAATTCATAATCAACATACCTTAGTAGATGTTACAACATCAGTTACACACTCCTTGTAGATTAGTTTGAAAATATTTATGATCCTTCTATGTTTGTTGACGACATTTCTTTCGATATCAATGCAAGTTTTCCGAGTAGTATCTATGAAGATTATGCTACCTTTTACCCTTCCATTAATACTACACATGCCTTTACCATTAACTAGCTTAGCCATTATATTGACATTATATCATCCACAAACATCGATTGGGACTTAAAAATCATACATTATTGAACTTATTCCATGGTAACATCTCAATGGCACAATTTTTGGAGAACCAAGACAACATTCAAGCAGAAGAATAATCTCCTAGTGAAACCTTGTTTGAGGCACAAATGGACCATCAAAGTCTAAACTCAACAGCTTCTAGTAAAACCTGATTTAAGGCACTAGAGGATAATCAGAATAAAAAATTATAATCCTTTATTGAAACCTTGGGTAAGGTGCTAAGGGATAATTAAAATGAATTATCAACATACCTTAGTGAAACATTATCCAAGGTGTTATTAGGAAATCCAAATCAGAACAGTCAAGAAGAATTTATTTGTGAAAATCTCCTTGAGGAGGTAATCAATGAGCTAATTAGATCTACATTGATTAATGAAGACATTATTAAATTCAATATCGACCCTGTCACAACCAAAATCAAGTTAAATCTAGAATCAACAATAATAGGTGTGATTGAAAATCCTAATCTTCATTTTTCCTTCACCCATTATGCATTCCATTGTGATCCTATCATTTATTCAGATTCTATATTACATCACCAAACTAGACCATTTATCACATGCCTACCCTTTTTTACCCTTCTTAACAGCACTCATTTTCAAGGAGGTTACAAAGACACCTTGTTTAGAGGTTTAGGGGAAGCATAATTAATGGCTGATGAAGATCATGATAGCATCAACATATTTCACATCAGTAACATGATTCAAATAGAGCTACTATTTAGAGTAGGTATTGGTTAGACAACAAAGGTTTTTCATTATTCATCTCATAATCCTCCTTTGAGTTGAGATGCTAAAAAATCAATGAAAAATACAAAATAATTAAAAGATAAAAAAGAAGTAATTCATCCAATGGTAAAACACATAATTGTGGCACCTTGGGCAAAAACCATGATGAAAACTAGATTTATGGCATCATGCATAAATAATTTGTTATTTGCGAGTAACTTGACACTTGGGGGCAACCCTATCTACATTATAGGCCATTCCATTCAAACCATCTTGGCCATCACATTCCATTACCATTCTTACCATTTTGTCTATTTAGTCTTATTCAACCTTGCCCATCTTATTATGACCATTAGTCTTCTCATCTTGACTTTGTTACAAAAGTGTAAGGTATATTGAGACCCATTTTGGGAAAAAAATTATCCAATTATCCATGTGAATCATTGATGAATGGACACATTTAGTTCTCACATGACATGGTCCTTAGAGACTCTTAATCCTTTCCCTCATTGTCATCCATTATTATCGATCCTTATCTATTTGTCCTTTATTATCTCTTACTATAGGAGGAACTACATTGACCTGAGGTCCATTTAGACTAGGTAAGAAACACTCATTCTTTGAGGTCAGATCTATCACACTTATTCCATGCTCTTACTATTTTACAAACATCCTAATCCACATTTTCATCATTTTGTGAGCATATTAAGCTATGCTCTCACAATTTTGTGAGCATCCTAAGCCACACTCTCACCATTTTACAAGTATCCTAAGCCATGCTCTAACCATTTTATGAGTTACCATTCCCATGCTCTCACCATTTTATAAGTTACCATTCCCATGCTCTCACCATTTTTTGAGCATCCTAAGCCAAGCTCTCACTATTTTATGAGTTACCATTCCATGCTTTCATCATTTTATGAGTTAAAACATTCCACATCTCACAATCCTCCATTGAGTTGAGATGCCAAAAGCCTAAAAACATTCAAAATAGTAAAAAATACCTAAAAATTGGAACAAGGCTTATAATATCCATGTGAGATATAAAACCACAAATTCCTAAACATTAGAAAAAGTCTTCAAATCACCACAAGAGATATAAAGCTGTAAAATTTAAAAACATGTGTCTTGTCCTAAATCTAGTCATTATCCTTGATTTATCATTGAGCCACTTGAATGTTAGAAACCTTTATAATGTGTCCTTCCCAAATCCACCCTACTAGGGTAGTCTCATTAATTGTTCCAATAATTTAAACCACCTTGGGTTGTATCCTCCCCTTGCATGTATCCTTGCTTGGGGGAACCATTCCATTATCCTTATCTTTGAACCTGCACACATGGATCTTGAATTGGTTAATGGTAATATTCTTTTTATTTTCTTGTTTGTGTATTTGTTTGCTTGTTTTCCTATTTATTTGCTTTTATTTTTATTGCCTTGACTCGGTCTATTTTCCTAACAAGGTCATCATCATGGTGATCCTTATCATGCACTTGTACTTGAGTCTATCCATTGACATACATCAACATTAACATCATGGTTTTTATAATTGGTGTGTTATTTCCATTTGTCTATTATATCTGAGATCAATCCTTATGAAAATTACAGATAATTCATCATGGTGTTTTATAGCATGATGCATACCATCATGTGTTACATTAAAAAATAGGTGTTCAAGTCTTATATAGTAATGTTGCATTGAAAGCATCTCTTCAAGAAAATTTTTCCTATCTAATGCATTCTCAATATGTAATTTCATCTTTCCATAAGCACATCACAAGACAAAAATTGAAGCAAACATGGCTATTTCTATGCTAATTAAGGATATGCATCTCTGAATAAGCATGTAATAACATAGTCATACATATTGGTCCATCATTATTCTCAATCTTATCATGATATTTTATTCATCAATTTTATCCCATATTGAGAGAAATATATTAGCCTAAGATTTATTTAGACTGTGTAGGCAACGCTCAATTACATTCAGTTTTTGAGGTCAGTTCAGCCACCATTATCACATCATTATTCAATCATTTATGTGTTTTTTCAATCATATCTCTCATTACCTTTGAGAATTATTGTGTGCCTGATTTTATGGCTTTTTAATTTTTTGAAAATTAATTCTACCATCACACCTATGTTTACATCACTCATCTCATATTTATCTATGTAATAGGTTATATCCTTGAGTTGTGTTTGCCAATCTTCCCTACTAGGGAAAACTGTTAGAGGTACAATAATTAGGGGGGGTAAATTAGTGAGCCTAAATACTCTAAATTAAATTTTGATATTTATAAATACTTAACTAGTTACCACAAGCAATCATGAATCACACACAATATTCACATCAATGAGAAAGAGAGACAATGCAAGATCAATCACATAACACAAGACATACATGGGAAACCCTCTTGGGGGAAATAAATCCACTAGAACCTACAATTATACCACTATATTATAATAACAAGATCCAAATTAGACCATATAAAAATGATCAAGGAACTACAATCCCTATTGAGTGAGAATCCAATCCCACAAGGTGATACCACACCTATCTAGTTAAATTGCAACAACAACCAGACCTTTTAACAAGTTTCACCTTGCAAGGAGGCTATAATCACCTTAGATGTTGAGTTGTTATAACAAAACCTATGAAAACATCCACCTCTAAATTGATGCCTAAAATACTTGATGATGTACCTCTACTTATCACTCTTCTCCTTTGCTCACACTCAACCTACAAGAGCATTATTCTACCAATAGAATTATGACCAACAAGTCATACAAATAGTTTTCAAGCTGATATAATCTTCAATGCATCCTCAGGGCACTCTACCCCTCCTTTAATCCATAAAAACACACACACAAGCCTCACTCCTATCATTCCTTAGTCTCTTATCCCAAGTCTAGAACCCATCATCTTTGGTTCCTCTATCTATAGAGCAATCTTGATAATCACTACCTTGGTGGGCCATTAGGCATGCCTTAGCCCTTAATTCATCTATCACATGAAGACACGGATCAATAAAATATTCATAGGTTAGCCATAGCATCTATGGGTCATCCTTAAGTAGTTATACCTTTTAATAAGGCCCTTGTAGATCTTATAGGTCTCATGGAGACCTATTCACCTGTTTATCTCACCCTTCAGCAAAATAATTACACATGAACATTTTTAAATACATGGGTCCACACCTTATGTCCCTTAGGACATCCTCAAATGATCATAGTTACCTTATCTCACCTTTGTCTATGCTCAATAAATTCAAATAGAGACCTTATACATAAGAACGCCATTATCGAATAAATAGTCAACTTCTTAAGTATTGCTCATACTCAAGATAGATTGATCACACTTCCCAAATCCACATAGAGCATCCTTATGGAGTATACAATACTCCCCAATATACAATTCACCATGAAACATCAAAATAATATAAGTATAAGCTTGAATATCCTTCTTGGGTCTCTTACAGAACAAATAAAAATACAAAATCAACTTCTAGGCTCAATATCTTTGACTATACATACTTCTAGATCTTCAAATCAAGTCCATTAGATGCACCATGGAGTCCTCTTCATCTTTTATTTTTACAGGAATAACAAATTTGAATTATATCAAAAGATATGTAAAAAATACATAGCTCTAATTTTTCCTATGTTAAATTCAAATATTTGAATTAAAATGGTCATAGTTAACCTTTGAACAAAATGCTCAAATCTTGTGTCCTCTCAGCTCAAATCGAATATGCATCCTTGATCTCTTTTTATCTTTAATGTATAGGTGCCAATACTCAGATGTTAAACTTCAATCATGTTGACCTCATCTCGTGCAATCTTGAAATGTTGATTCAATGCGCTCTATCGATCTCTACAAATCAACCAAGTCTTTAATGATCAACACTCAACGTTTGACTAATCTATAGGAATGCCCACTCACTATTAGATAATTATATTGTACCTTTGCTCAATCATTAAACATCATGCACATATCCTCATCTCATTTCTTCCTAACTTCTTGGAGCAACGCGTACTTTTGATCTTGCTCAAGCTTTAACACTTTCAAAAATGACTATGGGGACCCATTCAATATCCTTGAGTAGCCATTTTTTATCCTTAATAACTTCTTTTATGTTTTGATATAGGATCTCAAATCTAGACCAGATGATCTCCTCACATAGGAGAATCCAACCATGTGATACACTACTCCTAGAACCTTCACATGTGTGATATATAATTCCATTAAAATGCCTTCTAAAAAACTTTTGTCACAAATCTATGTCAAAACCTGCCTGAAAGGCCAACTTTGAGCATGCATAAATTTTATCATGTTTTAGCGCATGACCTCAAATTTAGTATAAATCATCTATGCTAAAAACTAAATAAACCCATATGATTAGTTTCTCTTGACATCATCACATGTGCAAGATATAATATCATCAAAATGCTCACTTGGCTCTTTCTTGCCTTATGAAAATTTGGCTAAGTATGGAAAAACATAAGCAAACAACCTGGGAGCCCAACTTTGCATGTGCATATATTTTGATGTGCTACATTACATGATCTAAAAATTAGTGAAAATAAACTAGGCACAAAAATAAATAAACCCATATGATCATTTTGTCCTAAAACCTCCATGTGCATGAATTTTGACTTCATCAAAATGCTTACTCAATTCTTTCTAGCCACATTGCAAATTTGACCATGGGAAAATGATGAATTCTGACTAAGAATCCAACTTTACACCCTCATATATTTAACTTGAATTTGATGCATGACTTAATATATGGCACATAACAACTAGGAACTATAGTGATCACAACTATATGCCCAACTCCCCCTGACTCATTCACATGTGGCAATGGTGACATCATCAAATTGCATACTCAGATTTTCAGCCACTAGACCCAAAGTATTTAGATGAAAACTATAATCAACCAGATGAGATCCACTTATACACACAAGCATTCAAATCATTTTTGACTTTTGATAGGACCCCTTGCATATGTTTGAATCACCATATTGATCCATGAACATCTCTAGCCATGTTAACATTGAAGATCAATCAAGCATACTTAGAACAAGCACAATGCACAATTTTTCATTGTCACATAGGCTATCAAATCAATTCATCCACTCACCAAGACACCTCCATGACATCTGTTGGTTGAATATTTTGTTGATCAGTGTACTAATAAACAAAATAGATCTGATCAGCCAAAGTAGGAAGATTAGTCATCCAAATGTGTAGATTTACCACATCAGAAGGGGACTGATCTCTCCTCTCATCAAGGGGAGGTTCCCTATAGATAGGTTATATATATAAATAGAAAATAATACTCAAGGGTAGGACAAACCATCCATATATCTTTCTTCAGAGATAATTCATGCAAATCAAAGGAAAAAACTCAAGGGAAATGACAAACAACACTCCTCTTCTTTTAGAAGTACTATTCAGCAAACCACAAGAATACTCCTAGTAGTAATAGGAAAATGTAGCAAAGGATGTAATAGCCAGCAAATCAAGATGCAACACAAAGTCTTCACCTGGATTGCTCAAGAGTAAGATACAAAGGACAATGAGGGCACAAAGTCTTCCCAAAGTCCTTTACACAGAAATGAAAAGAAAACACACTGAAAGGCAATTATGGGGGCACAAAGTCTCTCCACAGTTGACTCTTTAAGAAACCTTTCTGACTAATTTCACTAATCTTGCTTTTTGAATTAAAAGAACAGAAAATATATTGAAGAAAAAGACATAAGAATAGTTTCCTCAACAACAAAGATATTACAGCACAAAGTCTGAAAAACCATTTGCTTTCTTATTCCAATAACAAAATATGATAAGCAAACTGAGCTCAAAGTCTCAAAAGTGCCTTTCAATTTGGGTAGAGTTTCATTTTGATTGTCAAAAAGAGATCCATTTACAATAGAAGAGAGTCCCTTATATATCCATTTCAAGAAGGAATAGAGAATAGTAACACATCAAGTTGCAGTGGAATCTGTTAAGAAGACAGCCTGAAACTTAGGGGCATTTTACCCATTTGATTTTATCAATGCAGGGAAATAAGTCACGCTTAATGAAAGTTTTCAACTTTCAATGTCCACCTGGTGATCTGATCTTACCTTCATTGTTCCTCCTTTTTTGGTTAATTGAATCGCGTCCTAGATTCAGTTTGTTGTTCTGTTCCTTCCTCATTTTCTGCTGGACCTGGCCTTGAAGTCTTGGAATGCATTCTGGTCTATAGGTTCAAAGGATCAATGGTTATTTTGTTGTCTTGAATTTGACGTCTTCGAGCACATCATCCCTTTGTCTTTTTTCGGCTTTTTTGTTTGGCGCTTTCCCAGATTGAACTTGCCCTTTTGGGTCTTAAGAAATGACCTATTTTGGGTCAAAAAGAGTTCCCTGCAAGATATCTGCCCTTTGGGCAGTCTTTGAATGGCCTTTGGACTTTTTGTTTTACATCTTCCCGAAGAGAAGGTGACCCTATAGCTTCAGGGAAGTATCCTTCAAGTTGGCAGTCGAGAGTCCCCCGTAAGGGTACCTACCCTTTGGGGTCCTTCGACAGCCTTTTTCTTTAGAGTCTTCACAGGATTTCCTCAAGCTTTCTCTGTAGACAAAAAGTTTGCAAAAATTTCCCACGAATAAAAAGTCCGTAGAATTTCCATTTGCCTTGATTATTATCCTTCGGGTTTTTTCCACCCGCGACTGCTTAGAATTCTTTCAAACTTTTTGTTCGAAGGAATTCCTTCAGACAAAAAGTCTGAAGGAATTGTACCTTAGACTTGCCTTAGTCTTTTTGAAAATGACCCTTCCGAAGGGTATTTTCATTAACCAAGTGCCCTCCACAAGGGCACTTGTCCTTAAGGAGGCCCTTTGAACTTTTGCATTTTGAACTGCTCCTTTGAACCAAGTTGTTGAACCATTTGTTGAACCAAGGTGATGAACCATCTGTTGAACCATTTTATTGAACTGCTTGGTTGAACCGAATGTTGAACCACTTGGTTGAACCAAAATGGTTCAAGCCGACGAACCCTTTGTTTGAACCAACCGTTGAACCTCTTCATTGAACCAATCGGTTGAACCAAGCTTTGAACCAAATGGTTCAAGCCGATGGTTCAATTGAATGAACTGAAATGATGAAACGCTCCATTAAACCAAGATGTTGAACCAACCATTGAACCAAGTTTTGGTTCAACGGTTCAAACAAAGCCTTGAACCGACTAACGAAACAAAGGATGAACCAATCCTGAAAAATGACCAAATGTTAGAAACTGATTCTTTTGGTTGAACCCACCTGTAGAAGCCTTTGAACCTGTAGAATTGAACCTGCTTGCATAGTCTGTAGAAACCAAGTATGTAGTTTTCTATAACCTTGAAAGAGTCCATAGATTTTAACTTGTAAAGCCCATTGAACTTGACCTGCAAAGTCCGTAGATTTTTTCTTCCTGCTGAGTCCGTAGATTCAAGCCTGCAGAGTCCATAGATTTCTGAGAAGCTTGATAAATGAGGAATTTGAATGCCCAAGACAAATTTTGAAAAGGGAAGAGATAATTTTGGTCTGTAGGACCAAAATAGTTCAAATGTTGTCCCAAAAATGAGTGGTATTTTTAGGGGACAATAGCTAGCTCAAGTTGGGGAACTTCTATCAATTGTAAAAAGAATTGAAAGGAGTAGAATATAGAATCTCCAGTGTCTTCATGTGTACCATTGGGTTACAGAGTCATGCTACCCAAAAATGAAAGACATCAAAAATGAAAACAAACAAAACAAAACAAAATTAAAAATTGAACAAATATACATATACACAGATGGAATGATCTGTCACTTCAAGAGTTGAAATGTTTCAGACGCTGCCCATTATGGAGTAGAGAAAAGAGTGTGCCATATTGATATTTTAATAGAAATCTATTTTCACCAATGTGCTGATGAATTATAAATGGGCCTCTCCAAAGGGATTTAAACTTTCCATGCATCCCCTTTGGTTCTCTCCTTTTGTCCCACAGCAGGACTTGATCCCCAATATAGAAATCACTATTTTTGGCCTTCTGTCAAAGAGTTTCTTTACCAGACTTTGATGAGAAGAAATTATGTCCACCACCATGGTTCTCTATTCCTCTAGCTCAGCCAGGCAAATGATTCTTTTGTCAAAAAAGCTATCATATGTCTGATCCTTAATTGCCTTTGCCAATTTCAAGGCTAGCAATTCTAAGGTGATTGGTATCTCAGCATTGATACCATAAAGAAGTTGAAAAGGAGACATACCAATTGCCCTCTTTGGTGTGATTCTATCTGCCCATAGAGCATCAACCAATGCTTTATGCCATGTTCTTTGATTGTCATATGCTAGCTTCTTGATAATAGTTACCAGATTCTTATTGCTAGATTCAGCTTGTCCATTCCCTTGTGGAAAATATTCAGAAGAGTGAGAGAGTGTAATTCCATAATAGAAACAAAATTGTGTAATCTCTTGAGAGGTGAAAAAAGTTGCATTATCAGTAATAATTTTGATTGGAACTCCAAACCTGAAAATGATGTTCTCTTTGAGGAAGTTGCATACAACTTCTAAAGTAACATGCTTATTTGGGATTGCTTCTACCTACTTGGTGAAATAGTCAGTTGATGTAAGGACATAATCATGTCTAAGGTTTATAGTCCCAATAAAATCAAGTCCCCATTGTTGGAAAGGTTCTTCTATGATCATTAGCTTGAGAGACATAGCAGCTAACTTGGGTCTTCCAACAAATTGCTGACAAAGTTCACATTTTCTCACCCACTTATGTCCATCTTGGAAAAGAGTTGGCCAGTAATACCTGGCTCATAGAATCTTGTGAGTAGTCACAGGAGTAGAAAAATGTCCTCCATAGGCCAAATTGTGGAAAGATTTCAAAAGCTGGCTTTGTTTTTCTTTGTCTACATAGCGAAGGAATACTCTATATATGCTTCTCTTGTACAGGCCATTGTCCCAAAGGACAAAATTTACAGCTTTTAACTTGATAGTCCTCTTTTCTTTGTAAGACAAATGAGCAAGACATTCACCATAAGTAAGGAAATGAGCAATACTTGAATACCACTCGTTGGTAGTGGAGACAAAAAGGACTGTTGTTGTCTCTTCCACTTCAGTTTCTTCACGATGTGTGTCTTCTGGCTTATTGTCAGCAATTAATTGTCATAAGCCTTTACCTATGACCCAATTTGTCAGCTTGATGTCTAGATCAAACTCTTGGATCTTTGCAATCTAATTACCTCTTTTTGTGTCAAACTCCTGCTGAGTTAATATAGACTTGACTGTAGTATCAGGCACTAGGGCAATAGTATGTGAATTCAGAATATAGAAGCGAAAATGTTTGACTGCTTTCACCAAGGCATAAGCATGCTTCTCTATATTTGAATACTTCATCTCATGGGTTTTGAGAAGGCAACTCATGAAAGAGATAGGAGATTCCATACCTTCCTTGTCCTGTTGAACAAGAATTGTTGAAAGAGTGTGTTCAGATGCATAGCTGTATATGATGAAATCTTTGTTGTAATCTGGACAAACCAATGTAGGGGCGTGAGCAATGGTAGTCTTGATATCTTGAAATGTTGATTTACCTTCTTTAGTCCAGCTGAAGATGGTCTTCCCTTTCATCATGTTCACAATGAGTCTAGTTTTCTCAGCAAATTTAGGGATAAATCTCCATAAAAAATTCACCTTTTTGAAGAAATAATGAACAGCATTCTTACTTGTAAGCAAATTAAGTTCTTGAATAGACTTGACTCTGTCTGAGTCAATCTTTATGCCTTCTTTGGACACAATGTGTCCAAGGAGTTTCCCCTCTGTTACTCCAAAAATAGACTTTTTAGGATTTAAGAAAATACCATTCTAGCGGCAGCACTCCAGCACTTATTGCAAATGGCGTACATGATCAGATCCATGCTTTGAAAAGACAGTCAAGTCATCAAGGTATACCACTATGAATTTATCAATCTCATCTTTGAAATCCAAATCCATATCTCTTTGAAAGGTAGCACCAACATTTATTAAACCAAAAGGCATTCTTTTATATGCAAATGTATCCCAAGGTGTAGTGAATGCAATCTTGTGTTGGTCTGCTTCACCAATTTTAGCTTGATTATATCCTGAGAAGCCATCCAGCATTGATAACATCTCTGAACCTGTCACTATTTGAAGCACTTGATCCATGATTGGCAAAGGATAATTATCTTTCAAAGATGCTTGATTTAGATTTCTGAAATCTACACAAATGCAAATTTCACCATTCTTCTTCCTTACAAGCACTATGTTTGCAATCCATGTGGAATGATGGATTGGAAAGATGATTCTAAAATTTAACATTTTTTGTATCTCAGACAGAATAGTACCTAATATTTTTGAATTATACTGTCTAGATTTTTGCTTGTATGGCATTGAGTCGGCCTTGAGAGGAATGTTATGGCAGATTTCATCTAGTCTGAGAGACTTCAAGTCTTCATAAGAATATGTTAAGACATCCATGTATTGATGGAGTAAAGAGATGAACTTGAATCTTTATTTAGGGGTGCAACACTTACCAATATTGATCATCTTGAGATTTTCTTTAGTAGTCAGATTCACTTGATCGAATCCTTGAGAGAAACTCGAGTCTGTTTGCTGTTGTTTGATGAATCTATTATGTTTGTCAAACAACTTTTCAAGAGAAACCAGGCCTTTGGGAATTTTGTTTCCTTTCAGCTATAAGAATTCTTTATTTATATCTGAATTGGATTCATACATAGATTCATTCTTCTGAGATTCACTGCCTTCAAAACATAGTTGTTCAAAATTATCTTTTCATTCCAGGAAGGCAATGATTTGATGATCATCATTGAATACTTGTCAATGATCAGAATTGTCAGAAACACTTGGTCTATAAACCAACTCAATAGTATACCTGTCTTCTTTGAAATTTAAATGAGGAACTAAGAGAGTTCCTGAAATAGCAAGTGCATCAGCTCTGTCATTAGACTCTCTGGGTATGACAAAAATGTTGAAAGCATCAAAGCTTTCAATTTGGTCCCAAACCAAGTTACAGTAGTGGCGTAATCTTTCATTCTTAGTTTGGTATAAGTTCCTCACTTGACAAACTACTAATTCAGCATCCCCTTTGGCATGAAGAAACTTGATGCCTTTTTTTTTAGCAGCCTTCATACCAAGCAACAGAGATTCATATTCAGCGGTAATGTTAGTGTTGCTAAATTGTAATTTGTAAAATGAAGGGAACATATCTCTTTGAGGAGATATCAAAATAATCTCAACTCCTAAACCGGTAGGGGAACAGCTACCATCAAACTCCAAAGTCCATATCTCATCTAATACTGATTTTTCTTTAGACTTTCCTTCATCAGAGATGGAGGATCCTTCTTGGTCTGTACTGCAGCCTACTAGTTTTTCTGCTATTTTTGTTGAACTAATTTTTGAGTTGATACTTTTAGGTGTTTTATGCACTTCATATGTAGACAAAAAATAGTTACCCATACCTGTGGATTCAAAAAGAATTTGAGCTTCAGGGGCTGATGTCTGGGTGACCACATATTTTGCTTCCTTTTCAGGGAGCAACCTCTTCATTATGCCTTGTACAGAGATTTTTGCCTCAGATAGATCCATGCTTAGTTATCCTTCCATGTCCTTGCAAACATTTCATCCAAGCAAAATGCCATAGGATGCTGAGACGTCAATCACCAAGACAGTCATCTTGATTCTCTTGTCTGGAAAGGCTACAAATGTAAATTGGGCATCTTTGATTTGCCCCAGCAATGGTACTTGCTTGTTCTCCATGGAGAAACATCTCCCAAATGTCTTGGTTAGTGTGAGACCAAGAGACTCATCTACTTTAGCTGGCATGACATTATCAGATGTGCCTGAATCTATGATATAGTTACTCAGCTTGTGGCCATTAATTAATAGGGAAACATAGAAAGGTTCTATTTTTCCAGGAGCAGCTGGAGGAGTAATGACCAGATTATTTGGAATAGGCATGTTCTTTAGAGAATCAGGAGTTACCTTTTTAGCCTTTTGTCCTATAGGGATGTTTTAGTTTTTGACATATTAGACTAGCTTATTCAATTGATCAGGATTAGACTACAAATATTCAAACTCAGACATTTGTATTTTTGTCTTTTTGACATGATCGATTATGTCAAATGGCTGAATTGAACTAGGTACAGAGAAAGGTAATTCAACTTTCTGAGTTTTAGGAGGGATGGGAGGTGGGCTGGTTTGCAAATTTGAAGTAGAAGGGGAAGGTGAAATTGATGTATTTGCCTTTTGGGTGATTATCAAGTCTTTTGACTGAAAAGGTAGAGTGGTTCCACGCTTAGCAATCATGATTATTGGTTGTGGTTGCTCTTTTATCTTCTCTTTATCAGCCTATTGGATTGATTGGTTTTTGGATATGGTAAACACTACATATGATCCATCAAAAGCTTCTCCTTTGCTTCCAGGTTCATCCTGGTAGTTCAGAAAACCAATATGGGAGTCATCAATTGATTCTTATTGATTGTCTTCAAGGAGATCAACATCATTTTCTTGATTCAATTCAGGCTAGAAAGAGAATTCCGATTCTACTTCAAGATATCCTATTGTTGAATTGGTTGGAGGAGCTTCCAAGGCAAGTTTTCCTTGTGGGGGAGGAAGGCGATTCTATTGCCCTTGATTCCTGGCAGCATTGCCCTGATATGGCTGATTTGGGAATGTCCTTTTGTATGAAGGAGCAGAAGACATTCCTTGAGCCATTTGTTTTTTGAGAGCAAGTAACTCATTTTCTAATTTTTGCACCATTGGATCCGTGGTGCCTGTAGATGCATATTCAGAAGATGATGAAGCGCTATTTCTTTTGGATCTCTTCTTATCTTCCCTAGTAAGATGAGATCATCTTCTACTTCAGTGGACAAAAGTTGAGCTGCAGCAAGATTTATTTGACCAGCACATCTCAAGAGAAAACTTACTTTAGGTAGTTGAGAATTAATGAAAAAGCATTTGAGATTCTCAGTTGTAGGTCTAGCAATTATAGGAATTCTATTTCTCAATTTTTCAAATTTGGCTATGAAGTCTCTCATAGGCTCATGAGACTCTTTCTTCATCTGTGTAAGTTGAGCTACAAGTGTATGTGCATCTTCTGCAGGTTTGAATCTGGCTTCAAACTTAGCTTTGAGAGTATTCTAATCAGTCACTGACTGAGCCTGTAGATGATAAAACTAATCTGCAGCAACACCTTGTAATGTTTCTATAAAAAGTTTGACTACTACATCTTCAAATTCTACTTCGATTACTCCACAAGCTATGTTGAAAGTTGTAATGTGCTCATCAGGATGAACTTTCCCATTACCATAGAACTTGGGGAAGTTCTTCCTTAAACTGCGTGGAAGCTCATGTAGAGATGGAGTAAGCTTGAGAGGACCAAAATCATTACCCCAGGGGCCTTGAACTGCCATTGTAGGATTATGAAAAGGAGGGATAACAAATCTCAGAGTGGTAATTATAGACAAAGCTTTATCAACAATAGAAATAGATACTTCATTTGGCAATGGAGATCTGACTTTAGTAGGAGGAAAGCTCTTGGTTTGTTGGAGACAAGATGGTGAAGGAAATAGATCAAAATCACTTTGTTGTACCAACTCGAATACAGGGTCAACGATACCTTTAGCCCTTTGACTTCGTGTATACCTTTAATCTTCCAGATTGTGAAACAAAAATGGAAAAGAATTGACCTTGCTTTAGTTAGAGCTTGAGGCTTTAAACTATGCATTCTTTCTCGGTTAGTGTGGAGGTGAATGGATAGATTATAAATGGATAATAGATTTTTGATCCCCAACAGAGTCACCAAAAATTGTTGGTTGAATATTTTGTCGATTAACCTACTGATAAACAAAATAGGTCTGATCAGCCAAAGTAGGAAGATTAGTCATCCAAATGTGTAGATTTACCACATCAAAAGGGGATTGATCTCTCCTCTCATCAAGGGGAGGTTTCCTATATATATATATAAAATAATAATACTCAAGGGTAGGACAAACCATCCATCTCTCTTTCTTCAGAGATGATGCATGCAAATCAAAAGAAAAAATCAAGGGAAATGACAGATAGCACTCCTCTTCTTTCAAAAGTACTATTCAGCAAACCACAAGAATACTCCTAGTAGTAACAACAAAATGTAGCAAAAGATGTAATAGCCAGCAAATCGAGATGCAGCACAAAGTCTTCACCTGGATTGCTCAAGAGTAAGATACAAAAGACAATGAGGGCACAAATTCTTCCCAAAGTCCTTTACATAGAAATGAAAAGAAAACACATTGAAAGGCAATTATGGGGGCACAAAGTCTCTCCACATTTGACTCTTCAGGAAACCTTTCTAACTAATTTCACTAATCCTGCTTGTTGAATTAAAAGAACAAAAAATATATTGAAGAAAAAGACATAGGAATAGTTTCCTCAACAATAAAGATATTACAGCACAAAGTCTAAAAAACTATTTGCTTTCTTATTCCAATAACAAAATATGATAAACAAACTGAGCTCAAAGTCTTAGAAGTGCCTTTCAATTTGGGCAAAGTTTCATTCTGATTGTCAAAAAGAGATCCATTTACAATAGAAGAGAGTCCCTTATATATCCATTTCAAGAAGGACTAATGAACAATAACACATCATGTTGCGTTGGAATCTATTAAGAAGACAGGCTGGAACTTAGGGGCATTTTAACCATTTGATTTTATCAATGCAGGGGAACAAGTCACACTTATTGAAAGTTTGCAACTTTCAATGTCCACTTGGCGATCTGATCTTACCTTCATCATTCCTCCTTTTCTAGTTATGGGTCCTGGATTCAGTTTGTTATTTTGTTCTTTCCTCACTTTCTGTTGGTCTTGGCCTTGAAGTCTGGGAATGCATTCTAGTCTGTAGGTTCAAAAGATCAACAGTTATTTTGTTGTCTTGAATTTGACATCTTTTGGCATGTCATCCCTTTGTCTTCTTTCAGCGTTTCTGTTTGGCACTTTCCCAGATTGAACTTGCCCTTTCAAGCCTTAAGAAATGACCTATTTTGGATCGAGAAGTGCTCCCCGCAAGATATCTGCCCTTTGGGCGGTCTTTGAATGGCTTTTGGGCTTTTTGTTTTACATCTTCCCAAAGGGAAGGTGACCCTTCGGCTTCGGGGAAGTATCCTTCAATTTGGTAGTTGAGAGTCCCCTGCAAGGGTACTTGCCCTTCGAGGTCCTTCAGCGGCCTTTTTATTTAGAGTCTTTGTGGGCTTTCCTCAGGATTTTTTTGTGGACAAAAAGTCCATGGAATTTTCATTTTCCTTGATTATTATCCTTCGGGTTTTTTCCACCCGCGACTGCTTAGAATTCTTTCAGACTTTTTGTCTGAAGGAATTCCTTCGGACAAAAAGTTTGAAGGAATTGTACCTTAGACTTGCCTTAGTGTTTTTGAAAATGACCCTTCCAAAGGGTATTTTCATTGACCAAGTGCCCTCCACAAGGGCACTTGTCCTTCGGAAGGCCCTTTGAACTTTTGCATTTTAAACTGCTCCTTTGAACCAAGTTGTTGAACCATTTGTTGAACCAAGGCGATGAACCATCTGTTGAACCATTTGATTGAACTGCTTGGTTGAACCGAACGTTGAACCACTTAGTTGAACCAAAATGGTTCAAGCCGACGAACCCTTTGTCTGAACCAACCGTTGAACCTCTTCGTTGAACCAATCGGTTGAACCAAGCTTTGAACCAAAATGGTTCAAGTTGATGGTTTAATTGAATGAACTGAAATGATGAAACGCTCCATTGAACCAAGACATTGCACCAACCGTTGAACCAAAGCCTTGAACCGACTGATGAAACAAAGGATGAACTAATCCTGAAAAATGACCAAGTGTTAGAAACTGATTCTTTTGGTTGAATCTGCCTGCAAAAGCCTTTGAACCTGTAGAATTGAACCTACCTGCAGAGTCCATAGAAACCAAGTCCGTAGTTTTCTCTAACCTTGAAAGAGTCCATAGATTTCAACCTATAAAGCCCATTGAGTTTGACCTGTAAAGTTCATAGATTTCTTCTTCCTACTGAGTCCGTAGATTCAAGCCTGCAGAGTCCGTAGATTCAAGCCTGCAAAGTTCGTAGATTTTTGAGAAGCTTGAAAAATGAGGAATTTGAATGCCCAAGACAAATTTTGAAAAGGGAAGAGATAATATTGGTTTATAAGACCAAAATAGTTCAAATGTTGTCCAAAAAATGAGTGATATTTTTGGGGGACAACAACATCATCATGATAACTCTCCAACCAAAACTATTTAGGCTACTTTATGATCAAATATGTCTTACTAAGGAAAATCATTTAGATCAATGATCAAATCCACCCTACTAGAGAAAATCATTGAAATCAATGATCAAATCTACCCTGTTGGGGAAAATCATTAGTCAATCAGTTTGTCTTTCTTTTAATTCCAAGCTCTTCAACTTTCACCTTCTTTAAGAAAATCAAAGTGTGCAACTTGTTTCAAAATTGATCATTCTCTAAGCCCACAACTTTCACCCTATTTGGGGTATGTCAGAGTGTGTCACTTATTTTTGGGATGCATCCTTCCTACTTCCCCCCACCATAGGGCCAATTCAATTCTATTTTATTCATTAATGGAAATCAATGTGTGCAAGCATTGACTGATATTGATTAATCTCATCCATGGGTTAATTTCACTTTTCTTCTTGTCTATTTTATTCTTTTCAAGGACCCATCCATTAATCTTATTTTTTGGCCACTCCCTTGAGGGTGCATCATGGACATTCCCAAACATTGTTTGGGGCTACCTAGTGGATTCATTTTTTGTAAACTGAACAAGATTCAATGACATGTGAACACATCATTCTTAAAGCATTATCAAATCATTTTAACAAATTTTTCATTCTTTAAAAATTTATTACTTCACTTGGGTCTTGAAGTACCTTCTCAAATAGGGGAAAATGTATATACTAAATTCTAACCACTCTCGTGCTAATATTACAATTAGTATTATTTCTAGAAATAACACATGAATCACTAAAAAAACTAAATTCTTTTGTGCACTTAGCATCATCTTCTAAAACATATTGGGGCATCCCCGATTGGGGTAATGAATCATACACAGTCATCATCTTTAATTAATTCACCTTGAATCAGCTTATGACTATACAAGAGATGTCTTGAGATTAATTAGGTCGAATGATTATTTGATTTACAAAAGTCATACCTCTTTCTATTAAATTAATTAAACTCAATTAATTAGTCTAATATTATTCTAATAAGAAATTCCATATCTTTTAGAATTTCCTATTTTCTAAATTTATTAACTGGATTTATTCAACTCTCATGACAAGTGGCCAAGTGGATCATGGCATCATCATGTCATCACAACAAATCAAGAATGATGACATCATCAAGAAAGTTATAAATCAATCACAAAACTCACAAAATATTTAGAAAATATTTGATTTTGGAAAACCATGCCTAATTAATATCAAATATTAATTATATTTTTTCGACCAAATTTGACCAAGGCTCAACCACACATCTTGAATCACATCTAATGGGTAGAATCAACTCAAGGAATCTATAAATACCAAGGCCACTATAAACCAAAAACAAGATTTTTAGTGCAAAGATATAAGGCAAAATTTATTCTAAAGTTTCAATCATTTATATTATTTTAATCTTCAATCCAATCCAAATGTTGCATGAGGAGATGTTGGAGGAACTTACCAAATCACATTGCCAAATATCTTGAGCTCTATATCTAGGTACAAATACACTTGTGGATAGTCTATGAATAGAAGTTGTATAAACATAATATTTTTAAATTTTATCAATTACTGATGTTTTCTCTCTTATAGGAACCCATCGAGTCTCAATCTCTCTAAGTGCACGTCGTAAAGGGTGTACTAGGTAATGGGTGGACAGACCATGGGTACTTCACAAGATTATTTTTCCCTACACCACCACTTGAAACCAATACAAACCTATCTTATATATTTCCCTAAGATTTGACACATACCTTACACACTCCTCCAAGATATACACCACCTCAAATAGCCCCTACCTAAGACAAAACCTCTTTTTGTCATTTATCAAACAAAGTCAGCTTGGGCCAACTTTGTTCTTAAAATATAAGAATGATACAAGATGAGGTTGGCCTCAACCAACCTAGTCCAAGACCTAACTATTTTATTTATTAAAGAATAGGGTCGATTGGTCTAACTCTATTAGCTAAAACTTCAAAAGTGTTTAGGGTTAGATCTGGATATATAAACACATCCTTCACACCATTTTCATTAGAAAGAGATAAAGAATCATTTATTTGCACATATGCCTATCCACCATTCTACTTGAGGTGACATTGTTTAGGGTTTCATACTACACTTGGAGATAATAATTTTTTCCTGTGAGAGAAGTATTTTGGATGCATAGGAGAAATCATGTAGCTTAGAGATGACCTATCTTTGTTATCCTTAAAAACCACAACAACCTCTTGCAAAGCACCTTGGCCAAGGGAGAGATTGAAGCTCGATGGTTTTGTCTTCAAGATAAGTATTCCTAACTCTTTTTCCTTTTAATTAAAGTAGATATATTTGCATTTTTTAGCTTATGAATATGTTTCTCTCTCCATGCATTAGGATTACCTCTACATTTACTTGAGTAGAGTTCTTCTATGCATGTTTACTTTCATGTTTATTACCCCTATTTTGTGCCGCAATATTTGGTGAACACTAAATTATATTTACTTTATATTGTCATTTAATTTGATAAGAAAAAATTGGACCTAAATAGGGTTATTATATGGTATTGTTTGACTAGAGGCTTTGGAACCCTCTCTAGTGATATTGTGTGGTAAGAGACCCCTTAGTTAGGTCTAGTAGATCCATATTAGTCATGACCCCAATTGTTTAAATGTACCGAAATGTAAAAGGGCTAGTGATATTTATCTTCTCTGAACTAGGATTGATTTGAAGATCATCTTCACTTTCCATTATATACATTATGATGAACCCGACATCAAACTAACCATTACAAGTTTTCTTTCATGCCTTCATTTATTATCATTTATTATATATTTAATTTTTATAGTACTGTATCAAATCTATCAACTCAATCTAACATTATGTGTGTAAGTTTAACACACAGTCACTTCAACTAACGTTGTATTTCTCTATGCAAATCATCTTCAAACATAGGTAATTGGATCGATCTATTCAACTCGGTTCATTATTTTAAATATAGGTTTTCAAACTTAGTTGATCCAATTGACTCTATTAATAGGTTAAAAATTATCATATGAACAACATTGTATAAAAATAGAAACTTTAGCATCTTCAAAATTATTAGGTTCATTCTCACCATCTTAGTCATTTCTATTCATCATTTACAGTCCTATTTTCATAGTTTTCAGTCTATAAAACTGTAACCCTATAGTGAACTAGGTCGACTAGATTGACCTAGTTATGTAGATTAATTTCTTGCCTAGAAGACTCAATAAATTCATGTAACTATGTTCTTTTGGCTCTTGCTTCAACAAACAACATCAACCTAGTTGATTTTGTTCTATATTTTTTACATACTTGGTCATCTAAACTGACCATGTAATCTTCAAGTAAAGGAATTAACTCATCTTATTATTAATTAATTCACTTTTATTTTTGTTACTTGTTTGATTAGAGTAGCACACAGACTAAATAAGAAGTTTTAATTTATCAATTTAGTCACAACATTTTTCTTTTTCACACACTTCTAAACCACATAACGTCAAAAAGCATTAAAAATTTTCTACCCAAGGCCTAGCTATTTGGATTTCATCACCAAGGGAGAAGCCGAATCAATTTTCTAGCCAAGTATAAATATGTGGTCGATGATATATATTGGCAAAGCACCCAACACCCTTATCATTGCAGGATTATGAAGTGAGTGGGTAGGCCCTAATACCAAGCCAATACCATCACCAATATATACCCCTTTCATCCTTAATTACCTGAAATAATGCTTAGATTGTCTTTCTAGTTCCTTTGTTATAGCCAACTCTCTATCACATTTATTTTTAAAATTATTATATTTTCAAACTTTCAAGAATGACCACATATATTATCATTTTTATTTTTGATGCTTGTTCTTTGATAATTGTATATTATATTACAAAACTTATATCAGCCAGTGTAGGTGCAAGATTTGTGTTGTGTGCCATAACCTGATCGATACAATTGTTTGTGTGTTTATTTCAAGTATTCTAAAAACTATCACTAGATCATCTACAGTCATAATTGTCAAAACATGTCTCTACCTTGAGAACATAGTCAATCTACTCGAATATGTCTCCTATAATTTATATTTTCCCATAGAATATAGTCACTTTGTTTGACTTGATCTCTTATAGACTGATTTTTTTGTTTCCCTTCAACACATAATCAACCGATCTGATTATGTCTTTCAGACTTTGTTAGTTTCACCATCTGAAGAACATAGTAAATTAGTTTGACTATGTCCTTTACATTTTGTCTTATTTATTGTCCTACAAGACAATATTGATTGGTTTGACCTTATATCCTACTAGTTGACCTTCATTTTTACCAAGTTTTAGTTTCCCTCCATCATGAATTTATTTCATGAGGATAATACAAAATTGTATCAATCAAACATGATGAGTTTTACCAATCCTAATAGGTTTCCTAAGACACATCTTGTGGCACCCACCATATATTAAAACAATGTCCATATTTCCACCTACACTACTAACTATGGGACTCTTCCCATTCTTCACCAACACGTAACCCCTAATTTATTGTAGTAGATGATCGTGATCTTGAATACACAATGGAAATTCTCTTTTTCATCCATCAAAACCCTCAACATATAGGAAAAGAACCTATAAGAATCTATAATCTCATGATGGGACCTTATATAGGATAACCCCATTGACCTTCCCCTACCTTTTCCCAAGGATTTGGGGGAAGCCCTTTCCTTGCATCCTAAAATTTACCCTCTATAATATCTCCTTCTGATACTATGACATCATCTTCTATGTCTTCTTCAAACTCCATGCCAAGTATTTATACCAACATGGAAGATTCAACTTGTAGTGGGCCTCTTTAAAACACCCACATCCTTAACCATGCTACTAATGCTTCTTTTGTTACCAACGCTTTTTTTGCTATTAATGCTTCTTTTGCTTCCAACATTATTTTATTTGTTATCTAATTTTGACCCCACAGGTCAAAATATATTTCTATAGTATAAAAATTAAACCTTAGGTTATTTATGAGGTCCTAGTTGAGTCCAAAATACCTTATTAGCATTTATTAAGGTAAATTTAAAAAGATTAAGGTAAAGTCATATGTTGGTCACATAGTGGTTTAGGCATGTCATGAGGAAATAAATCATGGTCAAGTTGTGTCATAGGTTATTAGGGGTTTATTAATGTTATTTTATGTCTTAAATATCTTTTCATAACATTTCATGAAGTTTTGTAAAGTTTGAAGCTCACTTGCTAACTTGAAGGTGTTGAAAATGCATATAAATGTGATTTTTGGCTAACATTTGTATGTGACAAAGCTTCCTAAGTGAAAAATTCATAAAATACCCCTTAAAAATATCTTGAATTAGTTACTCAATTTCCACACCTGTCAACTTGTCAAATAAAGATAGTTTCTCAGAGTTCAATGCCACTTTGAAGAGTTAGAGGAAGTTATACAAACTTTTGGAAGCCATGTGAAAGTGAAAATAGTTGAAGAGTGTCCTTTAATCTTATACAAGTCAAGAAAAAATAGTGGAAGAAGTTTTTATTTCAATAGTTGTATAAATATTATCTTCTCTCTCATCATGCCCTTCACAAGCTAGTGAAGGCCAACTTCAAGAAGATGGTATAGGCAGTACAATTAGATTTGGAGGGTAATATTTTGGAAAAATTTTGGTACCCATATGGGATTATAATTTGTGAAAATTTTCATTGTATTTGTGTTCTTATATTTATGAATAGTCGCTAAGAGCCCAGACTAATTTTTGAAGGAGCAAATCCCCACATCCTAAATTTGACATAGCTCCAGTGCAAGTGTAGATGATTTGGATGATTGAAACCAGTTGTTATAAGTAATATGTCTGTAGATGCCTCAAAATAATTAACCCATATTTTTGGCACTTGTGAATGTATTTTGGAAAGTAATTTTCCTTTTGTGAATTATTTGTAAGCAATTGGTCAACTTTCTAAGTTTATGAGTTATTCAGGTATTTTGGTGAATTGGAATATTTATCCACTATATTTTAAATCCCCTTTAAACCCATCAATGGATTTTTTATCAGTCAATTATTCTATATAAGTTTAAAGAGGCAGTCATACCTCCATTCACATGGTGGACTATGTTCTACCTACATAGCAAATTCAATTATTTTGATGAGTTTGAACCTATTTTCTCCAATAAATTGAAGTGGTGTTTCATTTTATATGTGTTTATGCAATAATAACAATATTATTTGAGCATACAGTCATGTAATTACACCTTTTCAAGCCTTCAAACACTAGAAGTTGTAGTCTCCACTTCTTACAAGCTTGTATGTATGATGATGTACCTTAAAGAGACTATGAATATTGGAGGCAGTTAGAAATGTTCTATTGAAGATATTTAACCACTTTTTTATATCATTATATCTAATAAAATTCAATTTGAAGCCCCATACACAGTCAAACTATCTTCTTGAGGGTCACTTACAGCTAGGTGAGAAAATGTGCCTTAACAATGATATTGGAAAAGTATAGGATTTCTAGGAAACTCCAAGGCATTTTAAATGTCTAAGACCCTAAAAAACATATGGGATAGAACTTTAAAAGGTTTTTGGATAGGTTTAGAGACTTGAGAAGTTACATACACAATCAATCCTAGGAACATAGTCATCTATAGGACTGTAAGAGAAATAACGAAAACATAGTGCTTTTGGATGAGAGCACTTAGCCATTCAATGAAATTCATGAGTTTGATAGTTTCATGGTTAGAAAAGGATCCTCAAAATACCAAATTTTTAGACCTCTCCAAATTAGTACACACAATCCTAATATACAATCACCTGTGGGTTCATTTGGGTGACTAAAGACCTTTCAAATCATGAGAATAGTAGATTGTGTGAAGTGAATGATATTAGGGTTGACAAGTATTTTAATATCAAAGAGGTCTATTAAGGGGTTCTAAATTATCAACAAATAAAGAGAGAAAATAAGGCTAATAAACCCATACATAGTCAAGTGCTCTCAAAAGGACTACATACAACCAGCCTAAATATAAATTGGCTTTAAACAAATGAAGATTGATAAAGTTTGGACTTCAGGGAATTAATTAATGACTTCAGACATCAATCACCTCCTTTCATTGATTATTAATATTCATAGGGTGGTAATAAAGACCTAAAATCTCGTTACACAGTCATCACTTCAACATCCACCTACAGTCAGTTGTTAAGAGGTTTGTCTTGAAACAATAGCAAGGTTGGTGAAAATGGAAACATAGAGTTTCAATTTTTGAATGAGATCTCACTATATCAATAGACACTCAATATTTTAAAGAGGGTTTTAATTTTAAACAAGGCTCATCTCATAGCTAGACTATAGACTATCTCAAAGTACACACACAAGAAAACAGTCTACCTAAATGACTTAAGGTCCCTCTAAATCTTGATATGGTGGTTTGAGTGAATGTTAAAGGAAATCAAGGAACTAAGGTAATAAATACAACAAGCTTAAAGATATTTTTGAAAAATATTTTGAGGAGAGAAAGACCAAACAGGGGTTTCAAAATGACCCAAGTCCACACATAGAACTGCTCACCTTTGAAGAAGGTTTTGCTTAGTTTGAGAAGTCTCTTAGGATATTCAAGGAGTCTGAGAGCAAGGTGAGTGTTTGAATATGATTTAAATAGTATGAAATTGTTTTATAAATCTCATATCAATCAACAATGAAGACAAAAATATATTCATGATACCCCTTCATAGTCCAATTCATACACAGACTTCGTTTGGCAAACAGTTGAGAGATAGTTAGGTGAGTAGGATTCAATTGCAACTTTGGAGACCTTAAAATTATGTTAAAATATCTATGCAAACATTCCATGAGAGAACAAACATCTGATAGTGAATGAAATAGGTCATGATAGTGAGATAGGGTATGGTAATCATGTTGGATTGTAAACCCTAAGCCTAGTTCAATGAGGATGCAAGGGATTTGATGGAAATATAAGGGTAAAATAAATATTTAAAGAGGTAAAAATTAACATCTCAGACCCCATTGAGGTAATTTTAGACCAAAGCCAAATTCAAACAAGCACTTACAAACTGCAAATTTTCCTAGACCCCTCAGAATGCTTGTTTCCAACTTGAGAGGTCACTTTATTTTGCTTGGTATGTTCAAGAGTATTTTCATGGGACCTTGAGATCATATTGGAATTTATCAATCCTATTGTACTTCAATTTTTTGAATTTTTTTGGAGGATTCATATGTCCAACTTTATGAATCATCTCTAAGAGTTTAAAGTACTTTTAGGTTGCCTAGGAGAGCCATAATGACCAATTTGTAGATATGGAATTCAAAAGCACATAAAATGCCACAACTTTCTCCTAAAACCTCTTTAATTTTTTTGAGGACTCTAAGGAAGTTCTTCACATGTACTTGAGATGTACAAACTAATGTATAGATTGCCAAAAATGCTTATTATTTGCATGTTTTTTGTGTTTTGTAGGTATTCTAAGATAGGGGAACCTTACCAATCATGGAATGTCATTTGGTACTTGTACTATCTTTTAAATTCAAAAAAAAATCTCAAGAACCCATGGAAGTGACTAAACAAACTCCATTTTATAAAACAGTCTAAACACGCTTGTGAAGGGTTTGTTTTGGCCATTTCATGGTTTAGCTATAAGCACAATGTTACAAAATCCCAAACATAACATGGAGATTTTTTTTGGCATGGTTAAATTTAATCACACACTTCATATAGGTTTCACAAATACAAGAGGAGTTTAGAGCCAAAATCCACTTTCTAGGCCTAGAGGCCTAATTAGGCCTAATTGGCAAAATAAATAGGCAGAAAAAGTAGACTTCCACTTGGCTTAAACTCATTAAATTTGAAGTGGAACTATAAGAGGATATAGGATCTTATAATATTACTTTATTTTTTCAATATAATCATATAACTCCCATACAAGGAGACAAATAGGAAAAAAGGCTACAAAGAATGAGGCCTAATTGGGGATTTTGGTAGAGAGAGACCTATTGGGGCTAGTTTGAGGCCTCAAAATGAATTTTTTTAGGCACAATATGATATAAAAATTCTATACATGAAGTTTTGATAATCTAGAGAAGACAAAACTAAGTTTTGACACTTGTGTGCAAAATAGGCCTGAGAAGATGAAGAACCCTCTAGATACCTTGCAAGAGAAAGAGGTGGTGTGTCAAGGAGAACATATTGGGGTCAGTTGAGAGGTATCAATAGTATATAAAACATGTAAGATAAATTTATCTAATCACCAAGAAGATCACTTGTCCTTTAACATGTCAAGAAGAGAGTTTCAAGAAGCTAGTTAAGGTGTCAAGCAAGCAATTCAACCTCCACACCACTTGGAGAGTTGTAGCATATAAAGAGGAGAAACACATGTCATATATGAAATATTAAGGTATTTCCCTAACTCCTCTCTTGTTTTTAACTCATGTGACACTTATCTATTCTCTCTCTCCTGCACATTTCTCTTATCCTTCACTTTCTCTATATAAGCAGCCATTTTTGGCTTGAAATGTATTCTCCACCTGAGTATGGTGAAGACCTATTCATTTTTTATAACTCTTATCAATAAAACATCTGATATTTACCTCATTATATTATTACATGTAGTGATAAATCTCTAAAGGGTTGACCTTATCAAGTGAAGATGTATATCACCTTGTTTATGTCTTATTTATCTTGCCTCATGTGGTTGTTTCTCTATTACAGGTTATAGTTGGTGTCATTAGGGGTCTATTGTGAGTTTTGAAGTGTAATTAGTCTTCCCTCTCAATCTTATAATGTATTACCCTTATAAAAATCATTGATGCAATAGGTTCATTCTAGGATGTGTGTATGTTCATGTTGTCTTGTAGGTATTAGTGTATTATGCAATGTGAGGTAGTGGTCAACAAAGTTTGGTGAATCACCATTTTAGTTAGGTTTATTTTATTTATTTCTCCCCCTTTTCAAAGAAAGTAAGTGATAGAGTAGTGAAAGTGATCTGAAGTGATTCATCAAAGGGAATTATCCCTTCAACCTCAAGGTTTGCCCCTGTTATAGACAACCCACAGGTATAGGGGTAATCCCATGTAAAAAGAAATTTGGAGAGCTCTGAATAACCTTCTCTAAGGGTAAAAAATTTGGTTATAATAGTTCTAACATGCTCGATGGGACCTAAGGTCCAAAAGAGTGGAATGATTTTTTTGGTGTGTTCTTCTACCTATCAGTGTTTGGGAAGTATTCAATAAAACACCAATGATGACTCTGAATGCAATCATCTAGTTATAAGCAGCCCAAATACTTATTATAAAAGAGTTTGATAAAAATATTGTGTTTCAATTAAATAATGAAGTTGATATGGTTGGATATAATGAGAGTTCCTACTATACACCTCCCTATCAACCTTATCATGACCCCACTCATCTTATGAAATCATGGTATGATCCAAACAAATTCTATTGGTTTCATGCAAGTTAGGGCCATTCTCATGAGACTTGTAGACAATTAAGAAATATTTCTATGTATTTTCTTCTTGGTCCTAACTTTGACCATGAATCCCTTATCCCAAAACATTAACATGTTTATGACATAACTCTTAAATCTCATGAGACACACATAAAAATCAAGCTTTAAATTAAGCCAATGCTCATTTATTTATCTACAAATATCCCCTTCCTAATCATCAAAACAACATTGAACAACTTCTTGCTATTACTAACAATGTTGAAAGTCTTATAGACCTTAACACCAATGATTAAAATATGGTTAATATGACTAATGTAAGAAGAGTAGTTGCTTTTATTGACTCAAATCCAACACCTACATATCACACCTCTTAACCATTATGCTTTATTCAAGACACTCCCCATCCATCTCATGGAATTGGGGTAATAGGAGCTAATACCCATAAAAGCACCACTCTCAACAACACAAATTGATCATACCTCTCATACCATTGACATAACTTCTACTCTTTCCCCAACTTCCATACTACAAGACAACATACCTTAAAATTCCAATAGTATTTCTTCTACCCAACCACAATACATACCTCAACCAACCATCACATCATCTAAAGACACTCAACCCACTTAAAACCAATCGTACCCTATCAATACAAGTTTAATTATACATATGGCCCTCCTTCCCAAGATCTCTTGCAACATTATGCACTTATATCTAACAATCCTATCATGGGTTATGATGAATGGGATCCTATTGTGGAACTTTCCCATATCCTATCTCAAATCCCCTTCTTAGAGCTAATGATAACTTCCCCCCATCATCTAAACTTCTCAATATAATTATTGTTTGAAGTGAACATCCCTCATCCTCCTCCTATAGAGAATAAACTACCTTATTTGGATATGAAGATAGCATACTTCAACAATGCGAAGAGATGTCCATATATGTTGATGAAATAGTGGACACTTCCCTCTCACTTAAGTTCCATATCTCTTATATGATTCCTAATGAGATATTGATTCATGCAAATGATCCTCCTTTATTCATTAGCATCCAAATAAGTGACATCCAAGTTAAGAGTGTTTTAATTGACAAAGGTTCAAGAACTTGAATTTCCTCCCTTGACTTTATTAAAACACTTGGATATTTTGAATTTAACCTCAAATCCACACATAACACATATCAAGGCTATGACAGAAGGAAAATGCCTCATCTAGGTTATGTTTGACTTTCCATTACCATTCCTCTTGTTACTATCCATGTGAAAGTTATGATCTTTGACTTTCTAATTTCTTATAGTGTCTTATTCGGTCGACCTTGGACTCATCATATGAGAGTAATCACTTCATCTCATTCCAATGTGTCATATTTACTCACAATGGAGTTATATAAAATATTCAATGGGACATGAATCCTTGAAATTTTGAACAATTCCAAGAACATGACGTCAATAAAATACCCACCCTTGAACCCTTACCTAGTGTTTTATTTCAGGTTCCCAACACTTCAACTATCTAGTTAACTCCACTTGAGGTTATAATGGTCATCTTGAATTAATCAGTAATATTCCACCTAACTTATTAGATTTTTATGATGATGATCCAGATGAGATAATCCTAAAGATCAAAAATTATAATCTTTCCCCTCACATAATTGCTCAACTTCCTTATTCTCTTCAAACCTGATCCTGTCAGCTACCTTTCAATGACATAATAATTACCTTAACCAAAACTTGAGATTTCATTCACCATGCTTCTTCAAACAATAAAATAATTCCTATATATACCATTAACTTGCATACAACCGACTATGATGATGGTTATGCTTTAGACAACTCATTTTTATCTAGATTTATCCAAGCTAGAAAAGTTAAAGTTCTTAGATATTGCTCTTCTTTATTTTAGTATTTTCATTATACTTCTAGCATTCCTTTTATAATACCTAATATTAGTTTTTCCACTATTGTTCATAGGGTAGAGATGGATCACTCACATGGTACACCTTTAGTCACAGCAAATACTCTTAGGATTATTCTCATGGATCATGCCATGACAAGACCTTATCATTTTGTGATATATCATGAACCTTATAGTCTTCTTCTTCTAGAGATTCTAACCACTATGATTAGACCCACTACACAGCCAACCTTACCTATAGATGAGCCTAGTCCAATTTTTACTCTAGCTCCCCCTTCCTTGGTGATGGTACTCTTCCCTTACCATAGCTTGATCCCTTACCCGCACAATGGGTAGATCAGCCTTATTACAATATTCATAGAGTTGTTAGTCATTAGAATAAATATTTCCACCTATATTAACATCCCTAGGATTATCCTTCCTTCTCTTCAACTAGTAGATCCCCATAATCTACTAATAGATGTATTTTTTTTTCTATGGGAAAAATAACCATTTTTTAATCCATTTTTATAAACTTAGGTAGTACATCGACACATTGCACCCAGTCACTGCTCAACCCAAAGCTAAGACCATACCTCATCCCAAGCTACTACTAGATTACATAACTAAATATGGGGATGTATATTATCTTTGGCACCGGTGTGCTACCCATCATAATGATCAATTTTGAGTGCTCTGAAAACATCTTTGTAATTTTTCATAGTTAACACTAACACCAATTATTCATCCTCCTATAGGTCACCCATGTAATAAGGATCCTCCTCTGCTAGTTGTACCTCCTCCTTGTCCCACAAGTACCATTCCCATTGGGACATCCATTCCTCACATTTATTATCCCACATAGGAGATACCACATGATCACTACTCTTCTTCTTCTACACCCACCTTTTTAGTTGAGATGATGCAGAAGGAAGTCTTTCCACAAATTGCCATGAAGATTGATGATATTCTGGATAGCATCAGAATTCAGCTACATAAAGATGTTTCAGTTGTTATGGAATGACATTTATGGTCAAATAATTTAGTATTTGTGAACATGACATGATGTTATTTCACATTATTCTCTTTTATGATTTGGATTGGATTTGTGATCCATTTATATATCTTATATATTTGAATATCTATGAAAAATGATTTCACTTATCTATTTTGCATGAGCCATTATATTATGCCTTATGTGTTTTATATGGTTTCATTCTCTTTCAATTTTTATTATGGATTCTTATCATTCTTGTATGAATTTTGAACTTATGTTTATGATTTCAGGTCTTTCATGGATTCCTTTATTTTCTCTATAATAATTGTTTGTTATCTTTGACACTCAAATAAAGTTAATTATTATTGTGACTTAGTTATACAACCATGATTCCCTTATTATTTTACCACCACTATATGATCAGTTAGCAAACAAGACTTCTCATTGTGATACTACTATACACCAGTCTATTTAGATCTCCTTTCTTCCCTTATTTTATTTTCATATACTAAGCATACATACAATTGAAACTTGAGATTACATACTAGTTCAAAGGTAAGCCTAAGTAATTTAGTCAGTCATATCTCTGGGTACTTAGCCTCCTTAAACCAAATTCTAAAGCTCATTCATGTGTATCACTTTTATCACTCATGTTAGTTATTCCAAATCTATATGGAGGAGGAATCCCAAAATAAATAAATTAATTAAAATCCAAATCATTTAAACAAAAGGTAATGATTCAAAATGAAACATATAATTAAAAAGTATAATCACACCAAAAGATGTGATCTACTATCTTTAGCACATCTCATATTTCTAATCTAAGCTAAAACTCCATAGTTGGCCTCATGATAGATCCAAGGTCCATTGGAGTGTGGTATGTTAGTATATTGGGATAAAAGAACAACAAAATCTATAGTGATACCTACTTTATCACACAAGTACCCAGTCTTCACCATAGATTGATGGCTCTGTAAGAGGTCCTAAAGAATGAGGAACATGTTGTGGGAAGGTAGGTCCATTTTAATTTCCTTATTCATATAACCTTCATGAGTTGATCTTAGTATCTCACCTATTTGCCTATATAATTTTTTTCTTATTGTGAGCAGGTATCCTTTATATTTTGATGGTCACTAGACTCTTATTATTTTTCCTTCTTACCTAGTATGCCTCATGTTTACTAAGGCTTTCTCATAATTGCCTATGTCATGCTTTCTACATTACCTATTTCATTAAAATAATCCTAATATTTTCCTTTGAAAAATATTGTTTTGTTAATTTATCATACCCCCCAAGGTCTCCCTTTGTGAGTTGTAATGTAAGACCATGATAAGACCAAGCTCTCCTCACAGATTACCACATCAAAACATTTCCTTATTTTTCCCCTTATTAACATTCACCTCATTGGTTTTCACATTGTGATTTGTATTTTTTTCTTAGAATTAAATGACCATAAGGAGTTATTAAAAGTCCTAATATTCCCTCCAAACTTGATTTCATCTTCATAATCCACTTGTAGCCTGTATAATGCATAAAACTATCAAGAAAAACATGTTTTGTATCATGTCCATACAAGTCTGTATAGCTAAAAAGTATATAAGGGATGCTAAATGATTCCTCTAAAATTTACAATAACTTTCATGAGAAAACTATTCCATTAGAATGCATTTCCATCTTCATTTCTCCAATCGGGTCTTGACTGAGGGTTTTTAAGGGTTTTAGGCCTATTTGACTTCTTAAGGTTCATTCATAAAAACTTGAATTTCAACCTAAAAAAAAATTCCACAAAATCATAATTCAAGACCTTCATCAACATCCCTAAACTCCTTTGGCCTCCATGCAAACCCTCCAAGAAGATCTGATCATTTGAACTTCTCCTATAGAGCTCATTCCTCCATTCCAATAGGCCTAAATTATTTCAAAGTTCAAAAATGGTTTCTTCTATGGTTTATTTGCATAAAAATGGTTCATAAACTTTATTAGTGACCCTAATAACATGCCCAAATGTATTTGAATGCTCTACCAAGTTTGGAAAGGGAGTTGGCATCTCAAATGGATTTAAGCCTAAACCTTGCTTAATAGGCCTAAATTGGTTCAAGACCCAAGATCACCTTCTCATGATAAATTATACATTTAAATATCCCAAACACATATAATTACATCCCATAATCATTATATAATACGTAATAATGTTCACCTAATGTGTAAAGTGAAGGTGACTATCCATTCGGCCTCTAGGCCTAAACCCTGTTTGACATACTTAAATGCAACACTGAAGGTTTAGAGCATTATATTTAGTTTATCCTCTATTTTAAATGTTTTTAATGTTTTTATGTATGTTTTACAACTCTCCAAAACTATTTATGGTGTCTAATAAACTCTTTATTCACTCTTTTGCCTCCAAACTTCAAAACTGTAGGGTTGTGCACCTAGGGAAGTGCCCTCTGTCAGAGACAAAATAGAGGGAACTTAACCTATTTTCCTAGACATAATTAATGATTTAGGGGATTATATAGGTTTCATAGGTGATATGTATCAAAAATTAACTCTTTAATAGGTCATTTGACCTTCCAAAGGCTTCAAGTTCTAAGGTAGTCTTATTAGAGAAAGGACTGTGTGTAGTGTCCAAGGAATGGACTGTGTTTTGTGTGATTGGGGTTTCCTTAATTTGATTGTTTCTCCATTTTTTATGGTTTGATGATCATTAATAAGTTTTATAATCTTTAATCATCCTCCCAAACTCCCACATACTCCTTATACTATCCTTATACTTTCCTAATATAGATTATTTGTGACCCCTATCTAACTGTCTTTCTTTCATAGTAACCCATGTAGGTGTTTTGCATGATTGGTCTTTTGATATAGTGAATATTATCTCATTTATATCCTATAAGATAATTATTTCATGTTTTAGACCTATTTTTTCACCCCGTATAAGCTCAACCTTCATTTATGCACCATATTTTGCTCATTGTTTGTCACAGTCATTTACAATGGTTATAGGTGTACTTAGGGTCCTAAGGGGTCTGTATAGCCTTTTTTACATTTTTTAGAGCTCATATAGGTGATAAAAATATATTTCATCATGTTAAACATGTTCTTTCCCCTCACATGCACTTAAAAATCATTAAACTAGGTTTTCTCTGCATGTTGACTAAGATACTCTTCCTTTTTGACCTGTAGGTGTGTGTGAGCTTCAACTGAGCTTATTCATCATGTGAATGGACTATCCATGAAACCCTTAGGTCAAAAAACACACTATTTAACTTAAAATCAACCTAAAGGTATTAGAACACCACTTGAACATCAATTTTGGGCCACTATTTTATACCCTGTTGTAGGTGCCTATTGAGGTTACTCGTACAAATTGTACATGTGTATGGGAGAAAAACACAAAGTATCACTCCCCTTGATGATCCTTTAGGTCACTTAAGTTCTTTTCAACCATTGGAAACATTTAAACATGGTGCACAGTCCAATTTACAACTTAGTTAAAGAAGGTGTCATTTGGGTCACAGTCTTGTAGATAATATTGAATGAATTTAGTGTTTTGTAGGCAATTTTAGCCCTCTCAATCACCATCCTTCACTTGATTTTTTCCCTTCAAAATATGCCAAGTCATTTTCCTTTCTAGATTCTACAAGATAAACACATTTATAAGCTTCCAACCACTTGATAACCTTGTTTTAAGATTTCCATAGAAAGGCTTAGAACTTTGTTTTGCATTTATGGGGAAAATGTCCCTGAGTTCATACAAACATCATTTTTTAAGGTAAACCTACTTAAATTTGTCAAATTAGCCTTTCAAAAGTATTACATGCTCCGTTAGTGCATTAGGACCATCAATGGGAGTTTCACAACCATGTTTCAACATTTAAAATGGATTTTTAACCTTTTGTCAAGGCTGACTGTAAGTGACCATTCAATGTACACAGGCAATAAAGGGAAAATATGGACAATATGCATTGTATTTTTCATTCAATATGCTTTATATCCATTTTAAATCTCCAATTTAGATCTTCACACCTCAAATTATCTGAGAAAAGCATTAACACATCGTATTCCATGTGAATTTCTCATTTAAGCACCTGTAAGCAAGCATGTGCATGGTTTCCTAACTGAAAATGTTGCATATGATTGTAGTTACATGAAGAGTTGCCTTGGAAAATATATTAAGAGGTGAAGGGAATCATGAGAGCATTAAAAACATTTTAAATGTCCTATCACAACCCCCTAAAACCATGAACAGGCATGAAGCTCCTGGAAATAGTGAAAAACTGCTTGCAACTTAGAAAGGTGTATCTTCTTGCAACCTTGATGTACTTTACCTATAAAAACAAAATGAAACATTAAACTAACAATATATACCATCTTATAAGGTATAAAATATCCTTTTAAGTCAACATCACTAACTAGTTCATACGAATTTGACCAAAATGGATCAAAACCTATAGGGTGCATGAAATAGCTAGCATAAAAGTCTATTCAACTTCATGAAGATGGTTCATGAAGCACAGATTACCATTATTACAATTATTTTAATTTAAATTAAGGTCTCTAAGTTTAATACAACCTCCCAAAATCATCTATCCTAAAACCTCTTGAGATGTCTATACTAAGCACAAACCTGCAAGTCACTTTTGTTGTCTAGGAAAGCAAGAAAAGAGCAGAACGGTTTTGGATTTACAATGAAACTTCTAGAATAAACCAAATGTTTAGATGAGTTTTAGGAAGGTGAATAAGCCTTTCATGATCTTTTTCCATGTGGCACACTTCCCCATGGGTCGTACAAGTGCCATTTGCTCTCTTTTTCAGTTGTTTCTTGAATTTCAATTAAATAACCTACATGATTCTAATGTAACTAACATTCCTAAAAGGTAAACTAACTTATTGGATGATTTTAAAGAAAAAATAAACATCTGGACACCTTATAAAACATGTCACTTGCATTTATGACCCTTAAAAGCCCATTAAAATGACCCAAAATGACAAATTGACTAATATGACTAAGACCAAGGCTAAAATGACATTAAATGACATCAAATAACATATAATACACCCCATGAAAATACAAAAGACCCCCTAAAACATCTAAAAATCATGTTTTTACCTATAGGGGTCCTAATTTGACATAAAAGTCAAATTTGGTCAACAATACTATAACCAAGTCACAATAAAATTACACGCTTCAAATTTGAAGTAATTTGTGTTACATTATCATTTACACGTCATTTACATACTTGCTATCTTGATTTAGTATGTTTTATGTTTACTTCATAAACACTTCACTTTTATTTTCTTATTTTCTAATTGCATATATGTTTACAACCATTCTATTAAATTTATCATATTTCCCATCTTGATTTAGTATGACTAATTTTATTTATACTTATATTTTATTTTTCTTTTCATACTTCCCATCTTGATTTAGTATGATTGATTAACTTTATTGTTCGTTTGTTTTTATATCATTGGTTTTCATGTGTTTTCTACTTTATTACAAATTTCCATATTCCCCAACTTGATATAGTATGACTTATATTTGTTTTAATTTTGTGCAATATGTTGGGTGAATATTTTGTCAACCAGCGAACTGGTGAGCAAAATAGGTCTCTTCAACCACAGCATAGGGAGATTGGTCGGCCAAATGTGTAGGTGTACTACATCAATAGGGAACAAATCTCTCCTCTCATCAAGGGGAGGTTCCTTATAAGTATAAAGGTGCTATATACTATATATATAAGACGAAAATAACACATAGGGGTAGGATAAACCATCCATCTCTCTTCTTTCAGAGATGATGCTCACAGATCAAAGGAGAAATCCTGGGTGATTGGTGAAGGTACTTCTCCTCTTTCAGAAGTAACATTCAGCCAAGAGCCATATCCCTTCCTGGATAGTAGAAATCTTGGTGAAATGATAGAAGGCACTTCTCTTCTTTTAGAGGTGTTTATTCTTGCAAACAACAGGAATCTTTCTGGTAAGTAACTAATAACCAAAGGTGCAGAGTAACCAGCAGCTTGAGATGTAGCGCAAAGTCTACACCTCAACTACCTAATAGAGAAATACGAAGAACAATGGGGGCACAAAGTCATCCCAAGGTCCTTTACACAAAAACAAAAAATAAACACACACTAAAGACAACTATGTCAGCACAAAGTCTGAAAGTAGCTGACTTTAGGACACCTTCCTTATCACTTCCACTAATTCTGCTTATTAGATCAAATAAAAAGGAATGCTCCTAGGAAATATACATAGGAACAATTTCCTAAAATAGCACAAGCTATAACAACACAAAGTCTGCAAGTAACTTGCTTTCTCATTCAATCAAAGAAATATGAACAACAATCTGAGCTCAAAGTCTCAGTAATGCCTTTCAATTTGGGCAGAGTTTCACTTTTGCTAACAGGAAGATCTTCATTACTAATGAGAGAAATTACAATCTTATAGCCACCAAACCAGGCTTGGCATTCTTTCACATGGGATGGCCCATGTTGCAGTCAACGCCTTCAATGCGCCTTCAGTTCTGTCTGGAGGGACCATGCTGGGAATAGTGCATTGCCATAACTATGGCGTGTCCATTCCTAGTATGGACTGTTTGGTCCTTTTCCTAATGTCTGTGTAGCTGTCTAAATCACCATTACTTCATTGAAGAAAAATAGGCTTGCATCCTTGATTTGGTGCGCCTAGAAGTCTACTTGATCCATTGTTTCACCAACTAGAAATAACTCTTTTGAAGATATTTTTGGTCCTTTAGTTTCGCTCCTCTCTCCCCTGTATCAATTTGAGTCTTCAAGCTCTCTTTTCAGCCAATTTTTTGGTTCTCCCTTTAATTTCCATGCTCTATTTGAATTTTCAAATATATTCCCTCACTTTAAATTTGATGTCCACGGGACCATCAATGGTCGCTAGCTGCTTGAACCGTGTTGAACTTTGAACCTATAAACCATTTGAAAGTTCATTGGTTCATCGATTCATCAGTTCATTCTATCTCTTTTGGTCCATCGCTTCCCTACTTAAGCACTTATTTACTCTCTGGTTGAACCATCGCTTTAATTGAACTTACCTTTGGAATCGTTCATGTTACTTCTTTGTCTTTTCTAGCCCTTCTTGTCTAAGTCTTTGGGGGGTCCTTTCTACATCTTTGACAAGTGGCAAGTTGCGTTGTTATGAAAATCATTAGAAACTTATGGAAAATGGGATCCATGGCACGTCTTGCCTAAGCAACTTCAAAAGGGGCATGCGAATGCAAACACTTGTCACATTCCACTGAGTCATAACAGGACACGTGATGTATTCTGTTTAACTTATAGAAACTTTAGAAACTTTTTGAGAGTCCTGCTAAAGGTGACACGTGGCGGCTTCCACTCTAATTTATAATGGACACGTGGCGGCTTCTGCTGCACTTTGTCTTTTCAGTCAGGCTTTTCCTTCGCAGGTGAATTTCTTTGGACAAAATGTCTGAAAAAATTCCTTCAGATAATTTGTTTGAAGGACTCTACTTTGCCTTTTGCCTTGTTCATTTTTCCAAAAGGGTTCACTTTGTACATTTTGGCTCACGACCCTTCACAAGGGCACTTGACTTGATTCACGACCCTTTGCTGGGGCATTTGTTCCTTCGGCCATGGGGCAGCCCCTTGAACCTATCGATTGAACTGACCGATTGAACCATCTGTGGTTCAACGGTTTAACCTATTCATTCTTTGTTATTTGGCTATCTTTTTGATCTCTTTGAACCAAGCACATTGAACCAATATGTCATTGAACCCTTTGAACCGTTGAACCAATGTGGTTCAAGGTTCAACGGTTCAATGGTTCAACACGTCATTTTTCACTAAGTGTTTTGAAGCCATGGAAATTTCAGACGGTTGAACTTTGAACCTTTGACAGATGCGCTTAACTCCTACTGATAACGTTGAACCTTTGAACCCATTGAACCCATTGAACCAAAATGGTTCAATGGTTTAATGGTTTTATTCTTTCTTAGAAGCTTGTCGATGGACGCTTTGGTTGAACCTTGGCATTGAACCAATCTTGAAAATGACTAAGTGTCGAGAGCTTGCTTCTTTCTTGCAGAGTCCATAGAAATCAACCTGCGAAGCCTGTAGAACTTGCCCTGCAGAGTCCATAGATTTTCTTCCTATAGAGTCCATAGATTCAAGCCTGCAGAGTCTGTAGATTCAAGCCTGTAGAGTCCATAGATTTCTGAGAAAGCTTTGAAAAATAAAGAATCTGAATGTTCAAAACAATTTTTGAAATGGGAAGAGAGGATTTTGGTTTGTAGGACCAAAATAGTTCAAATGTTGTCCCAAAAATGAGTGATATTTTTTAGGGGACAACAGCTGCCTCCAGTTGGAGAACTTTCTTCAGTTGAAAACTTAGAACAGCTGAGGAGAGTAGAGACCAGAATCTCTAGTGCCTTGAAGTGTGCCATTGGGCTATGGAGTCATGCTACCAAAAAATAAAGGTGCCAAAAATGAAAATGAAAAGCACAAAATATAACTAAAGACTATACAAATGTACATATGTACAGGTGAGCTTATCTGATACTTCAAGAATTGAAGTGATTCAGACGTTGCTCATTATGAGACAATGAAGATGGAGTTTTGTCTTGATAAACTAGTAGGAAACCATTTTGTCCCAGAATCGGTGATGGGCGAATGGAACTCTCCACTAGGAAAACAATTTTCTACATCTTCCTCTTGGGCTCTTTCTTCTTCTTGCCCCATGGCAGGACATGGTCTTCAATCTGAAAACCATAACTCCTTGCTCTCTTGGCGAAGAGTTCTTTTTGCTGACTTTGGAGTACAACAGTATGGTCCACCACCATAGCTTGTTATTATGCTGGTCCAGTCCAGCACATGCTTTAATTGTCAGCACCAAACTCCTGACAAACCATCAGCTCAACATATCCTTTGGTGTGAAGGAGTTTGATATCTTCATCCTGAGCAGTCTTCAATCTGAGCAACAGAGATTCGCATCCAGTTGTATTGTTGGTGTTGTTGAACTGCAACTTGTATGAAGGAAAAATGTATCCTTAAGGAGATATCAACACAATCCTAGCTCCAGCATTAGTGGAAGAATCACTGCCATCAAATTCTAGGATCCAAGCATCATCAAAAGCTAATCTTTTATCAGATTTTTCTTCATTAGAGATGGAAGATCCTTTTTTATTTGTATTGCACCCTACCAATTCTTCTGATGTCTTGTTTGGATCAAATCTTGGATTGCCAGCTACGGGACTTTCATCAGATGAGACATGAGCATCCTCTGTGGTCAATAATTAATTACCCCTACCTGAAGGCTCAAATAGAATTTGAGATACAGGCGCTGATGTTTGGGTGACCATAATTTTTGCCTTAGACAGGTCCACACTTAATTCTCCACCAATGTTTAACTACTCAGGATTGGCTTGCAGAAATTCAAATTCAGTCGTTTGAATTTTAGATTTCTTGACATGATCAATTATGTCAGATGACTGAAATGGACTTGGAAGAGGGGACGGGAGTTCATCCTTTTGGTTTTTGGGAGGGGAGGACTGGTCTATAAATTTGAAGTAGAAGGTGCAGAAATGTTTGATGTACTTACCTTTTTGGCAATCACTGGGTCCTTTGACTGGAAAGGAAGAGGGGTTCTCTGCTTAGCAATTGAAATTGTTGGTTGGGGTCGCTCTTTTGTCTTTTTTTTTTCAGCCTACTGGGTTGACTGATTCTTGGACTAGGTGAATACTGCGTATGATCCTTCGACTATTTCATCTTCACTTCTGGGTTCATCCTGGTAATTCAAGAAATCAATGTGGGAGTCACCAGCTGATTCTTCTTGATCCTCCATGAAGAGATCAACATCATTTTCTTGCTCAAACTCAAGTTAGAAAGAGAAATCATGTTTTGTTTCCAGATATCCAACTGTTGAGTTGGTTGGAGGTGCTTTAAGGGTAAGGTTCCTCTGTGGGGGAGGAAGACGATTTGGTTGCCCTTGACTTCTGACAGCGTTGCCTTGATATGGTTGATTGGGGAATGTCCTCCTTGGTACATCTCTGTATGAAGGAGCAAAAGACATACCTTGTGTCATTTGCCTTTTCAAAGCTAGTAACTCATTTGCCAGCTTTTGTACTATTTGATCAGTGGTGGTTGTGGGTGAGTATTTAGAGGATGAAGAGGGTTTACCTCTGTTAGGATCTCTCCTTATCTTTCCTACCAAGATAAGGTCATCTTCAACCTCAATAGCCAAGTCCTAAGTAGCAGTAAGGTCTATGTGGCTAACACGCCTCAGTAGAAAACTCACTTCAAGTAGTTGTGAGTTGATGAAGAAGCATTTGAGGTTTTTAGGTGTTGGCTGAGCAATTGTAGGGATCCTATTTCTCAACTTGTCAAACTTGGAAATGAAATCCCTTATAGGCTCATGAGGCTTTTTATTCATCTGGGTGAGCTGGGCTAGCAAGGCATGGGCATCCTCTATGGGCTTGAACCTTGCTTCGAACTTGGCTTTTAAGGTATTCCAGTCTGTCACTGATCGAGCCTGCAGATGGTAGAACCACTCTTCAGTAGCACCTTGTAGGGTCTTCATAAAAATCTTGACTACAATGTCTTCAAATTCCACCCCTATCACACCACAAGCTATGATGAAGGCTATAATGTGTTCATCAGGGTGAACTCTCCCATCTCCAAAGAATTTGGAGAAGTTCTTTCTTGAGCTATGTGGAAGTTCATGCAGAGGTGGAGTCAAGTTGAGTGGGCCAAATGAGTTACCCCAAGGGCCTTGAACTACCATGATTTAATTATGAAAAATAGAGATAACAAATCTGGGTGGAGTGGCTAGATTGTAGAACAAAAATGGAAAAGAACTGACCCTGCTTCAGCTTGAGGCTTGAAGCTTCAAACTGTGCACTCTTTTCCAGCAGCTCTGGTTTTGTAGACCAGATAAAATAATAGAGATGGAGGAAAATGGTAAGGTTATAATGATAATGGGTAAGACACATAATGGAGTCACCAAAATATGTAATGGATAAGGGTAGGGACTACTTCAATCTAAAACTTGAGGCTTCAGACTGCACATTCATCCCCAGTGGAGTCACCAAAAACTATTGCGCGAGGCTAGGGAGGAAAAATTAATAATGGGAAAGCACTGGAGCAGTTCGTTCTTCCACAGTAGAATGCATGGATAAGGTTATAATGATAATGGGTAAGACACAGGTGATGTTTCAATCTAAAACTTGAGGTTCTAAACTGCACAAAATTATTGTGTTCCCAGCGGAGTCGCCAAAAACTGTTTGGTGAATATTTTGTCAACCAGCTAACTGGGGAGCAAAATAGGTCTCTTCAACCACAACATAAGGAGATTGGTCAGCTAGATGTGCAGGTGTACTACATCAATAGGCAACAAATCTCTCCTCTCATCAAGGGGAGGTTCCCTATAAGTATAAAGGCACTATATACTATATATATAAGCTAAAAATAACACACAAGGGTAGGATAAACCATCCATCTCTCTTCTTTCAGAGATGATGCTCACAGATCAAAGGAGAAATCTTGGGTGATTGGTGAAGGTACTTCGCTTTTTTCAGAAGTAACATTCAACCAAGAGCCAGATCCCTTCTCGAATAGTAGAAATCTTAGTGAAATGACAGAAGGCACTTCTCTTCTTTCAAAAGTGTTTGTTCTTGCAAACAACAAGCATCTTTTTGGTAAGTAACTAGTAACCAAAGGTGTAGAGTAACCAGCAGCTTGAGATGTAGCACAAAGTCTACAACTCGACTGCCCAAGAGTGAAATACAAAGAACAATGGGGGCATAAAGTCATCCCAAGGTCCTTTACACAGAAACAGAAAATAAACACACACTGAAGACAACTATGTCAGCACAAAGTCTGAAAGTAGCCGACTTCAGGACACCTTCCTTATCACTTCTACTAATTCTACTTGTTAGATCAAATAAATAAGAATGCTCCTATGAAACAGACATAAGAATAATTTCCTAAATAGCACAAGCTATAACAACACAAAGTCTACAAGTAACTTGCTTTCTCATTCAATCAAAGAAATATGAACAACAATCTGAGCTCAAAGTATCAGTAATGCCTTTCAATTTGGGTAGAGTTTTGCTTCTGATAATGGGAAGATCTTCATTACTAATGAGATAAATTACAATCTTATAGCCACCATGCCAAGCTTGGCATTCTTTCCCATGGGATGGCCCATGCTGCAATCAACACCTTCAATGTTCCTTCAGTTCTGTCTGGAGGGACCATGCTAGCAATAGTGCATTGCCATAACTATGGCGTGTCCATTCCTATAATATGTCTCTTCTTAGTATGGACTGTCTAGTCCTTTTCATAATGTCTACATAGCTGTCCAATTCACCATTACTTCATGGAAGAAAAGGTTTGCATCCTTGATTTGGTGCGCTCAAAAGTCTACTTAATCCACTGTTTCACCTACTAGAAATAACTCTTTTGAAGATATTTTTGGTCTTTTGGTCTTGCTCCTCTCTCCCCTGTAGAAATTTGAGTCTTTGGGCTCTCTTTTTAGCTAGTCGCTTGGTTCTCCCTTTAATTTTCGTGCTTTATTTGAATTTCCATGGATATTCCCTCACTTTAAATTTGATGTCCGCATGACCATCAATGACCGCTAGCTGCTTGAACCATGTTGAACTTTGAACCTATGAACCATTTGAAAGTTCATTGGTTCATCGGTTCATTGGTTCATTCTATCTCTTTTGGTCCATTGCTTCCCTACTTAAGCGCTTCTTTGATCTCTGGTTGAACCATCGCTTTAATTGAGCTTGCCTTTGGAATCATCCATGTTGCTTCTTTGTCCTTTCTAGCCCTTCTTGTCTAACTCTTTGAGGGGTCCTTTCTGCATCTTTGACAAGTGACAAGTTCTGTTGTTATGAAACTCATTATAAACTTATGAAAAATGGGATCCACGACACGTCTTTCCTGAGTAACTTCAAAAGGGGAACGCATATGCAAACACTTGTCACGTTCTACTGAGTCATAATAGGACACGTGACATATTTCTCTTAACTTATAGAAACTTTAGAAACCTTTTGAGAGTCTTATGGAAGGTGACACGTGGCAGCTTCTGCTCTACTTTATAATGGACATGTGGCAACTTCTGCTGCACTTTGTCTTTTCAGTCGGGCTTTTCCTTCGCAGGTGAATTCCTTCAGACAAAATGTTTGAAGGAATTCCTTCAAACAATTTGTCTGAAGGACTCTAATTTTTTTTTCCTTGTTCATTTTTCTAAAAGGGTTCACTTTGTTCATTTTGGCTCATGGCCCTCCGCAAGGGCACTTGACTTGATTCATGGCCCTCCGCAGGGGCATTTGTTCCTTCAGCCGTGGGGCAGCCCCTTGAACCTACCGATTGAACCATCTTTGGTTCAACAGTTCAATAGTTCAACCTGTTCATTCTTCATTATTTGGCTATATTTTTGATCTCTTTGAACCAAGCACATTGAACCAATAGGTCATTGAACTTTTTGAACCATTGAACCAACGTGGTTCAAGGTTCAACAGTTTAATGGTTCAACGCGTCATTTTTTGCTAAGTGTTTTGAAGCCATGGAACTTTGAGGCGGTTGAAATTTGAACCTTTGACAAATGCACTTAACTCCTGTTGATGATGTTGAACCTTTGAACCCATTGAACCCGTTGAACCAAAATGGTTCAAGGTTCAATGGTTTGATTCTTGCTTAGAAGCTTGCCGATGGATGCTTTGGTTGAACCTTAGCATTGAACCAATCCTGAAAATGACTAAGTGTTGAGAGCTTGCTTCTTTCCTATAGAGTCCGTAGAAATCAACCTGTGAAGCCCATAGAACTTGGCCTACAGAGTCTGTAGATTTTCTTCCTGCATAGTCCGTAGATTCAAGCCTGCATAGTCTATAAATTCAAGCCTGTAGAGTCCATAGATTTCTGAGAAAGCTTTGAAAAATGAAGAACCTAAATGCTCAGAACAATTTTTGAAATGGGAAGAGAGGATTTTGGTCTGTAGGACAAAAATATTTCAAATGTTGTCCCAAAAATGAGTGATATTTTTTGGGGGACAACACAATACTTATACAAGATTTGAAAACATTTTATTACCCTTTACTTTATCATTTTGGTTTATTATATTTATTCATCTTTTGTTTTTACACATTTCCCATTGTGATATAGTGTGTATTACATTTTATGATTATTTATACTTTTTAAAATTATTTTTCTTTTATTTTAAACCATGAATGTGTATCACATAATGTTATAAAATAAAACATACATTACATATTTACCATAGCATATACAACAAAATTAAAATACATGTGCTAGAAAGGAAATATATCCATACATCCATCCATAAACTAAAACAAATCATAGACCCAAAAATGTCCATATAATATATATACTATGAGTTTTATACAATACAATACAAAATACAATAGTTATAGTTCTAAGGCTATGCTCCATCATGTCTATCCTATGACCAAACCATGATACCCATGGACACTTATGATTGACCCCTATGAATGTTATGTTGTAATGAGGCAATCCAAGATCTCAAGACATTGATCTAACCCTGTAGATTGGCCACCTAGGCCTGCACATGTCCAAGCACTACATTGGCCTCCATATGAGTCACTCACTCTTGTGCCAATGACTACCAAGCTTGGGCCTCTCCCTCTCCTAATCTTGTAGGTTATTTTGATCCATCTCCTCCTGCCTATAGTTTTCAAGCATCTTCCCCCACCAATCTAAACCAGCTAGCATAATCTAGGGAAGATGGTACTATAGTGTCTACCAAGGTGGATGGCTCATAATGTGATAATACCCCATCAAAAATATCATGGTGTGCATCCACAATCATGGCTCCCCATCTGAAATCATCTATTATAGTACCTGTAAAACAAAAACCAAATATACATCAGATCTCTCTCTTTCTCACACACACACACACATATCAAACCATTTATCTATCACTAAATACATGAACACCAATGCAACTAGGAATATATGTCAAAAACTTAATAAATCAAAGTATTTCTTGTCACTGTTCGTGTCCCCAACCATAGTCTCCCTGTCATCTTGACCATCGAGCACCTCCTCTATTAGTTGCCTCTGTATAAGCACAAAACCATGAGTCACCACCTAACACCATCATAATCCCCTCTTCAGTAGCCTCTCTATCGACCAAATGTGTCTCACAACTACCATAGGATCACCATGTGTGATTAATTACACCTATGTCCCCTCTTATTAATGGTTCCTCTATCTCCTATGAGCTTGAGGTGGCCATTGTCACCCATGCCATGGATATGTTCCTTCATCCTCACCCATAACATCCTATGCACTAGGCCTTATCACCTCCTACTATTGTGCTTGTCTTGTCCATCATCTCACCCACTAAGGCCTAATAATAGGTATCTCTATAGGCACCCATGTACCTCCTCTCCCTCTCAAATCTCTAACATCTCATGCCCAATATGCAAGCAATACTAAAGAGGTTGATAGATGTGGTAGGCCTAACTATCCATGTACATGAGCTACTAGATTCAGCTCCACCCATGAAGTATAGTGGCCCATAATTTAAACATGCACCAACCTATAATAATAATCACCCAAGTCATCCATATGGCAGTAATATCAATGTAAGGCTACCACACTATCTTCCCCCATGTCACTTTATGTAAATTCAAGACATGGGGCATGGTCTACACTACATGATCCTACCTCCATCTAACCACATGAAATAACCTATCATCAATGGCATAGGGCATCCTAGCTGGCCGATACATAAGTAATTTGTCATAGATCCATACTCTTAACAAAGTGATGGGGCCCATCATCTTTTGCCCTCAAGTCAACATCCCATACATATCGTACCTGAGTTGTAACCAAATGATAAAGCCTAAATTTTACAATGCACCCTACTCCAATACAGACTAATACAACATTACCTTTCATCCAACTTGTGACACAACATACGTAGTGTCACAAGTCCTATCAAGGCCTTCTAGATATTCAAAATAGTTGAGATATAAACATCAAAGAAGCTAACATGTAACCCAAGGTAAACACTCTTTGAGCCTATCACCCAACGGGCTATGGTTTACCTCTCATCTTGTCTCTCTAATGAATTACATATAACATGAAGTCCAAATAAGGCATGGACATCCTCCAAAGTGATGCCCACCTATATGGTATCCCCCTCCACCTCCCATCAGAAAGTGTTGGTTAGTCGCTCCCATGCTCCTAAGTGGGATCCTCCTCATCTCCATGATGCCTCCAAATCCCAAGGTAACTATTTAAGCTTGATCCACATCTGATAATCACTCTAATAAATCTAATAGCTAAGACACATCCCCTAGGCACCAAAATCTCTATCACCTCTACAAAATATTAAACAATAGAGAATGCATTAGATCTCAATGTCATAATAATAACTTACATTCTTAAATACTATCAAATACTAAAAATTGACTACATTAGCATGTTTGTCTTATTTTTTCCTTTTCCTACATAGTCAACCCTTTTAATACTCAATCAACCCTATCACCTTTTTTCATACTAAATTTCCCCTATGATACACAATCAGCTAATTATTATAGATATAATCAACCCTTTTGATATTAAATCATCCCTTTCCTATCTTTTGCATACTATATCGACCCTCTGACACATAGTTGGCCTCTTTTAACAGACTGTATCAACCACCTAATGCATACTATATCAGTTAGAAGGTATTGTGTTGGCCATATCTATTTTTTAAACTAGATCAGCCCTCTGTTACATAGTCGACCACCCTGAATAATACTAAATTGACTCACTACTATGCAGTCAACCACCTTAAATTCTCTCATCCTTTCTAACTCAGTCAATAGGGCTACCTCTATTCTTAGTTTGCTACGAATTTTCAACCATTTACCATAAATGCCTTAGGCATTTATTGGTCTAATTCTTTCTTACCTAATATCCCATTTAACCCCTAGTTTACCAAAAAATTCCTAGGGTCATTTTCAGTATCTACATTTTTACTAACAACTATTTTTATATATCTAACTTAATCTCTAATAAAATTAACAAAAAAAATTGAAATTGGTGCATCGCTTACCTAAGCTACACTGGCTAAGGTTGTTAGGCATCCTCTATGTCATAGATATTGTTGGGTGAATATTTTGTCAATCAGCATACTGATAAACAAAATAGGTCTGATCAACCACAGCAAGAAGATTGGTCGGCTAGTTGTGTAGGTTTACCACATCAATAGGGGCTAATCTCTCCTCTCATCAAGAGGAGGTTCCCTATAGATACGTAGGAGCTATATACAATATAAATAAATAGAAAATAACACATGGGGGTAGAATAAACCATCCATCTCTCTTCTTTTAGAGATGATGCTTATAGACAAAGGAGAAAATCCTGGTGGAAACACTGGAGGCACTTATCTTCTTTCAGAAGTGTTCTTACAGGAAACAACAAGAGTTTCTTTCAGGTAGTAAAAGTAACTAGTGATAAAGGGTGCAGTAACCAACAGGATGAAATAGAACACAAAGATTCCACCTCAATTGCCCAAAGAGTATAACACAAAGGATAATGGGGGCACAAAGTCATCTCAAAATCCTCAACACAGAAAGAAAAATAAAAACACACGCTGAAAACAATTGTGAAAGCATTAAGTTTTCTCACAATTGGCTTCAAGACACCTCCCTTTTTACCTTCACTAATTCTACTTGTCAAATTAAATAAATAAGAATGCTTCTAGGAAACAGACATAAGAACAATTTCGTAAAGTAGCACAAGCCAAAACAGCACAAAGTCTGCAAACAACTTGCTTTCTCATTCAGATAAAATGAAATGAAATTACAATCAGAGCTCAAAGTCTTAGTCTTCTTCTTTCAAATGGGCATAGTTTCACTATTGTAAAAATGAAAAAGTCTCCTTTACAAATAAGAGATATTACAATCTTATAGCAAGTATGCAAGGATTAGCACTTTTTTCTATGGGACGGTCCATGCTGCAGTCAATGTCTTCAATGCGCCTTCAGTCCTGTCTGGAGAGACCAAGCTGAGAATAGTGCACTGCCATAACTATGATGTGTCCCTTCATCTAATATGTTTCTTCCTTGGTATGGACCATCTGGACCTTTTCCAATTTGTATTTACTTCATGGAAGAAAAACAGGCTACGTCCTTGGTTTGGTGCTCTCAGAAGTCTACTCGATCCACTGTTTCACCTACTGGAAATAACTCTTTCAAAGATATTTCTGGTCTTTTGCATTGATCTTCTCTTCCCTGTAGCAATTTGAGTCTTCAGGCTCTCTTTTCAGTCAGTCGCTTGATTCATGTTGAACCTTGAACCCATTGAACCACTGAAAGTTCATTGGTTCATTCTGTCTCTTTTGTTCTATCGCTTCTTGGTTCAATCGCTTCTTGGTTCGATCGCTTCTTCACTCCTTGGTTCAATCGCTTCTTGGTTCGATCGCTTCTTCACTCCTTGATTGAACCACTTGTTTGTTGCTTTTTCCTTGACTGAGGCCACCTTTTAACCTTTTGAACCTATGAACCATTGAACTTTGAACTCTTTCAGTTCAAGGTTCAATCGGTTCATTGGTTCATCCTATGTCTCGCTCAATCACTGCTTCCTTTATCTTTCTAAGCTCTGGTTGAACCTTTGAACTTGTGAACTTGTTGAACCCTTTGGTTCAAGGTTCAACGGTTTAATCGGTTCATTCTTTTCATCCTTTGAAGCCCCTTTTGTCTAAGTCTGTGAAGGTTCCTTTCTGCATCTTTGTTCAGCCTTTAGGATGTCCCAAAGGGAAGGTGTCCCTTCGGGTTTCTAAAATGGTCATTTCTCTGTCGTCAAGTGCCCCTCGCAAGGGTACTTATCCTTCAAGATGTTCGGGTGGACTTCAAGCTTTGGATTTTTCCGTCAGGCAAAAAGCCCGAAAGAATTCCTTTGGACAAAAAGTCTGAAGGAAAGTTCATGTTACATAGCCATTCGTTCTTTTCCATTTCTTCAGACTTTTTCTCCGAGTGAATTCCTTTGGATAAAAAGTATAAAGGAATTTTGCCTTAAACATTTTTCTGAGGAAAATCTTCCTGAAAGAATTCTTTAGTTCTCTTTTACTTGGCCATTTTCCCAAGGGATTTCCAACTTTTGTCTACTTTTGCTCACTGCCCTCTGCAATGACACTTGTCCTTCGAGCTCTTGGAAGACCCCTTTGAACTTCCTGATTGAAAAAATGGCTAAGTGTTGAACTCGTTTCTTTCTTGCATAGTCCATAGAAACCAACCTTGAGAGTTCGTAGATTTGAGCTTACCTGCAGAGTCCGTAGAAGCCAAGTTCATAGCTTTTTCTAACTTTGAAAGAGTCCATAGACATTTGTTTGTGGAGTCCGTAGAAACCATTTGTGAAGTTCATAGTTCCAAGCCTGCAGAGTCCGTAGATTCAAGCCTACAGAGCCCAGAGATTTCTAAAAAAGCTTTGAAAAATGAAGAACCTAAATGCTCAGAACAATTTTTTGAAAAGGGAAGAGAGGATTTTGGTCTATGCAAGGCCAAAATAGTCCGTAGGTTGTCCCAAAAATGAGTGGCATTTTTCAGGGACAATAGCTGGCTCTAATTGGGGAACTACCTTTAGTTGGAAACTTGAAACACAGCTGAGGGGAGTAGAAACCAGAATCTCCAGTGCCTTGAAGTGTGCCATTGGGCTATGGAGTTGCGCTACCCAAGAAGAAAGGCTCCAAAAAATGAAAACAAAAGAATAAAATAGAAACAAAAGACTATATAAATATACATATGTATAGGGGAACTCATCTGATACATCAAGAGTTGAAGTGCTTCAGATGTTGCCCATTATGAAGCAGAGAAAAGAGAGTGCCATCTTGATACTTCAACAAGAAACTATTTTTACCATTGAGCTGATGAATAGTAAAAGGGCCCCTCCATAGGGAATCAATTTTTTTGTGCATCCCCTTTGGTTCTGTTCTCTTGTCCCATATCAGGACTTGATCTCCAATCTAGAAATAATGATTCTTTGCTTTCTAGTCGAAGAGCTTCTTCACCAGACTTTGATGGGTGGCAATTCAGTCCACCACTGCAGTTCTCTACTCATTCAGCTCAATAAAGCACATGATCCTCTTCTCAAGTGAGCTCTCATACGTTTGATCCTCAATCCCCTTAGCTAATTTCAATGCTGGCAATTCTAAGGTGATTGGTATCTCATCATTGACACCATAAAGAAGTTGGAAGGGAGACATACCAATTGCCCTCTTGGGTGTAATTCTGTCTGCCCATAGAGCATCAACCAATGCCTTATGCCAAGTCCTTTGTTTGTCATCCACCAGCTTCTTGATGATAGTCACCAGGTTCTTATTGCTTGATTCAGCCTGTCCATTCCCTTGTGGAATGTAATTAGAAGAGTGGGAGAGTGTGATTCTGTAGTGGAAACAGAATTGAGTAATCTCTTGGAAAGTGAAACAGGCTGCATTGTCAGTGACAATTTTGATTGGGACCCCAAACCTGGACATGATGTTTTTTTTAGGACATTACATACTACTTCTGAAGTAGCATGTTTGGTTGGAACTGCTTCCACCCATTTGGTGAAGTAGTCTGTTGTCGTGAGGACATAGTCATGTCCAGCACTTGATGATGGGTTTACAGCTCCAATAAAATCAATTACCCATTGCTGGAATGGCTCCTCTATGATCACTGGTTCGAGGGGCAGGGCAGTTAGCTTGGGCCTTCCAACAAACTGTTGGAATAGTTCACATCCCCTGACCCACTTGTATGCATCTTGAAAGAGAGTTGGCCAATAGTACCTGGCTCGTAGGATCTTATGGGCAGTCACAGGAAAAGAAAAATGCCCTCCACAGGCTGAATTGTGGGACTTTAGAAGTCAGCTTTGTTGTTCCTTATCCACACAGTGAAGGAACGTTCCATCAAGGCTCCTCTTGTATAGGCCGTTGTCTCAGAGGACAAAATTAGCAGCTTTCAGCTTGATGGTTCTCCTTTCTTTATAAGATAGGTGAGTAGGACATTCACCATAAGGAAATGAGCAATCCCTGAATACCACTCATTTGTGGTGGAGACAAAGAGGACTGTTGGTGTGTCATCCACTTTTGGTTCTTCATGCTCTATTCCTCTTGGCTTGTTATCAGCAATTAGTTGGCATAGCCCCTTTCCATGTACCAGCTTTGTTAGCTTGATGATCCGATCAAACTCCTAGATCTTTTCAACCCAATTGCCTCTTTTCATCCCAAACTTTTGCTGAGTCAGTATAGATTTCACTATGGTGTCAGGGACCAAGGGAGTAACTCGAGAATTGAGGATGTAAAAATGAAAATGTTTTACAGCCTTAACCACTGCATAAGCATGCTTCTCCATATTTGAGCACTTCAGCTCATGAGCTTTGAGAGGACAACTCATGAAGGAAATGGGAGATTCCATACCTCTTTTATTCTATTGAACTAGAATTGCTGAAAGCGTATGTTCTGAAACATAGCTGTAAATGGTGAACTCTTTGCTATAGTCTGGACAAGCCAAAATTGGAGCATGGGCAATGGTAGTCTTGATATCCTCAAATGATGACTTACCTTCTTCAGTCCAACTAAAGGTGGCATTTCCCTTCATCATGTTTACAATGTGCCTAATCTTCTCGGTAAACTTGGGGATGAACCTCTGTAAGAAATTCACTTTTTCAAAGAAAGAGTGAACAACAGTCTTGCTTGTGGGCCAAGAAAGTTCTTGAATAGACTTGACTCTGTTTGAGTTAATCTTTATGCCTCATTTGGACATGTGTCTGAGAAGTTTCCCCTCTGTTACTCTAAAAATTAACTTCTTGGGGTTTAAAGAAATGCCATTCTAATGGCAACGTTCCAGCACTTGTTGCAAATGGCTCACATGATTTGGGCGATGCTTAGAGAAGACAATCAAGTCATCAAGATAAACTATGATGAACTTACCCATCTCATCCTTGAAGGTAAGGTCCATTGCTATTTGGAAGGTAGCACCAAAATTTATCAAGCCAAAAGGCATTCTTCTATATGCAAATGTGCCCCAAGGTGTGGTGAAAGTAGTTTTATGCTAGTCTGTTTCACCAACTTTGACCTAATTATATCCTGAGAAGCCATCTAGCATTGATAACATCTCTGAGCTTGTCACGGTCTATAACACTTGATCCATGATTGGCAAAGGATAATTATCCTTCAAGGATGCCTGATTCAAATTTTTAAAATCCACACAGAGGCAAATTTCACCATTCTTCTTTCTTACAGGCACTATATTGGCAATCCATGTGGAATGATGGATTGGGAAGATTATTCTGGCATTTAGCATTTTTTGTATCTCAGATAAAATAGTACCTGATATTTTTAGATTATAATGCCTAGACTTTTGCCTGTAAGGTGTTGAATCAGCCTTGAGAGGAATGTTGTGTCAAATTTCATCAAGCCAGAGTGACTTCAAGTCATCACAAGACTATGCCAGGACATCCATATATTGGTTGAGTAACTTGGTGAACTTGAACCTCTCCTCAAGAGTACAACATTTTCCAATGTTCACCATCTTAAAGTCTTCCATGGTTCCCAGATTTACTTGATCAAACTCTTGAGATGAGATTGAATCCATTGGCTACTGCTTGATGAATCTATCATGCTTATCAAATAGCTTTTTGAGGGAAACCAAGGATTTGGGGATCTTATTCCCTTTGAGTTGCAAGAACTCGTCACATGTGCTTGAACTTGATTCAAGAGTCAGTTCAGGGTTTTAAAGTTCACTGCCTTCAAAATGTAGTCATTCAAAACTATCTTTTTGTTTCAAAAAGGCAATGATTTGATTGTCATTATTGAAAACTTGCCAATGACTAGCATTATCAAGTACACTTGGCCAAAAGACCAGTTTAATGGTGTACCTATCTCTTTTGAAGTCTGGGTGGGGGATCAAGAGAGTAGCTGAAACAGCGAGTGCATCCACCCGATCATTAAATTCTCTGGGAACTATAGAGATGTTGAAAGCATCAAAGTCTTCAAGTTGGTCCCAAATGATATTGTGGTAATGATGCAATCTTTCATTCTTAGTTTGATACAGGTTTTTCACTTGACAAACCACCAGTTTGGCATCTCCTTTAGCATGAAGGAGTTTGATGCCTTTGTCTCAAGCAGCCCTCAATGCAAGCAACAGAGACTCATATTCAGTTGTGTTATTCGTGTTGCTAAATTACAATTTATAAGATGAGGGAAAAATATTTCTTTGAGGAGATGTTAACACAACTCTGACTCTTGAACCAGTGGAAGAGTAGCTGCCATTAAATTCAAGAATCCATACCTCATTTGATATTGATTTTTTTTTGGATTCTTCTTCATTCAGGGGTGGAGATACTTCCACGCTTGCCTTGTGCTCAGCGAATTCCTCTGTTGTTCTAGCTAAATGCAGTTCTAGGCTATCATTTGCAGGAGCTTCATCAGATGTCTCATGAACTCCATCCATGGACAGAAAGTAGTTACTCATGCTTGAAGACTCAAATAGAATTTGAGCTTCAGGTGCTGAGGTCTGGGTAACTACGTATTTTGCTTCCTTTTTAGGGAGCAGCCTCTTCATAACACTTTGACTAGAATCCTCACCTCTGATAAATCCATGCTCAATTCACCACCAACATCTTTGTAAAAATTTTGTCTGAGAAAGATGCCATATGATGCTGGAACGTCTGCTACCAAGACAGTCATCTCAATTATTTTGTCTAGAAATGCAGCAAACATAAATTGGGCATCTTTAATTTGTCCCAGCAAAGGCACTTGCTTGTTCTCCATGGAGAAGCATCTACCAAAAATTTTGGTCAATGTGAGGTGAAGGGATTCGGCCACTTTAGCGGGCATGACATTCTCTGAAGCTCCAGAATCAATGATGCAATTATTCAGCTGATGTCCATTTATCAGCAATGAGACATAAAAAGGTTCAGTCCTGCAAGGAGCAGCAGGGGGAGCAATGACAAGGTTATTCTTGGTGGGTGCATTCATGGCAGGATCATGTGTCTCTTTGAGAATTGCTTGTTTAACAAGGATGTTATGGTTTTTAACACATTAAACCAGTCTGTCTAATTGCTCAAGATGGGACTACAGGAATTCAAATTTAGACATTTGAATTTTAGTTTCATTTATATGGTCAATGATATCAAATGTCTGGAACAAGCTAGGAACGGAGGATGGGAGTTCATTTTTTTGATTTTTTAAAGGGGGAGGACTAGACTATGGATTTGAAGTAGAAGGCGTAGGGGCATTTGGGGTACTTACCTTTCTCAAAATCACCAAGTCCTTTGGTTGGAAAGAAAGAAGGGATCCCTGCTTAGCAATTGAAATTGTTGGTTGAGGTCGCTCATCTGCTTTCTCTTTATCAGCTTGTTGAGCTGATTGATTCTTGGATCGAGTGAATACAACATATGACCCCTCAGCTACATTGTCTTCACTTTTGGGTTCATCTTGATAGTTCAAGAAACCAATATGGGAGTCACCAGCTAATTCTTCTTCTTCCTCAGTGAAGAGATTAGTGTCATCTTCAGGATTCAACTCAAGCTAGAATAAAAAATTTGATTCAGCTTTAAGATATCCAACTACTGAGTTGTTTGGAAGCGCTTCAAGCGTGAGGTTCCTTTGTGGAAGAGGAAGGTGATTTTGATGTCCCTGATTCCTAGCAGCATTGCCTTAGTACGCTTGATTCTAAAATGTCCTCCTAGGCATATCTCTGTATGTAGGAGTAGATGACATCCCTTGCGCCACTTGCTTTTTAAGAGCTAGCATTTCATTTGCCAGCTTTTGCACCATTGGGTTAGTGGTGGTTGTAGGTGAGTATTCAGAAGATGAAGAGGATTTACCTTTATTAGGGTCTCTCCTTATCTTTCCTACCAAGATAAGGTCATCTTCTACCTCAGTAGCTAAGTCTTGAGCAGCAGCAAGGTCTATGTGTATGGCTCGTCTCAGCAAAAAACTCACTTCAGGCAGTTGTGAGTTGATGAAGAACCATTTGAGGTTTTGAAGTGTTAGTTGGGTAACCATGGGAATCATGTGCCTCAGCTTGTCAAACTTGGCAATAAAATTCCTCATAGGCTCATGAGGCTCTTTCTTCATTTGAGTGAGCTAGGCTAGTAAGGCATGTGCATCTTTTATAGGCTTGAACCTGGCTTCAAATTTGTCTTTTAGAGTGTCCCAATCAGTCACTAATCTAGTTTGCAAGTGGTAGAACCAGTCTGTAGCAGTGCCTTGTAGTGTCTCCATGAATAGCCTGACCACTATGTCTTCAAATTCCACCCCTATTATACTGCAAGATATGCTGAAAGTTGCAATGTGTTCATCAGGATGAACCTTTTCATCACCAAAAATTTTGAGGAAATTCTTCCTTGAACTACGTGGAAGCTCATGCAGAGGTGGAGTTAAATTTAGTGGATCGAAAGAGTTGCCCCAGGGGCCTTGAGCCATGATTTGATTATGTAAAAGTGGGATCACTAATCCAGGTGGAGTGTGGATAGGCAAATCTCGACTAGCAGCAAAAAAAAGAAGCTCTGCCTTGTGTTGATGGCCTGGCAGGGCTAAGAGGAAGACTCTTAGTTCGTCTAAGGTGAGGTTGTGGAGGAAACAACTCAAAATTACTCTGCTGCACCAACTCAAAAGCAAGGTCAACAACACCTTGAGATTTCTGGCCTCTATTATAACGTGGAGTTACCAGATTGCAGAACAAAAAATGAAAAAGAGTAAGATCTGCTTCATCTTGAAGTTTGAGACTTCAAACTACGTGCTCTTTCCCAGTGGAGTCGCCAAAAACTGTTGAGTGAATATTTTGTCAATTAGTGTACTGATAAACAAAATAGGACTGATCAACCACAGCAAGAAGATTGGTTGACTAGTTGTGTAGGTTTACCACATTAATAGGGGACTAATCTCTCCTTGCATCAAGGGGAGGTTCCCTATAGATATGTAGGAGCTATATACAATATAAATAAATAAAAAATAACACTTGGGGGTAGAATAAATGATCCATCTCTCTTTTTTTAGAGATGATGCTTACAGACAAAGGAAAAAATACTGGTGGAAACACTGAAGGCACTTCTCTTCTTTCAGAAGTGTTCTTGCAGGAAACAGTAAGAGTTTCTTTCAGGTAGTAAAAGTAACTAGTGACAAAGGGCGTAGTAACCAGCAGGATGAAATAGGACACAAAGTTTCCCCCTCAACTGCCCAAAGAGTATAACACAAAGGATAATGGGGGCACAAAGTCATCCTAGAATCCTCAACACAAAAAGAAAAGCAAAAACACATGCTGAAAACAATTGTGAAAGTACAAAGTTTTCTCACAGTTGGCTTCAGGACACCTTCCTTTTTACTTTCACAAATTTAGCTTGTCAAATTAAATAAATAAGAATGCTTCTATGAAATAGACATAAGAATAATTTCCTAAAGTAGCACAAGCCAAAACAGCACAAAGTTTGCAAACAACTTGCTTTCTCATTCAGATAAAATGAAATGAAATTACAATCTGAGCTCAAAGTCTCAGTCTTCTTCTTTCAAATGGGCAGAGTTTCGCTATTGTAAAAATGAAAAAGTCTCCTTTACAAATGAGAGATATTACAATCTTATAGCAACTATGCAAGGATTGGCACGTTTTTCCATGGGACGGCCCATGCTGCAGTTTGTTGGGTGAATATTTTGTTAGCTAGCTAATTGGTGACCAAAATAGTTCCTATCACCACAACGTAGGGAGATTGGTCATCCAATGTTGTAGGTTTACCACATCCAAAGGGGACAAATCTCTCCTCTCATCAAGGAGAGGTTTCCTATTAAATATGCGGAGGCTATATACTATATATATAAGCAAAAAGTAAGACACAAGGGTGGAATGAACCATCCATCTCTCTTTTTTTTAGAGATGATGCTAACAAACAGAGGAGAAATCTTGGGTGATTGGTGAAGTCACTTCTCTTCTTTCAGAAGTAACATTCAGCCAAGAGCCGGATCCCTTCTTGGATAGTAGAAATCTTGGTGAAGCGACAGAAGGCACTTCTCTTATTTTAGAAGTGATTGTTCTTGCAAATAGCAGGACTCTTTCTGGTAAGATAAGTAACAGAGTGCCAAGGGCGCAATAACCAACAATATGAAACAAAACACAAAGTTTCCACCTCAACTGTCCAAAGATTTGAGATACGAAGAACAATAGGGGCACAAAGTCATCCCAAGGTCCTTTATACAGAGATAGAAAATAAAAACACACTAAATACAATTACAGACAGCACAAAGTCTTCCACAACTGACTTTAGGACACCTTCCTGATTACTTCTGCTAGTTCTGCTTGTTAGATCAAATAAACAAGAATGCTCCTAGGAAAAAGACATAAGAACAATTTTCTAAAATAGCATAAGCTATAACAACACAAAGTCTGCAAGTAACTTGCTTTCTCATTTAGATAAAACAATATGAAATTACAATTTGAGCTCAAAGTTTCAGTAATGTCTTTCAATTTGAGCAGAGTTTCACTTCTGGTAAGGAGAAGATCTCTCTAAAATGATACAAGAGATTACAATATATAGCCACCCAAAAAATACTAGCGCACATTTCCTTAGAGTGACCCATGTTGCCTTCAATGTGCCTTCAGTTTTATCTAGAGGGACTATGCTGGGAACTGTGTATTGCCATAACTATTGCATGTTCATTCCTCTAATATGTCTCTTCTTTGGTATGGATTGTTTGGTCCATTCCCTCTGAGATCTGCACAGCTATCCATTTTGTATTTACTCTAAAGGAGACCAACAAGCCGTGCCTTCAATGGTTGCAAGCTCAAATATCTACTTTGTGGACTGTTCCACCTACTGGAATAACTTCTGCGTAGATATTTCAGGATTTTCTCTCTTTCCACTTTTGTCCTTTCCAACTTTGTCTCTTCTTAGAATTTAAGCTCTCAGACTATCTTTTCAGCTAGTTGCTTGGTTCTTCCTTCAAGTTCCACGCATTTTTTGAATTTCCATGGATATCCCTTTAAATTTGATGTCCACGGGACCGTCAATGGTCGTCAGCTGCTTGAACCATGTTGAACCTTGAATCCGTTGAACCATTGAAAGTTCATTGGTTCATTTTGTCTCTTTTGTTCTATCACTTCTTGGTTCAATCGCTTATTCGCTCCTTAGTTGAACCATCTGTTGAACCACTTGTTTGCTGCTTTTTCCTTGACTGAGGCCGCCTTTGAACCTTTTGAACCTATGAACCATTGAAATTTTAACTCTTTCGGTTCAAGGTTCAATCGGTTCATTGGTTCATTATGTGTCTCACTCAATCATTGCTTCCTTTATCTTTCTAAGATTTGGCTAAACCTTTGAACCTGTGAACTTGTTAAACTTTTTGGTTCAACGGTTCAATGGTTCAATCGGTTCATTCAGTTCATCCTTTGAAGCCCTTTTTGTCCAAGTCTTTAAAGTTTCTTTTTTGCATCTTTGTTCAGCCTTTGGAACGTCCCTAAGGGAAGGTGTCCCTTCAGGATTTTAAAACGGTCCTTTCTTTGTCGTCAAGTGCCCCCCCAAGGGTACTTATCCTTCAGGATGTTTGAGCGAACTTCAGGGTTCGACTTCCTCGACGGGCTTTTGGCTTTCAGGCTTTTTTCGTCAGGCAAAAAGCCTGAAAGAATTCCTTCAGACAAAAAGTTTGAAGGAAAGTTCATGTTACTTAGCCATTCGTTCTTTTCCATTTCTTCAGACTTTTTCTTCGAGTGAATTCCTTCGGACAAAAAGTCTGAAAGAATTTTGCCATAAATATTTTTTTGAGAAAAATCTTCTCGAAAGAATTCTTTTGATCTCTTTTACTTTAGCCATTTTCCTGAGGGATTTCCAACTTTTGTCCGCTTTTGCTCACTGCCCTCTGTAAGGTCACTTGGAAGACCCCTTTGAACTTCATGATTGAAAAAATGGCTAAGTGTTGAACCCGTTTCTTTCCTACAGAGTCTTTAGAAACCAACCTTGAGACTCTGTAGATTTGAGCCTACATGCAGAGTTCATAGAAGCCAAGTTCATAGTTCCAAGCCTGCAGAGTCCATAGATTTAACCCTGTAGAGTCCATAGATTCAAGCCTGTAGAGTCCGTAGATTTCTAAAAAAGCTTTGAAAAATGAAGAACCTGAACGCTCAGAACAATTTTTGAAAAGGGGAGAGAGGACTTTTGGTCTGTGTAGGGCCAAAATAGTCTATAGGTTGTCCCAAAAATGAGTGACATTTTTCAGGGACAACACAGTCAACGTCTTCAATGCACCTTCAGTCCTGTCTGGAGAGACCATACTGAGAACAGTGTGCTGCCATAACTATGACATGTCCCTTCATCTAATATGTTTCTTCCTTGGTATGGACCGTCTGGTCCTTTTCCAATTTGTCTTTACTTCATGGAAGAAAAATAGGTCGCATCCTTGGTTTGGTGCGCTCATAAGTCTACTCGATCCATTGTTTCACCTACTGGAAATAACTCTTTCAAAGATATTTTTGGTCTTTTGCATTGATCTTCTCTTCCCTATAGCAATTTGAGTCTTCGAGCTCTCTTTTTAGTCAGTCGCTTGATTCATGTTGAACCTTGAACCCATTGAACCACTAAAATTTCATCGATTCATTGGTTCATTATGTCTCTTTTGTTTTATCGCTTCTTGGTTCAATCGCTTCTTGGTTTAATCACTTCTTCACTCTTGGTTGAACCATCCGTTGAACCACTTTTTTGCTGCTTTTTTCTTGACTGAGGCCACCTTTAAACCTATGAACCATTGAACTTTGAACTCTTTCAGTTCAAGGTTCAATCAGTTCATTGTTTCATCCTGTGTCTCGCTCAATCATTGCTTTCTTTATCTTTCTAATCTCTGGTTAAACCTTTGAACTTGTGAACTTGTTGAACCCTTTGGTTCAAGGTTCAACAGTTCAATGGGTTCATTCTTTTCATCCTTTGAAGCCCCTTTTGTCTAAGTCTATGAAGGTTCCTTTCTACGTCTTTTTTCAGCCTTTGGGACGTCCTGAATGGAAGGTGTCCCTTCGAGCTTTTAAAACGGTCATTTCTCTATCGTCAAGTGCCCCTTGCAAGGGTACTTATCCTTTGGGATGTTCGAGTGGACTTTAGGCTTCGGCTTTTTCCGTCGGGCAAAAATCCCAAAAGAATTCCTTCAGACAAAAAGTCTGAAGAAAAGTTCATGTTACTTAGCCATTCGTTCTTTTCCATTTCTTCGAACTTTTTCTCTGAGTGAATTCCTTCAGAAAAAAAGTTTGAAGGAATTTTGCCTTAAACATTTTTTTGAGGAAAATCTTCCTGAAAGAATTCTTTAGGTCTCTTTTACTTAGCCATTTTCCTAAGGGATTTCTAACTTTTGTCTGCTTTTGCTCACTGCCCTCCGCAAGGGCACTTGTCCTTTGGGCTCTTGGAAGACCCCTTTGAACTTCCTGATTGAAAAAATGGCTAAGTGTTGAACCCGTTTCTTTCCTGCAGAGTCCATAGAAACCAACCTTGAGAGTCTGTAGATTTGCGCCTGCCTGCAGAGTCCGTAGAAGCCAAGTTCATAGCTTTCTCTAACTTTGAAAGAGTCCATAGACATCTATTTGCGGAGTCCGTAGAAACCATCTGTGAAGTTCGTAGTTCCAAACCTGCAGAGTCCATAGATTCAAGCCTGCAGAGTCTAGAGATTTTTGAAAAAGCTTTGAAAAATGAAGAACTTGAATGCTCAGTACAATTTTTTGAAAAGGGGAGAGAGGATTTTGGTCTGTGCAGGGCCAAAATAGTCCATAGGTTGTCCAAAAAATGAGTGGCATTTTTCGGGGACAACAGATATCATCTTCTCACCATGGTTGCTCTCGAGGCTCAACTAGCTCTCTTAGAGTAATATTTTTTTAGAATAATAAAAATAAGAAATGAATTAGTTTTCACCCTATTTATATTTACTATTCATAATTATTTACCAATAGATTATGTTTTTTTCTTATAACTTTGCTTCTACTAACTCTTTTTTTGAACCAAAAGATGTTCTAGAACCCTGACGTCGTAGATAATTATTCTACATATTACATGTATATTTTGTAATTTTTTTATTTTTTACTTATTGTACAGGTTTGCGTAAAGTTCCCTACATTGGGCACCTTCATATTTCTCTCACCTCCATCCTATTCTATAGCACTAAGGTAGGTAAAGCTATGTGTTTTTCAATTCTATCCTTTCTTTTATCTGATTCGCTTCTCACTAAAATTTACTTAGCTCAACATTGTGGGTTGATATGTTCTTTTCTTGAAGCACCATCCTATGTTGCAACTATGTGACATGTGATTAGCTTCGAGTGAGGCATACGTATACACACAATAATTTTTAACTTTATCCATTAATGATACTTTCTCTCTTATAGGAACCTATTGAGTCTCAATCTCTTTGATTGCATGCCTTAAAGGGTTCACCAAGAAAGGGGTGGGTAGACCATTGGTGCTTCATAAGATTGTTGTTCCCTATACCACCATTTGAAACCAATAAAAACCTCTCCTATACATTTCCACAAGATTTGATACCTCCCTTACACACTCCTCCAATAAATAAACCATCTCAAACTACCCCTACCTAAGCCAAAACCTCCTTTTGTCATTTATTAAATAAATTCAACTTGGGCTGATCTTATTTTTAAAATATAAGGACGTTATGGTATTAGGTCAGCCTCAATCGGCCTACTCCAGGACCTAATGCTTTATTTATTGAATAACAAGGTTGATTGGGCTGACTTTATATATTAGAATCACAATGAATGGGAGGGGGTTGAATCAATCTTCAAAATATTCATTCAATTCCACTTTGCATTCATGAGCCATTCATACAAACATATAGATCAATCAAAGCACGCACAACCATACATATGAACATGAAATACAAGAACACATCACATCTATGGTAAAACCTTAAGGGAAAGAAAATCCACTGATATTTGCAAATGCAATACAGTCCTATAAGACAAAAACCAAATTTAATGAAGCACCAACTCCACGTGGAGCACCGACCCCAACTAGCCAAGCACCCACTTGCCTAAGCTTTAACAAGCACCCACTTGCAAGGAGGCACCAACCCCCTAAATGACTCATCACCAACTCAGCCAACTGATTACTTTAATCACCTTCAAAACACCTTGTTCCTCACACAATAGATGATGATCACCTTCTTTAGCTCTTCACACTCTTTAACCTTCTCAAACTGCCTTTTAGGCTTCTTCGTTCAAATAGGTCTCTTCAAGACTGATTAGGTAATATGACCTTGATTTTCATACATATAAATCTTGTTAGATCTTCATGATAATTTCTCTAAATCCCTATGATGGTCAACAAGATCTTATTCTATTTTCAATCTTCTATTTTCATTCGCTTCCTCTCTTCTTCACTAATAGGCCTAAAACTATCTTGTATATATACCATTCCTTGTTCATATAACACTTAGTGGGAAACACATCCTTAACCTCTTAGGCAGGCCATAAAATAGGTTTTAGGACATATTTTTAACATGAATAAAATTAACATTGAGTCACTTTTGGTATGTCATAACTCTATTAGACGTCATTTCACTTTTAGGTCTCATAGAGACCTAGTTACATTAGGTCTATCTCTTAACACCAAAACTTGATCCTCTTGGGCCTATATGGATTTCTCCAACAATTAAAAACCATTCAAGTAAATATAAATAGACCTATACTAACCTCCTCCATGCTTGGTTAGACCTATGTCTTTCATTCATACCATGAAAGCTCTTTTAGGACAAACTGTCCTATTAGGCCTGTGTGCCTCAAAAGTCTATCTTAAAAAAGTGAAGTTAAAACATACTTAAGCCACTCAAATATGATCAAAAAAGTACATATTTAGAGCCTACATGAAATCAAATTCATTAAAAAATTCATTATACACTTCCACATAGAAGATAAGGCTTCAATAACACCTCTACAACTCACTTACTCAGAACTGTGAGATTACCTCAAAACACAGTCATTGTGACTTAGACCTCCAACACCTGTATATATATTTTCAATGATTTTTTATGAATGTAAATTATCCTCTGACATATCCATACTATCTTTAAAAATAAACATCATATGGTCTAGTGTAAACTATTGGTCTTACAGACCAATTTGTTGACCTCACTACACACAGACCTCACTGAGCCATACAAGCCATTTTGGCTTCATCATTTTCACCACTATACTTGACTTACAAGATATATATAAATCATTAATAATACATACCAATCTCAAAAAACATATCCATGCACTTGGTTTCATCATTATATCATGAAAATGCATTCCAATTCATCTTCTCTCTACTGCCTAGATTTTTCACAGTTTGCACTATTTGGCTTGTTAGCGACTAGCCAACTTGGATGACCAGTTTAGCATACTTAAGGGATATAACCTATCCATAAACCTTCATGGACATTAAATATGAGTCTCTACCTTCTTATTCCATCCATTTTATTATTATTTTCAATAAAACTTTTGACATCTACAATAACTTCTTCAGAAATAAGTCTGTAACTCAATACTTTCTCTCTCCTCTCTAACCAATACTACCTAGAGGTACTTGGGAGATTTTAATACAAGATACAATAAATTAAATGAGCATAAAAACCCATTTTTGTCACTTTTGATCAATATCGTTAACATTGGGTCCTTATTAATTTTCTAAGAGGGTTTAAACTTGTTTTCACTCTTAACGATTGTTCATAAAGCATAACCCCTCAATCAAAAACATAATGCATGGAATTTTGAAATAGGACCCTTACCCATCTACCATTAATTTTTTAGGTTCCCATGCAAACATTTTACAAGCTTATGATCACAATAAAATCGCTCTCGAGTTGAGAACCCTTCATTATGATCACTCGAGAGACCTCCAAACAACTTTTCATGCCTTATCATTCAAACTAGAACCTCAAACTTCATGAAAAAACTTGAAAAATCCTACCTCACATATTATAATGATTACATGAGATAAAACACCTTGAAATATGATCATGACCCCTCATTAGGTCACACACTCTCTCTTTGCTCTTTAGATCTTGACCTGCAAACCACTTTAGGCCTTAAAACTAACCTTCATGCTTCTTTTCATGCACTCTCCACCTCACTAACATACTCAAGTAACCTCATATAACCACTCATGGCTATTTTTACTCATATCACCAAGACACCATGTTCATGCCTTCTCACAAGGTCTCTTCATGCCTCATTAGGCCAGACAAGGTTTAAAAGAGGTCTAGATGCAGACCTAGACTAAAGGTCCTACCCCTGGAGGCTCACTTTGAAATACTTATAAGTAAATCCACACTTCATACTCATTCCCATACAACCTTCATAATATATCACATGCCTAAGATCACTCACCTCATCATGCCACTAGCTCATACCTTCACCATGTTATGACTAGGCTCAAGCTTCTAATTCACTTGACACTTTAACCTGTTCCTTCCATGAAATGACCTTAACAAAACATCAACCAAGCAGAGATAAGTAATTACACCTCAATCATATCACTACACCATTCTCTTTCTGATGACAACAATCTTCCATGGCCTCATACAGACCTAAAGCCTCATGACCAAGCATCATATGATTTGACATCTCTCTTACATGCACCTAAACACCTTTGACACCTTGAAACGTGACTTCATGCAACCATAAGACATTAGTTTCCTTCAAATTCTCTCTTGCCTTCAAATTTATCTTATCACATGGCTTCCTATGCAGACATTAGTTGTCTTCAAACATCTTCCATGAGTTGTACCTTGATATCAACCTTGACATCAACCAACATAGAAGACAAAGCTCAACAAACTCACCTTGTCACATCAAGCTCACAAGCTCATACATCAAAGACCATTCACCATGCATCTTCACCAGATGCACCTTGACATTAATGACATCAACCTTAACATCAGTTACAACACTTCTCAACAAACTCCCCCTTTGTCATTGATGTCAAACACACTACAACCTGATCATTCTCATCTCCCCCATTCTGGGCTTTCTCCCCCTTTGACATTAATGACAAAGGGTCTTCCACAAACTATTGTCTGGAATCACACTTTCTTGCAACAAAAGCTCAACACATAAAATATAAAGCATTAAAAGAACATACTCCCCCTTACTCCATGCATACCTCCTTCAAATTAACTCAAATCATAAGACCAATCATCTTGTCCTTGACATGACTGATATACTGATATACTCAAACCTTTGATCACACACTAGGCCACCATATTCTTGACATCAACTAAAGAATTAGGGACTCCCCCTTTGTCTTCACAGCTTGAGCTCACCACATGAGTCATTAGGAATCTCATACCATCTTCATCTTCATTTAAACATCTTGATACCAATACCACTTCTTAACACAAATCAAGCTCAACTACCAACTACTAGAAACAAAGAGCAAATTTTTGCATAGCCCTCATATACCAACAAAACTTTCATCTCTATCAACATTCTTCAACATGTCTTCATGATAGCTACTAAGATTCCATTGACTGATGATTTTCTCCATGAATCCTAATGGATTCATCGCTTACCATAGAGTACTAGAACAACACAAACTCAGGAGATTCCCATATCTCTATGCCCTCATAAGACTGATGATCCTTTAGGATCCGTTTAGGCTTGATTAGCCTCTTTGGCTTGGCCTCTTCATCATCTATGTGGTCAACAAAATGAATTGATAATGAACACTCTTGATATTCTTCAATATTTGGACTATGATCTACCATAAAAAAATGTCCACTTTGGCCTGTAGACTGATCAATACTAAGCTTGATTGTCTTTGGCTTCCACACCTTGGTTTATCTTCTTTCTTGAATTCTAGGAGCTTGAATCTTCTTGTTCTATCTTGGTGATTCATGATGACATAATATTTTAATATGAACAATGTTATGACAATTATATCAAACAGCATCACTCCTACATATTGACTGATGTGGACTATGACTCCTTCCATAGTCCCATGACTACTCATTTTTGGAGAGTCTTCTACACTCTCTTGCTCTATGACCAAACTGACTACATGAGAAATAGTAACCATTGAATGAATTTTCATACCTTATGGCATTAGGTTGTCTAAAAAAATTTGGCCTCATATTGTTCTTAAGGTTGACCTTCTTGTTCACATTAGCATTCTCCTTGTTTTCTTTTTTATTTACTTTTAAACCAAGACTTGCCTTATTAGTGGAAGACTTCTGAATACTCAAAATGTCATCTAGAGCCTCAATGCTCTTTTCAAACTTCTCATAGGTCTTCATATTTCTAGTTTCTTGATCCAATTCTAACTTTAAGGACTCCATTTCTAATTCGTACTTAGTGCATTCTTCTTCCTTAACCTTTAGGCTAGCAGTGACTATCTCCATCTGAGTTTCAACCTGATTGATGATCTCATCATGATCCTTGGATGTGTTACTCAGTATCTCTTCAAAAAAACCAATATAATCTTCATAATCCTTAATTAATGATCTTAGTTTCTGATTCTTTCCTCTTTAAAACTTTAACTCCTCTAGAACACTCACCAATTATGCCTTAAGGTTTACTTTAGCCTCTTCATCTAATTTTTCATCATCCATAAGGCCTTTCCCTTTTGAGAAACTCTCATTATATATTTATATATCCATGAATAAGGTTTCATTATTTTCATGCTCATTACTATCATCATCACTATCAGATGTACTTGTGTCATTTACATCAGCTGAGCTATTATCTTCTTTGGTATAGAAACTTCTCTTGTTCTTGAATAACCCTTTCTTGCCTTCATACTTCCTAAAATATTTCTTTCTTTTGTCAAGATTAGAGACATTCTTATCATCACCATGATGTTCATCATGTTCTTCATCATGCTAAGTCTTATCTTTTTTAGGACACTTAGATGCAAAGTGAGCAATCTTACCACAGTTGAAACATTTGAAAGGCAACTTACCCTTGTACTTACCAGATCCAATCTTCAATTTATTAGGAAACATGGATATCAATTCATCATCATCAATATCTAAACATACATCATCCTTGACCTTCTTATATTTTGACTTATTTTCAGCTTTAAATGTTGCTTTCTTCTTGGGAGGTCTTCCTTCATTTGTTCTCATCGCATAGCTAGTCAAGATAATATGAAACCCATCCATCTGAAGTGTGTCTAGATCTTGAATTTCTTCTACTATAGACACATTTGAATCAAATTTAGAATTTAGGGATCTCAATACCTTTTATATAATTATAGACTCTTGTACTTCTTCTCTGAGACCTTTCATGACATTGACAACTTCATCAACCCTTAACGGGTAGGATTCAATGCTCTCATCTTCCTTTATACGTAGACTTTCAAACTACCTTTTGTGGGTCTGTAATTTATCCATCTTCACCTTGGTGTCTCATTTATAAATAGTCTTCTACTTGTCCCATATCACCTTGGCTGACTCATAGTGCATCACCTTCACAAACTATACCTTTGATAGGCCACATAGAATGACATTCATTGCCTTGGAATTTATCTCTCTTTATTTCTTTTCTATTGTATCGATTGGTGGTGTAGGAGGTGGAGTGAATCCATCCATAAATAACTACCATATGTCATGGCCCATTGAAATTAGATATGTCATCATTATGATACTCTAAAATGCATAATTAATCCCATTGAAGAATAGAGCCTTACTAGTATAAAAACTTCCTTGAACTTGACTACTAGCCATCCTTGCTTTTAGGATCTCCTTTAAGATGTTAGGCCTAATTCAAAGGACCTGATCTAATGCCAATTATTGGAATCATAATGACTGAGAGGGGGGAGGGGGTGAATCAGTCTTCAAAACATTCATCCAATTTCACTTTGCATTCATGAGCCAATCATACAAACATATAGATCAATCAAAGCACAAGCAACCATACATATGAACATGAAATACAAGAACACATCACGTATGTGGAAAACCCTCAAGGGGAATAAAACCCATTGATATCTACAAATGAACTATATACCTATAATAAAAACATCAAATTTATTGAATCACCAACTCCACATGGAGCACCAACCCCAACTAGTCAAGCACCCACTTAACTAGGCTTTAGCAAGCACCCACTTGCAAGGAGGCATCAATCCCCTAGATGACTCAGCACCAACTCAGCCACCTAATTGATTTTATCACCTTAAAAACACCTTATTTATCACATAACATATGATGATCACCTTCGTTATCTCTTCACACTCTTTAACCCTCTCAAACTGCCTTCTAGGCTTGTTTTCTCAACTAGGTCTCTTTAATACTAATTAGGTCATATGACCTTGATTTTCATACATATAACTCCTATTATATATTCATGAAAATTTCTATAGACCCTTATGATGGTCAACAAGACCTTCTTCCATAATTTCAATCTTCTATTTTCATTTGCTTCCTCTCTTCTTCACTAATAGGCCTAAAATTGTCTTGTATATATACCATTCCTTGTTCATATACCACTTAGTCGGCCACACACACTTAACCATTTAGGTCAAACATAAAATATATTTTAGGACATTTTTTTAACATGAATTAAATTAACATTGATTCACTTTTGGTTTGTCATAACTCTATTAGACCTCATTTCACTTTTAGGTTTCATGGAGACCTAATTGCATTAGTTCTATCTCTTAATGCCAAAACTTGATCCTCTTGGGCCCAGATGTATTTCTCCAACAATTAAAACCATTAAATTACATATAAATATACCTATAATAACCTCCTCCATTATTGTTTAGACCTATGTCTTTCGTTCATACCAAGAAACCTCTTTTAGAACAAACTATCATATAAGGCATGTGTGCCTCAAAAGTCTATCTTGCAAAAGTGAAGTTAAAACTTAATTAAGACACTTAAATATGATAAAAAAAAATACATGTACATATTATAAATGACCTAAATTTCATCACCAAATTCATTATACACTTACACATATAAGATAAGGCTTCAATAACACCTTTGCAACTCACTCACTTAGAACTACTAGTTTACCTCAAAACACAATCATGGTGGCTTAGACCTCCAACACCTCTATAGAGATTTTCAATGACTTATGATGAATTTAAATGATACTATGAAATTTAAATACCATCTTAAAATATAAACATCATATGGTCTAGTGGCAACTATTGGTCTTACAGATCAATTTGTTGACCTTACTACACATAGACCTCAGTGAGTTAGACAAGCCATTTTGGCTTCATCATTTTTACCACTATAACTAAATTATAAGCTCTATATAAAGAATTAATAATACATAAAAATCTCAAAAAAAATCTCCATGCACTTGGTTTCATCATTCTACCATGAAAACACATTCCCATTCATCTTCTCACTGTTGCCTGGGTTTTTCACTGTTTACACCATTTGGCCTGTTAGTGACTGGCCAACATGGATGACTAGTTTAGCACACTTTAGGGATATAACCTATCCATAAACCTTCATGCACATTAAAAATAAGTCTCTAAATTATTCTCCCATCCATTTTCTTACTATGTCCAATACAACTTTTGACAGCTATAGCAACTTCTTCAGATGCAAACCTATAACTCAACATTTTCTCTCTCCTCTCTCTAACCAATACCACTTAGAGTTACTTGGGAGAGTACAATACAAGATAAAATATCTTACATGATCATACCAATCCATTTAGGGCACTTTTTATCAACATCTTCAACATCGGGTCCTTATTAGAGTTCTAAGAGGGTTTTAATTTGTTTCCACTCTTAACAATCATTTATAAAGCATAGCCCTTCAATCCAAAAACTAATGCCTATAATTTAGATATAGGACCATTCCCCAAATACCATTAAATTCTTGGGTTCCCGTGCAAATTTTTAATGAGATGATGAGCACAAGAAAATCCTTCTCGAGTTGAGAACCCTTCATTCTAAGCACTTGAAAGACCTCCAAACAAACTTTCATGCCTTGTCCTTTAAACTATAACCTCAAACTTCATTAAAAAAATTGAAACAACATACCTCACCTATGAGAATGATTACATGATCTCAAACACCTTGAAATATGATCATGACCCCTTGTTCAGTTAGACTCTCTCTCTTTGCTCTTTAGATCTTGACCTTCAAACCACATTAGGCCTTAAAAATTGATCTTTATGCCTCTTTTCATGCACTCCCCACCTCACTCACATACTCAAAGAACCTCATAACCACTCATGCTTGTGTGCACTCATCTCACCAAGCCACCATGCTCATACCTTCTCACAAGGTCTCTTCATGCCTCACTAGGCCATGCCGGATTTAAGAGAGGTCTAGATGTAGACCTAGATCGAAGGTCCTACCCCTATAGGCTTACTTTAAAATACTTATGAGTGCATCTAAAATTCATACTCATGCTCATACAACCTTCACAATCTATCACATGCCTGAGATCACTCACCTCATCATGCCACTGGCTCATACCTTCATCATGTTATGACTAGGCTCAAGCTTCCAATGTACTTGACACCTTGACCTGTTCCTTCCATGACATGACCTAAACAAAACATAAAACAACAAGATATAAGTCATTAAACCTAACTCATATCACTTCACCATTCTCTTTTTGATGAAAATAATCTTCCAAAGCCTCATACAGACCTAAAACCACATGACTAAGCATCATATGACATGACATCTCTCTTCCATGCACCTAAACACCTTTAACACCTTAACATGTGCCTTCATGCAACCATAAGACATTAGTTGCCTTTAAATTTTCTCTTGCCTTCAAATGCATTTTGTTGCATGGCTTCCTATGTAGACATTAGTTGTCTTCAAACGTCTTCCATGACCTTTACCCTGATATCATCCTTGACATCAACCAACCGAGAAGATAAAGCTAAAAAAACTCGCCTTGTCACATCAAGCTCATAATCTCATACCTCAAAGACCACTCACCATGCATCTTCACTAGATGCACCTTGATATCAATGACATCAACCTTGACATCAATGACAACACTGTCGGCGAAAACTTTGAAAGAGTTCAGGGTTAGATCTGGTTAAATCACCAAACCATGTTGTCTCCTAAAAAGTGTTAAAACCTAGGGATCACTCTTAAAACATAAATCATGCCCACTAAATATCAATGATAAAATCCAAGAATGATGCTTAAGATAATTATTGCAACTGTCATATTACATAGGAAACTCATTAGCTCTACATCATATCTCAATACAAAGGTGAGGCTTACAATAATTTTTAAAATTTCAATGTGAACAAATAACTCATTTTCTACTCACTCCTTATATTCACATGATGGTAGACTATGCCATAGTTTAGTATACTAAGTCATCCAATACATCATCCCTCAATTCCTTTTAGGAAAGCTAAAGAGTTGATTTATAGTTGGAAGTAATACAAATGCATAATGCCAAAGAGTTGAATCCTATGGAAATTCCATTAAAATACTCTTTTACCCAATGCCAATCTATAATTTCTAAATTGATGATAGCATGATGCAAACTTGGATAATGTTTTCAATAGTTCACTGAGAAAAAAACATAATATGCTAAGAAACATAGAAATGAAAATCAATGTAAATCCAGGGAAAATAGGAGCAGGCCACATGAAAATTAATTTCAATGATTCTTTATCTTTGAAATGAGTGGATCATACATTTGCAAGTGGAATCAAATGAATATACAAATAAAGGAAAAGACAAAGAATGGATGGAACCAAAACACTTTGGATACAAAGAACCTCCATCATGGTTAGTATATTCATTGACATCTAGCAGATGTAACCACTAGTTGTCATACAATTTATGTAGTACTCTTGCACATTTGAAACAACTCGAGGTATTCAACACATGGCCACTGATATAAGAAAGTAACTTGGGACTACAACATTAGTCCCCTGTCATTAGAATTTTCAAACCATTTCAATTCTACAAAATATCTTGTATGAAATATTTCACAACATAAACTGGACAAAGGTCAAAGCCCCTTCTTTTATGACAATTTTCAATTCTACCTAAAGTAAACCCAATTCTAGGGAGCCTTGTTATATTGTCATCTCACTGCTACATCAGTCATAAATAAATAACCCCATCATGTTCCTTCACCCCAAATGAATTTGTAGATGTTCTTACTAATTATTCCACCAATTAACTTGCTCTGATTATGTATAGGAATTTCTTTTAACAGTTGCTCTTGAGCATCTATATGCCCTTCCTATTGCCAAAGAAGAAAGAAATAAAAATGAATTAGAATTGAACCTACACAAAAAAAAATCAATTCTTACTTTAAAATTAAACCATAACAAAGAGTTCCCCAGGTTCTAATAAATGAAATCACTTGCCCAAACTCAAATCCCCACTGCTCATTTAAAATTGTAAGTACCCTACCCAGATCCGTCACACAATGGCAAGGCTGACTCAGAAGGAAAGGTAACCATAGGGAAACAATGAAAAGCCTCATGTAACATATGATTAAGATGTTCCCAAGCACATGAAAATGATTATGGTGAACAAAAAAGCATTCAAATATAGAATGATTCAAATACACACCTAGAATTGTGGTTAAAAAAATTGCTTATGTACTAAGTTAAAAAAAGCCTACATGATATGTCAACAATATTAGTGGCAGAAAATTGGAAGTGGATTCAGTTGAAAATATATAAAAACGTTTAGCTTTCATAATTGATTAAAAAAAAAAACTAAACATGTTTTCTTTCTTGGTAATGCTTGGAAGGATGTGTTAACATCCCATTCAATAATTATAGATCAAATGGTTGCACACATGATTAAAGCTTGAATAAATATAGTAGTCTTAAAACTAATGAATGTAAATCCATATTATCATCATATAATTTTAATGATTTTATAGCATTCATACAACTTCTAAAGAGAAAGGATAAACTCATGGGGAAAAGTAACACAATACAGCAAAAAAATGGTCAAAAAAGAAGAACATCCCTGAAGGATGAAAACACAGATACCAAGACAAGGCATCAAAACGACGATTAAAAACTAAAGAACACATAATTAGGAAAGGAAGAACCTGTACATGAATGATATGACATTCAAATCCATCTTTTAGACTTCAACTCATCCAAAAGTCATTAGCTTCTATAAATACTAATAGTAATTTTACATCAAACCTCCCCAAATGAGTCATAATGAATGGTAAAAATTAGAGATGGTATGTTATGTGAACAAAAATGCAATCAAGAAAATATCAAAGAAAGTAAAAAAATCCTAAGGAAAGACATGCAAAATTGACAAAAAATTTGAAGAGAAGCAAAAAAATATAGGAAGCATTAAAATTATCATAACACCCATGGGGTTATGATGCTATGGTGTTGGGCACTCATAAGAACATGGGCTGGTTACAAATTGATGCAGGAGCATCATCAAAGGCAATGTAATGTTTGGTTTGATAGGTCTTAGGTATGTTAGAGAGTCATGATTTATCAATAATAATCCTTCTCTAAGCTTCTCTTCTCTTGTATGATCCATTTAAGTGAGTTTTCTACTTTCCCATCAAAATGGGAAATTTAAAAATTTGAATTGTTTGTAGAGAGTTTGAAGGGTTTTATCGTGTTGTAAAGATTATCATCCATATGTAAAGGGTCATAAGGGCCTTTAGGATCATGTGACATGTTCTAAGTGTCTTTCCATCCTCCACTCAGCGTAAAATTGTCATAAACCCAATTAAGTTGAGAGCAACGTAGGTAGAGGGTTAAAATTAGCATGTTTAATAAGTTAAGACTGTTGAGAGATTTTACCAAGTAGAAACCAGGTATAGAACATTAGTTATAAGGAGATAAGATTCAAAACATATAAGGAGGATCTAATAAAACATTATAATATGAGTGGAGAAGAAGACGAGTGGATAAGTAGAGTAGGAGCAGATCTCTAAGTCTGCAGATTGGAGATGAAGAATGGATGAATGCCCTATAGGATCTGCATACTATTTTGAAAAAAAAATGAATAAAGAAGTTTTAGTTATGGTTTTGATGCAATCTCAAGCTCCTTGAATATGTAAGTGAATGCTCTCTTTGGTTCTTTGATCTTATTTGCATTGTTATAGTAATATTCGATGTTGTCGTGCATAAAACACATAACCCTCTGATGATAGTCTTGGAAATAGAGTCTTTTCTTTCAATTTTTGAGATTATTTTGAGGAAAAGAGTAATAGTAAAAGGTAAAATACAAGGAGTGGTATTTTTAGAAGAATTTTGAGGTTTTAGGGATATTTTTAAAGCATGAAAACGAAATTATTTGCAAAAGGAGAGTTGGTTGTCCTAAAACTGTTAACTAGGGTTTCAAATATTAAAATTGTCATAACTTGAAAAGTAATATTTCAAATGTTGTAAAACTTTGAGGAAAGATATATTAGGTTTCTATGAAGTTTGAAAAGTGATTTCAAATTTTTAGGAGGTCTATAACCCAATTTATAGGCAAAACTCAAACCTGTGGTCCTTAAAGAAGGCCTAAAACTTCTATTTGTAACACTGAAAACACCATATCTTGCAAATGAATGAGAGAAATGATCTAAAATTTTGTAGGAATGTGTGTGATTGGGTCTATGAAGATTTAAAGATGGTTTCATAAATCTTTAATCCCTTTATATAGATTTATTTCAAAAATACAAAATACAGACCTGTAGGTGAGGGTTTTAGAAGGGTTTAAGCCCACTAAAAGTGGAATTTTTTGAAACTGACTGATCAAAAAGTTCTGAAATTTTGTGGACACGTGATCGTATGTATTTTTCAACTAATCCAAGTGGTTTCAGGGCTTGAAAAACCCTATAGCAAAATACATTAAGGATTGAGTTTTTCTGAAGACCTAAAGAAACATTAAAACATATCTAAAAGGGATAGACTTTCACATTTTCTTGAAAATCCAAGTTGTATAATAGTGAAAAACTGGGTTCTTGTCATGTATAGCATGTGCTTGAACGTATAAAGTCATTTGATGGGATTTCAAAATTATGAATTTGCCAAAATATTCAAGAAGTAGAAGTTTGCAGGTCTAAATAGAAGCTAAAAGACGGTGTTTTGTTGTTGCAAAGTTCCATGCATAAACAAGATTTGAAAATTACCTTCAAAGTTAAAAGGGTCCTAATAAAAGGTCATAAACCATATGAAGGTGTCAATTGTCTGAGTTTTTAGGAAGATTCACTAACAGGGGGCTATAATTCAGATCAAAGACAAGTCAAGTCTGAGAGAACTGTTTTGTGTTTTGTGGACATAGATCAAAATAAAGGGAAGGCTAAACTCAGTATCTTAAAGAAGATAGTCTTTCAAATACTTTTTAAAGCATTAAGACTCATGGTGGACTCATAAGACTCTTTTAAGAAGGTATAAACAAAACCAAGAAGGTTATAACCCTATTGATAGACAAGACATACGTATAGAAGTATAACAATGGACATAGTTGAGGGCTACAAAGCCTCATGGAGACCTAGGAGACCTAGTATAGTAGACATAGAATACGTCTACTTACATCACAAATCCTCTTCACCACAATACGATCATTCGTAGCTCTAGCTAAGAGTGAGGTTGTGATGTAACATATGGGGTATATCTAACCCTGAGCCGTGTTTACAATTCTCAAGAATGCAGTCCAAGCATTGCCCCACACCACATCAATATGCAGCCCATAAACTCATCCAAGATTTACCTAGAAAAAAATCAAGATGACAATAAGTATAATTAGAGATGAATGAAATTTTTGGGAAAAAATAAAAACAAAAATAGTAACAAAATTTACCAATTGTTTTAGGCTTATTTCCGGTTTTGAAAGATTGTGAATAGTCATATATGATAGCATTAGTTACATGTTGCTTCCTAGTCAACTTTATTTACAGGTTTTTACTTAAATTTTTTTTTCAACTCCCTGGGGTTACTACGATGGTACAAGAAACACCCCCACTCATCCATAGTTTCCCTTCAAGTCATTTTCCTAGGCAATGTTGAAATGTCCCCCAAATAATACCCAAAATAATATAAAAACAAATTGCATTCATACATTTACGAATATGCATACATATATATGTGATTGCATACATACCTACATACATACATGGTACATATAATAATGTCCTAAACTAAAAATTTCAAAAAGCCCCAAAATTTTATAAGAAAAAAATACATCAATAGCAACAATAAACCATCTAAACATGGTTTCAGGTGTGCAACCACAAGAGTAAAAATGTGGACAGTGTGTAGGGATTGCATCTCTGTTCTAAAAAAATTGGGCACAAAACACCTAGGTATATATTTATTCATGCACCTCAATGCACCGTGTAAGGGGTAAACACATGTCCCTAGGCATCTCCTAAGATGTCCATCATCAGGAGACATGACATCCCATAGGGAAAAGAACAAAACTTACAGATAAACAACCAAAAAAAACCCAAAATTTTGAAGTACCCTCAGTATAAGAATAGAAGAAAGTTCAAAAGAATAGAGCAACAAGGCTACAAAAATAAACTATGAAGCCCAAAATGACACTAATTTATTGCATCAATCGAAGCAATTCCTAAAAGCATGCTAAGTGCAAAACAAATTCTGTACTTTTTTTTATAGAAAAGTATTCCCTATTAATAAAACACCATCTCAACTTTCCTAGCTAAAATCTCTTAAAGAACATTATTTGCTTAGGGTCATTCACCACAGTTTTGGCACCTGCAAAGTATAATCAATTTACTAAACGATGTTCATAATTATTCTTTTCCTATCTCGTGTATGCTACGGCCAACATCAGTTTGTGTACATGGAAATATACTAAGGTTGTAATAGATCTACTGACAGTTATCCAGAATTTTATCCAATTAATAATCATGTCAATTAAAGAGTTGGCAATTGTTATAATGTGAAGACTTATAAATTGCAAAAAGACAGGATGACTGTGTGAAGGACATGAATGGTTCTTCTACTAAATAGATATAAGAGATATTCATAACTTCCCCTTGAATGGAAAATTCAAAATGTATGTACGTATGAATTTGATCTTTAATTTTTGTTTTAAGACTCTAGTCTTTGTAAAATGAAAAAAAATTAATGGCATTCGCTCATTTTAACTCATGAATCATTGCACCATTGTTAATTGTTCAAGGCCATTCTAAATTGAGAAAAATCACATACAAGCACAACCCCATGTTGCACCTTGGCAACCATAATTTAAAATCAACAGATGAAAAACAAGTTGCAAATCTGTACACAAGTACATTTGCCTATTACATTTATTTTTGGAATCCTCCAAATTTTCTTGAGTCCCACTTTTGGAATTTATGCAATCCTCACCAAAACTTAAACCTTGAAAGGAAACAAAATTTGTCTAAGATTTTAATTTGTTAACTCCTCCTTTGGGATTTCCAACTGAAAGAGAGCCATTAAAGTCCAGAGGAGTAAGTGGATATTTCTCTGTTAAGGTCATATTTTTCTCTTTCATATCATCCATCACAAGGGAAAAAACCATTGGAACAAGCTCGTCCATTAACACCCCAGAATCAAATGTCAACAAGGTACTAGGAACAGAGATCCCTGGGTCAAGGGGAGCAGCAAGAAAAACACCAAAGGTCTCTCAGCAAGGAGAGAAGGGACCTTATCCTGATCCACAAAAAGAACTTCCTTAACCCTAGAGCCCTCAGGTTTTAAGGTTGAAGACATTGGACCAGTTCCCACCTCCACCTCATTCTCAATAGACGCAGGAGGAACAACAAAAGGAGGAGGATCAACTGAAGACGAGGCCAAGTTTAAAATGTCATTGACTTCTTTGCCAGTTCATTCAAGGTATATATCCTCCAATGGCAAAATCAGGGGGCGTTAGGCCATTGTTTTTATCAATATCAAAGCAAAGGTTATCTTTCATAACCACATCAACAACAGACAACGAAACCACCACTCTTAACCCTACCGACCTAAAGAACACTTTTCTAATCATTATTAATATTGTAACCATTTTTGTTTAACATAGGGCAGGTCTTCTTGAGGTGGCCAATTTTTACAGAAAAAAACAAGCATTAAGACTACCCAGAGCATTAATCGAATAGGAGAAGGATTCACCTTTAACCTTAAATATAAGGGTTTCCAAGAAAACCTCTAATGGCTCCAAGGATATCAAAACCCTAGCATGCATGTGTGTTAGGGATATTTTTGTATCTTCTATTCTTAATACTTATCATGTTGGTTTAAGAGCTTGGGGATGAAAGTTCCATAATTGAATCGGTACATTCTTAATGTCAACCCATTCAGGATAATATTTGAACACAATACCACTACATTCTACGTTAGGGCTCCATGGAATTGCCTTTTAACACATATTGACCCACATTCCATAATGGCTTGCTTATGACTCTCTTTTGCATATTCAAAATTTTAAACGTGACCATGAACTCCCCTTTTTGAAACATTATATAGAAACTAATATAAATACCCATTTTTTCCCCATACAGAATTCAACCAACTATCAAATAAGTTTCTAGAAGACAATGAAATTTTATTTAAATAGACCCGAAAAAAAAACCCCAATATATCTTAGACGAATTTCTTCCAACTGCAAATCCTTCTCCATAGTTAGAAGGTAAGGGTTTTAAGAAGGCCAAGGGACTTCCCAATTTACTCAGGGCCCTACTCAATGCCTCCAATCCATTTTGTGCCATGCTCCATGACAAGAAATTTCGCACCTTCTAAATGTTTGGGGGCCTCTTCTTGCCACAAAATGTCACTGAAAATATTTTTTTGCTCACTTAGCTTATCTCCTTTTGCAACTACCAAACCTAAATCAATGTTTTCGTTATGGCAATCTTCAAAAAATTGTTTCGTTTGGCTGAATTCATTAAGACATCTCCATTTATCCCTTCAATCCCAACCCTCACATGAGTTCGATGTCCATCTTCAACTACATCCATAAACCACCACAATTAAATGCATACAAATATCTCAAAACCAAAGTCACGCCTAACACAGAGATCGAGGGGCACAAAATCAACCAACAAAGATTTTTTTATTTTTTATTTTTTTAAAAAAAAGCTTAAAATAAGACCAAGACAAAGGCACAATTTACCAAGGCACATCACAACCACCAAGAAGCAAAATACAGCAAAAAAAGGAGGCAATAACAAAACCAAGGTGCCAAAGAGAACCAATGAGGCCATGGAGGAGGCTTGAAGCATCATTAATAGAGGATGACTTCATCTCCCAATTTGCAGAGCTCCAAGCCTTTCTCTTTTTATATAATTCTATTTCAAAAACTCCTAGATAAGTATGAAAAGAGATTCACATTGAATCCATTAAGAGATATAGGAGATGAGGTGAACAACAATTCCAAAGTGACATCGGTTTTCGATAAAGAGTTATGGAAGGTGGCCAAGGAGAAGGATACATGTTTTGCTCTAGTTTCAAAGCCTATACAAATTGTGACAGCCACCAAGGTAAGTGATCCTCCTGTGAAAATTCAGAATATGTTGGAAGACTTCGTTGATATTGTGTCAAATGAATTGTTGAAGGGACTACCGCTTATGAGAAGCATTAGCCATCACATGGATCTAGTCCCTGAAGCAAGTTTGCCAAATGAGGCAGGCTATATATTGACTCCAATGGAAAATGAAGAGATAAAGAGACAAGTGCAAGAGTTGTTAGAAAGGGGATTAATCCGAAAAAGTTTAATCCCATGTGCAATCCCAACTGTGTTAGCACCTAAGAAAGGTGGAGAGTGGAGAATGAATATGGATTCACGTGCAATCAATAAGATCACCATTAACTAGAGATCTCCATTACCAAGAACGGATGACTTAATGGATTGTTTGAGTGGAGCTAAGTGCTTCACCAAGATATATTTTAAAAGTGGGTATCACCAAGTCCACATAAGAGAAGGTGATGAGTGAAAGACCGCACTCAAGACGAATGACAAATTGTATGAATGGCTAGTCATGCCATTTGGTTTGTCAAATGCCCTAAGTACATTCATGAGACTCTTGAATGAGGTGTTGAAACCTTTCACAAGTTTGTGATAGTTTATTTAGAAGTCATTCTAATTTTTCAATCATTTTAAAGAGGAGCATTTGAAGTTGGTTTTAGATAAGTTGAAAGAGGAGAAATTGCTAGTGAACTTCAAGAAGTCCAGTTTCATGTAAGAGGTGTTGTATTTGGGATTTGTAATCTCAAATGATGGGTTTAAAATGAACACCGAGAAGGCAAGGGCAATTGTGGAGTGGCCTTCACCAAAGAGTATATTTGAGGCAAAAAGTTTCCATGGGTTAATAAGTTTAAACAAAATTTCATCAGAAACTTCAACGGCATATGTGCACCCCTTAGAGAGACTATGAAGGTAGGCGAGAAAAAAAATCAATGGACTATTGCAGCATAGGATAACTTTCTGTTGTTGACGAGAAAAGTGACAAAACAGGGAGTGTTACCCTTTCCATCCTTTAGAAAAGTGTTTCAAGTTGATTATGATGCAAACGAGACAACCATGGGAGCAATGTTGAGCCAAGAAAGAAAGCCCATTGCTTATTTTAGTGAGAAGTTGAATGACACCGAGAAGTATTCAGTCTATGATCAAGAGTTCTACACAATTATACATGCTCTCAATAATGGTTGCAATACTTGTTGCCAAAGGAGTTCATTGTGTACACTGTTGGGTGAAAATTTTGTCGGCCAGCTAACTGGTGGCAAAAATAGTTCCTATCACCACAACATAGGGAGATTGGTCGTCCAATGTTGTAGGCTTACCACATCCAAAGGGGACAAATCTCTCCTCTCATCAAAGGGAGGTTCCCTATTAAATATAAGGAGGCTATATACTATATATATAAGCAGAAAGTAAGACACAGGGGTGGAATGAAACATCCATCTCTCTTTTTTTTCAGAGATGATGCTAACAAACAGAAGAGAAATCCTAGGTGATTGGTGAAGGCACTTCTCTTCTTTCAGAAGTAACATTAAGCCAAGAGCCAGATCCCTTTCTGGATAGTAGAAATCCTAGTGAAGCGACAGAAGGCACTTCTCTTCTTTCAGAAGTGTTTGTTCTTGCAAATAGCAGGCCTCTTTCTGGTAACAAGTGACTGGTAATTGGGTCCAAAGTAACCAGCAATCTAAGATGTAGCTCAAAGTCTCCATCTTGACTGCCCTAGAGTGAGGTATGAAGAACAATGGGGGCACAAAGTCATCCCAAGGTCCTTTACACAGAAACAGAAAAGAAAAACACACACTGAAAACAATTATGTCAACACAAAGTCTGGAAGTAACTGGTTTCGAGACACCTTTATCACTTCCACTAGCTCTGCTTGTTAAATTAAATAAACAAGAACACATTCAGAAGACAGACATAAGAACAATCTCCTAAAATGGTACAATCTATACAGCACAAAGTCTGCAAATCACTTGCTTTCTCATTCAGATAAAATAATATGAAATACAATCTGAGCTCAAAGTCTCAATATTCACCTTTCAATTTGGGCAGAGTTTTGCTTTTGTATTCAAGAAGATCTCTTTAAAACAATAAAAGATATTACAATATATAGCAGCCAAGAAAGACTTGGCACTTTTTTCCATAGAACGGCCCATGTTGTGCATTCAATGCCTTGAATGCATTTCCAAGTTTGTCAAAGGACTGTGTTGAAAACAGGGAAGCTATCTTAACTATGGTGTGTCATTTCATCCCATATGTCTTCTCTCGAGTCTGGATCATCTGGTCTGTCCCCTCTGACATCTGCGCAGCTGTCCATTTTGTCTTTACTTCATGGAAGGAAAAACAGGCCACTTCTTTAATTTGCAAGCCAAAATACCTACTTAGTGGATTATTCCACCTACTGAAATTACTTCTACACAGAATTTTTTGGATTTTCCCTCTTTTTGCTTTGATTTGAGCTATCGGGCTATCTTTTGGTCAGTCGTTTGGTTCTTCCTTTAAATTCTGCACTTTATTTGAATTTCCACGGATATTTCTTTACTTTAAATTTGATGTCCGCGAGACCGTCAATGGTCACCAACTGCTTGAACCATGTTGAACCTTGAACCTGTGAACCTATGAAAGTTCATTGGTTCATTGGTTCATTCTGTCTCTTTTTTTCCATTGCTTCCTGGTTCAATCGCTTTCCCGCTCCTTGGTTGAACCATCCGTTGAACCCCCTGTTTGTTGCTTTTTCCCTTGACTGAGGCCACCCTTGAACCTTTGAACCTATGAATCATTGAACTTTGAACTCTTTTGGTTCAAGGTTCAATCGGTTCATCGGTTCATTCTGTGTTTCGTTCAATCATTGCTTCCTTTATCTTTCTAAGTCCCTCTGAGGCCCTGAAATATTGAACCTTCGAACCAGTTGAACCATTTGGTTCAAGGTTCAATGGTTCCATCCTAGTTCTTTGAAAACCTTCTTTGTCTAAGTTTTTTGGAAGGCTCTCTTATGCGTCTTCAAGTGCCCCCCACAAGGGTACCTACCCTTCGATATTTTTTTGGGCGGACTTCAGGGTTCAACATTCCCGGCAGGTTCTTGCTTCTTCAGCGGGCTTTTGGCTCTCGAGCTTTTTTCGTCAGGCTTTTCCTTCGGACAAAAAGTCTGACAGAAAGCTTCTTTTTTTTAGCCGTTTGTTCCTTTCAATTTCTTCGAGCCTTCTTCTCGAGTGAATTCCTTCGGCCTTCTTCACTTAATCATTTCCATCGAACAAAAAGTCTAAAACAATTGTTCCTTTTGAGCCTTTGAACAAATTCGAAGGAATTATGTCTTTTCTTTGACCTTCGAACCAATGTTACCTGCCCTCCACAAGGGCACTTGCCTCTTTCACTTTGGGGCAGCCCCTTGAACCTACCGATTGAACCAACCAGTTGAACCAATTTTGAAATCGTCTGCATGTTGAGAGCTTGCTTCTTTCCTACATAGTCTGTCCAAATCAATATGCAAGCTCATAGAACTCGGCCTGCAGAGTCCGTAGATTTTCTTCTTGCAAAGTCCATAGATTCAAGCCTGCAGAGTCTGTAGATTTTCTTCCTGCAGAGTCCATAGATTCAAGCCTGCAGAGTCCATAGATTTCTGGAAAAGCTTTGAAAAATGAAGAACCCGAATGCTTGGAACAATTTTTTGAAAAGGGGAGAGATGATTTTTGGTCTGTGCAAGGCCAAAATAGTTTGTAGGTTGTCCCAAAAATGAGTGACATTTTTTGAGGACAACAGCGGGCTCCAGTTGGGGAACTTCCTTCAGTTGAAAACTTGGAATATCTGAGGGGAGTAGAAACCAGAATCTCCAGTGCTTTGAAGTATGTCATTAGGCTACGGAGTCATGCTACCCAAAAAGAAAGGCTCCAAAAAATGAAACTGAAAAACACAAAACAAAACTACAGACTATACAGATATACATATGTACAGGTGAACTTATCTAGTACTTCAAGAATTGAAGTACTTCAAACGCTACTCATCGTGGGACAATGAAAGGGGATGCCATCCTGGTAAACCAGCAGGAAACCATTTTGCCCCCAGAAATAGTGACGGGTGAATGGAGCTCTCCACCAGGAAACCAATTTTCTACGTCTTCCTCTTGGCCTTTTCTCCTTGCTCCATGGTAGGACGTGGTCTTCAAACTGAAAATCATAACTCCTTGCTCTCCCTGCGAAGAGTTCCTTTTGCTGACTTTGGAATACAGTAGTATGGTCCACCACCATAGCTTGTTGTTCTGTTGGTCCATTCCAGCACATGCTTTGATTGTCAGCATCAAACTCCTGACAAACCAACAGCTCAGCATCTCCTTTGGTGTGAAGGAGTTTGATATCTTCATCTTGAGCAGTCTTCAATCTGAGCAACAGAGATCCGCATCCAGTTGTGGAAGAATTGCTGCCATCGAATTCCAGGATCCAAGCATCATCAGACGTTGATCTTTTATCAGATTTCTCTTCATCAGAGATGGAAGATCCTTCTTGATTTGTACTGCGCCCTACTAATTCTTTTGATGCCTTATTTGGATCAAATCCTAGATTGCTAGCTACAAGACTTTCATCAGCTGAGACATGAGCATCCTCTGTGGTCAAGAAGTAATTACCCCTGCCTGAAGGCTCAAACAGAATTTGAGTTGCAGGGGCCGACGTTTGGGTGACCACAATTTTTGTCTCAGACAGGTCCGCACTTGGTTCTCCATCAATGTCCAATTGCTCAGGATTGGCTTGCAGGGATTCAAACTCAATCATTTGAATTTTGGATTTCTTGACATGATCAATCATGTCAAATGACTAGAATGGACTTGGAAGAGAGGATGGGAGTTCATCCTTTTGGTTTTCGGGAGGGGGAGGACTGGTTTGCGAAGTTGAAGTAGAAGGTGCAGAGATGTTTGATGTACTAACCTTCTTGGCAATCACCGGGTCCTTTGATTGGAAAGGCAGAGTGGTTCCCCGCTTAGCAATTGGAATTGCACGCTGAGTTCGTTCCTCTGTTCTTTCTTTATCAGCTTGCTGGGCTGACCGATTCTCGAACCGGGTGAATACTGCGTATGATCCTTTGACTGTTTCACCTTCACTTCTGGGTTCATCCTGGTAATTCAGGAAACCAATGTGGGAGTCGCCAGCTGATTCTTCTAGATCCTCCCTGAAGAAATCAACACCATTTTTTTGCTCGAACTCAGGTTGGAAATAGGAAACATGATTTGTTTCCATATATTCAACTGCTGAGTTGGTTGGAGGTGCTTTAAGGGCAAGGTTCTTCTGTGGGGGAAGAAAATGATTTGGTTGCCCTTGACTTCTGGCAGCATTGCCTTGATATGGATGATTCTGAAATGCCCTCCTTGGCATATCCTGATTAAGAGCAGACATACTTTGGGCCATTTGTCTTTTCAAGGCTAGCAATTCATTTGCCAACTTTTACACCATCTGATCCGTGGTGCTTGTAGATGTGTTGTTCCCAAAATCAGCGACGCTCATTTTTGGAACCCCTACGAAACTTCTCTGTTTCGTGTTTTCTCTATAAGTTCATTTTTCGAGGCAAGTTTTTGGTGTTCTCGTGTTTGCTCTACTGGCCTCATTCAAAGTTTGTGACATTCCCTTAATTGCGTTTTCCCAAAAATGTGAAAATCGTTACAATCTCGATGCGACCAGAGGACAAAGTTTTCATTTCCCAGAGTTAGTGTTTTCTAGCGTTTCCATGCAAGGGCGGCATTTTTTGCCGCCACTGCATTTGCTTTGCATCCTCCATGCAAATGCGGCATTTTTCACCGCCCTTGCATCCGTCATGTAAGAGCGGCAATTTTTGCTGCCCTTGCATCTTTTGGTCTCTTCCATGCAGGAGCGGCAAATTTTGTTGCCCATGCATCCTCGTTTTCTCCTCTCCTCCAGGTGTAAGGGTGGTGATTTTTGCTGCCCTTACAGGTTCTTCTTCAACATGCATCAGAGGCAATTTTTGCCGCCGACATACTTTCTCCCTGACGTGCACAGACGGCAATTTTTGCCACCTATGTACAAGAACTTCTCCAATATGCAAGGGCAGCAATTTTTGCCGCCCCTACATACCTTCTCCCCATTTTTCCTAACTCTGAGAAATTTTTATTTTTTCTATTTTCTGCGCTCGCTCCCCTTTTCTTCCGCTTTCCGACCTGCTCTCGCCTCAGCGTTTTCAAGCGCGTTTCCCTAGTCATGATCACCCAACATGCGATTTTCCCAGATTGCCCATTTTTTCCTTAATTGCACGATTATGACTCTTATCGCAGTTCCTCTTCGAGATCCTTCTTCGTCAACGTACTTTCGACAAAGGCTCGTCCCGATGACTGAAGCTTCTCCAAAAAAGTCAAAGGTGATGAAGTAACAATATCAAAGTGTTTTCCCAATCACCTCGATCACTTCTAATGTCGATGACATTAGGGACAAAGAGATCGGCCACGTAGATATGGTCGAGTTTGTGGAGAAAACCAAGATGAATCTGAGCTCCGAAATAAAAACGATAATTGAAAGCAACATTCATCTAGTCTCCTATTTCCCTGTGGCGGCACATCACACAGAGTTCATCCTCCAGTACACCCAATTCTACAACAAAGATACCAGGACTGTGGTAGATGCTACGATGAGGGCTAAGGTGATTTTCAAAAATACTATTGCACCAGACAGTATCGAGATTCAGGCATCTATCGCCATGTACGATGCTCATCTAAAGAACTATGACGACAAAAGTTGAACTATTCTTTTCATGCACTTTGTAATTGACTTGGGACATTTTCACGTGTACTTTTGTAATATGTAATTACATGTAAAAAATCCAAAAAATATCTCAAAGTCAACGCTGACTCATCTTTGACTAGGTTTTCAATATTTTAATCTTTTTCTAATTTTGAAGGTTTCTCCCTATATATAGAGGGAACCTCTTTTGTAATGGAGGGATCTCTCTAGATAATTAAGAGCAAAAACTCTGCTGAAATTGAGACACTTCTTGAGACTTTGTGCTCAATTTGTAAATCATATTTTATCGAATGAATGAGAAACATGTTTATTTCAGACTTTGTGTTGGAGTAATTTGTGTTACTTAGAAAATAGTTCTTATGTTCTCTTTCCTGATAATCTCTCATCTGTTCAATTTAATAAGCAAAGTGTGTATTGAAATTATCTAAAGATGTTTTTAAAGGATAAAAGAAAGACTTTGAGCTGCTTTTATCTTGGTAACCCTTTTATTCATTGTAGTTTTAGGTGAAGACTTTGGGCTTTGTTTCACTCTACTGTTACGTGTGTTCCGAATCAGTGAAGAAAGAAACGAGAGACTTTGTGCTTTCATGGGTTTTCTTGTGGACCTTGTTACTACTTCAGGAGATTTTCTGCTCTGCGCTAGATACCATTCCTGAAAGAAGAGGAATGCTTTCAGCCATCGACCGGGACTTCTCTCTTTTGTTCCTTGGACATCATCTCTGAAAAAAGAGAGATGGATGGTGTTATACTACCCTGAGTATTATTTTCTACTTACTTATATATACATATAGCATATAAGTGATTCATAGGGAACCTCCCCTTGATGAGAGGAGATATTTATCTCGTTAAGATGTGTTAAACCTACACTTTTTGTGGCATAAATCTCCTTATACTGTGGTTGATATACCCATTTTTTTATCAGTTAGTTGACGACAAAATATTCACCCAACAAGATGGATACTCAGAAGATGAAGAAGATTTACCTCTGTTAGGATCTCTCCTTATCTTTCCTGCCAAGATAAGGTCATCTTCTAGCTTAGTAGCTAAGTCTTGAGCAGCAAGAAGGTCTATGTGTCTAACCCGTCTCAGCAAGAAACTCACTTCAGACAGCTGTGAGTTGATGAAGAAACACTTGAGATTCTGAGGTGTCAACTGGGTGATCATGGGAATCATGTGCCTCAACTTGTCGAACCTGGCAATGAAGTCCCTCATAGGTTCATGGGGCTCTTTTTTTATCTGTGTGCATTGGGCTAGCAAGGCATGTGCACTTCTGCAGGCTTGAACCTTGTTTCAAACTTGGCTTTAAGTGTGTCCCAGTCAATCACTGATCCAACTTGTAAATGGTAAAACTAGTTTGCAGCAGCACCTTGTAGTGTCTCCACAAAAAGCCTGACTGCCACGTCTTCGAATTCCACCCCTATCACACCACAGGCTATGCTGAAGGCTGCAATGTGTTCATCAGGGTGAACTCTCTCATCTCCAAAGAATTTGGAGAATTTCTTTCTTGAACTACGTGGGAGTTCATGCAGAGATGGAGTCAAGTTGAGTGGGCCAAAAGAGTTACCCCATGGGCCTAGAACTGCCATGATTTAATTATCAAAAACAGGGATAACAAATATGAGTGGAGTGGCCAGTTTGCAAAACAAATGGAAAAGGAATGGCCATGCTTCAGCTTGAGGCTTGAGGCTTTAAACTGTACACTCTTTCCCAGCAGCTCTGGTTTTGCAAACTAGATAAAATAACGGAAGTGGAGGAAGATGGTAAGGCTATAATAATAATGGGTAAGACATGGAACGGAGTCGCCAGAGTCTGTAATGGATAAGGGTTATAATGATTATGGGTAAGACACAGGTGATGTTTCAATCTGAAACTTGAGGTTTCAAATTGCACAAAATTATTGTCCCCAATGGAGTCGCCAAAACTGTTGAGTGAATATTTTGTCGGCCAGCTAACTAGTGACCAAAATAGTTCCTATCACCACAACATAAGGAGATTGGTCATCTAATGTTGCAAGTTTACCACATCCAAAGGGGACAAATCTCTCCTCTCATCAAGGGGAGGTTCCCTATTAAATATACGGAGGCTATATACTATATATATAACCAGAAAGTAAGACACCGGTGGAATGTGTTGTCTCCCAAAAATATCACTCATTTTTGGGACAACATTTGAACTATTTTGGTCCTACAGACCGAAATCCTCTCTTCCCCTTTCAAAAATTGTTCTGAGCTTTCAGGTTCTTCATTCTTCAAGCTTTTCAAAAATCTACGGACTCTACAGGCTTGAAACTACGGACTCTGCAGGGTCAAATCTACAACTCTGCAGGTTCATTTCTACGGACTCCGCAAGCTAGATTTCTACAAACTCTTTCAAGGTTAGAAAAAACTACGGACTTGGTTTCTACGAACTCTGCAGGCAGGTTCATTTCTACAGGTTCAAAGGCTTCTGCAGGCGAGTTCAATCAAAAGAACTAGTTTCCAACGCTTAGTCAATTTTCGGGATTGGTTCAGCGCCTTGGTTCAATAAAAAATGTCCATCGATAAGCATCTAAGCAAGGATCGAACCATTGAACCATTGAACCTTGAACCATTTTGGTTCAACGGATTCAATGGGTTCAAAGGTTCAACATCATCGGCAAGAGTTAAGCGCTTCGTCAAAGGTTCAACGGGTTCAATGGTTCAACAGGGTCAACGGCCATTTGGTTCAATGCGTTTGGTTCAAGAGAACAAAGGACTTAGCCACATAAAGGGATTGAACCAATTGAACCATTGAACTGTTGAACCAAAGTTGATTCAATCGGTCGGTTCTATCGACAGGTTCAAGGGAGTGCCCCAGGGCCGAAGGAACAAATGCCCTTGCGGAGGGCAGGCAACATTGGTTCAAGGGTCGAAGCGATTGACCGAAAAGATAAAATTCTTTTGGATTTGTTCAAACGCCGACAAAGAACATTTCCTTTAGACTTTTTGTTCGAAGGAAATTATTAAGAGAAAGAGCCGTTAGAATTCTTTCGAAAGTATTTTCCGTGGAAAAATGACTAAGGCAGAGCCCGAAGGAATTCCTTCGGACTTTTGTCCAAAGGAAAAACCTGACTGAAGAGAAAAGCCCACGAAAAAATGCCCGATGGAAAAAAATGAAGTGCAGAGCAGAGGCCGCCACATGTCATCTTCCACAGGACCCCCAAAGGTTTCTAAAACTTCTATAAGTTAAGCAGAATACGTCACGTGTCCTGTTATGACTCAGCGGAATGTGACAAGTGTTTGCATCCGTGTTCTCCTTTTAAAGAGACGTGTCATGGATCCCATTTACCGTAAGTTTCTAATGAGTTTCATAACATCGAAACTTGCCACTTGTCAAAGACGCAGGAAGGACCCCCCAAAGACTTAGACAAGAACGGCTTTAAAGGACAAAGAAGCAACATGGACGATTCCAAAGGCAAGTTCAATTAAAGCGATGGTTCAACCAGAGAGCAAAGAAGCGCTTAAGCAGTGAAGAGAGGAGCGAGACCAAAGGACCAAAAATATTTTCAAAAGAATTATTTTCAGTAGGTGAAACAGTGGATCGAGTAGACTTAGACTTCTGGCGCACCAAATCAAGGACGCAAGCCTGTTTTTCTTCCATAAAGTAATGGCCAAATTAGACAGCTGCGCAGATATAAGGAAAAGGACCAGACAGTCCATACCAAAGAAGAGACATATTAGATGAAGGGACACACCATAGTTATGGCAACGCACTATTCTCAGCATGGTCTCTCCAGACAGGACTGAAGGCACATTGAAGACGTTGACTGCAACATGGGCCGTCCCATGAAAAAAAGCATCAATCCTTGCGTAGTTGCTATAAAATTATAATATCTCTTATTTGTAATGGAGACTTCATTTTTTACAAGAGCGAAACTCTGCCCATTTTGAAAGAAGAAGACTGAGACTTTGAGCTCAGATTGTAATTTCATTTCATTTTATCTGAATGAGAAAGCAAGTTGTTTGCAAATTTTATGCTGTTTTGGCTTGTGCTACTTTAGAAAATTGTTCTTATGTCTGTTTCCTAGAAGCATTCTTATTTATTTAATTTGACAAGCAAAATTAGTGAAGGTAAAAAGGGAGGTGTCTTGAAGCCAACTGTGAGAAGACTTTGCGCTTTCACAATTGTTTTCAACGTGTGTTTTTTCTTTTCTTTCTGTGTTGAAGATTCTGGGACGACTTTGTGCCCCCATTATCCTTTGTGTTATACTCTTTGGGCAATTGAGGTGAAAACTTTGTGTTATGTTTCATCCTACCGGTTACTGCGCCCTTTGGTCACCAGTTATTTTACTATCTGAAAGAAACTCCTGTTGTTTTCTGCAAGAACACTTCTGAAAGAGAAGTGCCTTCAGTGTTTCCACCAGGATTTTCTCCTCTGTTTGTTAACATCATCTCTGAAAAAAGAGAGATGGATGGTTCATTCCACCCGTGTCTTACTTTCTGCTTATATATATAGTATATATCCTTCGTATATTTAATAAGGAACCTCCCCTTGATGAGAGGAGAGATTTGTCCCTTGTTGATGTAGTAAACCTGCACACCATGATGACCCATCTCCCTATGTTGTAGTGATAGGAACTATTTTGGTCACCAGTTGCTGGTCGACAAAATATTCACCCAACAGAATGAACCATCCATCTCTCTTTTTTCAAAGATGATGCTAACAAACAGAGGAGAAATCATGGGTGATTGGTGAAGGCACTTCTCTTCTTTCAGAAGTAACATTAAGCCAAGAGCCAGATCCCTTCTTGGATAGTAGAAATCTTGGTGAAGCGACAGAAGGCACTTCCCTTCTTTCAGAAGTGCTTGTTCTTGCAAACAGCAGGACTCTTTCTGGTAACAAGTGACTGGTAACCGGGTCCAAAGTAACCAGCAATCTAAGATGTAGCTCAAAGTCTCCACCTTGACTGCCCTAGAGTGAGGTACGAAGAACAATGGGGGCACAAAGTCATCCCAAGGTCCTTTACACAAAAATAGAAAAGAAAAACACGCACTAAAAACAATTATCTCAGCACAAAGTCTGGAAGTAACTGGTTTCGAGACACCTTCCTTATCACTTCCACTAGCTCTACTTGTTAAATTAAATAAACAAGAACACATTCAGAAGACAGACATAAGAACAATCTCCTAAAATGGTACAAGCTATACAACACAAAGTCTGTGAATCACTTTGCTTTCTCATTCAGATAAAATAATATGAAATACAATCTGAGCTCAAAGTCTCAGTATTCGTCTTTCAAATTGGGCAGAGTTTTGCATATGTATTTGGGAAGATCTCCTTAAAATAATAAAAGAGATTACAATATATAGCAGCCAAGAAAGACTTGGCATTTTTTTCCATAGAACGGCCCATGCTGTGCATTCAATGCCTTGAATGCATTTCCAGGTTTGTCAAAGCACTGCGTTGAAAACAGGGCGGCTGTCTTAACTATGGCATGTCATTTCATCCCATATGTCTTCGCCTGAGTCTGGATAATCTGGTCTGTCCCCTCTGACATCTGTGCAACTGTCTATTTTGTCTTTACTTCATGGAAGGAAAAACAAGCCGCGTCTTTAATTTGCAAGCCAAAATACCTGCTTAGTAGACTATTCCACCTACTGAAATTACTTATGCGCAAATAGTTTGGGCTTTTCCCTCTTTCTGTTTTAATTTGAGCTATCAGGCTATCTTTTGGTCAGTCGCTTGGTTCTTTTAAATTTCGTGCTTTATTTGAATTTCCACAGATATTTCTTTACTTTAAATTTGACATCCACGGGAACGTCAATGGTCGCCAGCTGCTTGAACCATGTTGAACCTTGAACCTGTGAACCTATGAAAGTTCATTGGTTGATTGATTCATTCTGTCTCTTTTGTTCCACCGCTTCCTGGTTCAATCGCTTTCTCGCTCCTTGGTTGAACCATCCGTTGAACCACCTGTTTGTTGCTTTTTCCCTTGACTGAGGCCGCCCTTGAACCTTTGAACCTATGAACCATTGAACTTTGAACTCTTTCGATTCAAGGTTTAATCGATTCATCGGTTCATTCTGTGTCTCGTTCAATCATTGCTTCCTTTATCTTTCTAAGTCCCTCTGAGGCCCTGAAATATTGAACCTTCAAACCAGTTGAACCATTTGGTTCAAGGTTCAACGGTTCCATCCTTGTTCTTTGAAAACCTTCTTTGTCTAAGTTTTTTGGAAGGCTCTCTTTTGCGTCTTCAAATGGCCCCCGCAAGGGTACCTACCCTTCGAGATTTTTTTGGGCAGACTTCAGGGTTCAACTTTCCCAGCGGGTTCTTGCTTCTTCGGTGGGCTTTTGGCTCTTGGGCTTTTTCTGTCGGGCTTTTCCTTCGGACAAAAAGTCCAAAAGAAAGCTTCTTTTCCTTAGCCGTTTGTTCCTTTCAATTTCTTCGGGCCTTCTTCTCGAGTGAATTCCTTCGGCCTTCTTCACTTAATCATTTCCATCGAACAAAAAGTCTGAAAGAATTGTTCCTTTTGGGCCTTTGAACAAATCCGAAGGAATTTTGTCTTTTCTTTGACCTTCGAACCAATGTTACCTACGCTCCACAAGGGCACTTGCCTCTTTTGCTTTGGGGCAGCCCCTTGAACCTACCGATTGAACCAACTTTGAAATCCCCTGCGTGTTGAGAGCTTGCTTCTTTCCTGCAGAATCCGTAGAAATCAATATGCAAAGCTCGTAGAACTCAGCCTGCAGAGTCCGTAGATTTTCTTCCTGCAGAGTCCGTAGATTCAAGCCTGCAGAGTCCGTAGATTTCTGGAAAAGCTATGAAAAATGAAGAACCCGAATGCTTAGAACAATTTTTTGAAAAGGGGAGAGATGATTTTTGGTTTGTCAGGGCCAAAATAGTCCGTAGGTTGTCCCAAAAATGAGTGACATTTTTCGGGGACAACATACACAAGCAATCATGCATTGCAATTCATAAACATCAAAAATAAACTCAATCAAAGGCACACGAAATGGATGAAATTTCTTCAAAGTTATTATTTTATTTCGAAACATAGAAGTGGGAAGTCCAACAGAGTTGTGGACGCCTTGAGTAAACGAGCTCTTGTTATGATTGAGCTCAAGGGGAAGGTTATTCGGTTTGACTCAATGAAGGAGCTGTATGAAGAAGAATTAGATTTTTGAAATACATGGACATGTAGGAAACCAACAAATACCCACATAACTCTATGGTTAAAGTGTATGATTCAAGATGGATTGTTGTTCAAGGGGAGGAAGTTGTGTATACCTGAAGGTTCCATAAGAGAAAACTTATTGAAAGAAACCATAATGGAGGTCTAGCTGGTCATTTTGGGTATGATAAGACTTTTGACGCAGTTGAGTGACAAGTATTATTGGCCTCGAATGGGTGCAAATATGAAAAGTTTGTGCACAAGTGTGGAGTTTGTTAACATGTAAAAGGCAGAAGTCAAAATGTTGGTTTGTATCAGCAATTGCCTATACCTGATAAATTGTGGGATGCATTGAGTATAGACTTTATTCTTGGATTGCCAAGAACACAACGTTATGATTCCATATTTGTTGTTGTTGAATTTTCTAAGATGACTCACTTTTTAGCATGTAAGAAGACTAGTGATGCAACACATATTGCAAATTTGTTCTTTCAAGAAATTGTTAGTTTGCATGGGCTGCCAAGAAGTTGGGCACAAGGTTAGGCTTCAATTCAAACTATCACCCTCAATCAGATGGGCAAGCAAAAGTTGTGAATCAGAGTCTTGGTAATTTGTTGAGATGTTTACTTGTTGACAAGCCCAAATAGTGGGATTTGATATTGGCATACGTTGAGTTTGCTTACAATGATTTGGTCAACAGAAGTACAGGTTTGAGTCCTTTTCAAATAGTGTGTAGGATCAACCCTAGAGGTGTATGTGAGTTGGGGAGTATAGTTGAGATAGGTAGGAGAAGTGCAGAAGGTGAAAACTATGCTCAAGCTATGCACGGTATGCATAATGAAGTCAAAAGAAGACTTGACGAGAGTACTGAAAAATACAATAAACATGTTGAAACACGAAGAAAAGAATTGAATTTTGAGGTTGGTGTCTTGGTTTTGGCACATTTACGCAAGGAGAGGATTTTAAAAGGTGAGAACAACAAACTTGAGTGTAAGAAGATTGGGCCTTGCAAAGTTTTGAGAAAGATCTCAACGAATGCTTATGAATTGAAATTGTCAAATGGAGTAGGCATCTCGTCTTTTTTCAATGTAGCAGATTTGTACCCATATGTTGAGGGACAAACGAGCGACAACATGAATTTTCCAATCATGGATTGGAGAGAACAATTGCCGCTAGCAACCAAAGAAGCAATAGAAGCCATTATAGACATTTTGATTGGCAAGAAGAGAAGGGGCAGCAAGTACTACAAATACTTTATCAAGTGGAAAGATAGAGTAATCAAATATCTAACTTGGATGAATGCATCTGAAGTTGCAAAACATAGTGAAACTATAGAGGAGCTCACAACAGGGTCATGAGTAGGGACTCATGGACATTTTCATTACTCTGGGTGTCTGATGCAAGAGCATCCAACGTGAAGGGTAATCTTGCATCAACCAAAAATATGTTAGCTTAGATTTTTGTTGTGTTATGTTTGTGGCTTTGTTTGCATAGGCTTCTTAACCTTTGATAATGATGTTGTAAAAGTATACCTTGTCCCAGGAAAACTGAGATCTACATGGGTTGTTAAGTCATAGATATTTGGCCAGAGGTTTCTTTAACGTTGTAGCAAATTGGATTGCCAAATATCATAAGGTCATAGTACCTGACATGTAAAACATATGCACCAAATTTTAAATCATTTAGAGTTACAATGGTAATGTATTGTCTACTTCTCTCAATGTCTCATTTGTTTAGTCTGACACACTTGTCAAGATAGTTTTTTAACGTTGTCGAGAATTGAATGGCCAAATTTGGTGAGGTCAAATACCTAGCACATACAAGTTGTGTTTAAAATTTCATATCATTTTGAATTATTACGGTAAAGTTATGATAGTTTTGGCATTTATCATTCGCCATACTTTTGTCACTTGAGCATCAAGGATTCCACATTTGAGTTCTTCACCGCAATAACACTTGGATAGCTGAGAATTTTGGAGGTGTCTAGTGATTTATCATTCAACCTCCACATAAAGTCTCCCCTTTTGAAACAGTAATGTTAATGTTTGACAGTTGTGTGCAATTGTCTTTGTTTTATGACGCATGGAAAGAGTCATTACAAAGAATGTCATTGATCTTGAAAACTAAAAGTTGCCTAACTCTTGTAAATTTTGTGGAAGATCATGGAAGATTAAAACACCCCCCATGAAGCTATGGACAAGGAATATTTTGAATGATCAAAAAATCCAATTTAAAGAAATAAGCACGTTGTTGTAGAGAGCAACAGAGGAGAATAAAGTAGAGCAGAATAGAAGTAGTTATATTTAACATGTTTTGTCTAAGAAAATAAGCATGCATAGTAGTGCGACATATTGTAGATGATCCAACCATTGTAATGCTTGAATGAATGAAAATCCAAAAGTTTTAAGTGTTGATATCTACGTGTTTGGTCTGAAGTTATGTCTTGATCTGAGTGTATCGAAGGGTCACAGAATTAAAGGTTGTCCTTAGGTGGATACCATGCTTACGCATGCACCACCACACCACCCCCTATTTTTTATGAAGTGCACTTTAACCAAGAAGAAAGCAATAGTGATAGACTAGTTTATTGTTAGTTTTTGGTTTTGATGACTTAACTCTGCTCGTCAAGTACAATGGCAAGTATGCAAACTCTTGCAAAATATGATTTTTGTGCTTTTAAAGAATGGATTGATTTTCCAACAAATAAATGCATCACAATAAATAATGGGAAAGGATGCCACATAAAATTTGATGCCCCAACACTGCACTAGCTTTAGTTATACGCTGATAAAAAGAGGAGGTCCAAATTTGCATTCTTTACAAATGGAGATACGCAATGAAACATCTTTACACAAACATGTATGTCTAAGAAGGAATCAAGAGTGGGAAAAAAGAAAATGAAAAGCAATGAAACATCTTTATACAATCATGTATGTCTAAGAAGGAATCAAGAGTGGGAGAAAAGAAAATGAAAAAGATTAAACTATTTTTATTCATGAAAAAAAAGCAAGCAATAAGGGCAAGAAAATGGTCTTTTACTTGCATTACTCCATCTCCAAAATAAAGGTAATCTAAGCCAATTTAAAAAGACCCAAAAAAGAAGAGTGCAAAGTTTATTGATAAAAACAGTTTGAACAAAACTAAATGGTTGCCATGCAATGTTAATGTGAAATCGTTCCCCTGGATAAGTATGTTAGCAAATATAATATGCCTTTGAAATATGAAGTTCCAACGAGCTATAGGCTATGGGTGATTATTATTTTCATTTTATTTTGTGGGTCCAAGGTTCCTAATCATATCATTAAAAAAAATTACAGATTTTGAAATATAATTTTATATGCTTAAAATTAGAAGAAATCTTATTTAAGAATTTTAAAAAAAATGAATTAGACTTAATAAATTGTAAGAAGAAAATCAATACTAAATTTTATATTAAATAGTTAATATTCATTATCACAATAATAATCCCCAGAAAGGATTAGAGACTCGTTGATATTTATAAATTTTACAATTTTGAAATTATAATTTTATATGCTTGAAATTGGAAAGAACTATTATTGAAAAATACTATAATTTTTTGAACTAAACTAAATAAATTGCAAGCTACAACTCTTTACTAAACTTTAGTTAGAATAGAGGGTCTAGTACACCAATATCAATAAAAGTTTTTGAATAGACATTTGAAACTCGTCCGCTTCTAAGAAGTATATTTAATAGGATGACATCGATTTATAGTGAAAGGAGTTAAAATGTTAGCTGGGATAACCAAGGATTAAACAATATGAATTGGACATGCTCTGCATCTACACTCGCTATGTAAAAAGATCAATCAAGTAGGTCTGCCTGGCCGGGTGCAACAACTGAGACAAGGCATCACTAATTGCGAAGGGTAAAATCTCACCCCCTCTAGCTGACCAAAAAGGACATACTCTGTGTCTAACATTTACGACGTAAAAAAATCAATAAAGTGCATCTGCCCGACTGGCTGCAACAGTTGAGACGAGGCATTGCCAATTAACAAAGGGTAAAGTCTCGCCCCCTTTAACTAATCAAAAGAAGAGATCAATCAAAGAATAGCTACTAAAATATAGCAAACATCATAATTATGGAGTAGAAACTGTTACTAGTTTAAAACCTTTAAAATTTTATTAAGAACTTTATAATTGAATACTCTTAATCGATAAAACTCAAATGAAAAAGGCAAAAACTTTTTACCAGGAACATAAAGGTGAGACTACTAGATTTTTTCTGCTCACAAGGCTGGCCTTATCCCCCCATAATAAGGTGCAATCGTGGAGTCATCACTAGTTGGACATTTTTCCAAGCAGTCAAACACAAACAAGTATCTAATAAACATGGGCGTGCATTTGAGCCTTGAGCATCACAACCCCAAATCACCAAACCATGTTGTCTCCTGAAAAGTGCTAAAACCCATCGATCACTCTTAAAACATAAATCCTGCCCACTAACTAGCAATGATAAAAGCCAAGAGCGATGCTTAAGACAGTTAATGCAACTGTCATATTGCATAGGAAACTCATTAGCTCTGCATCGTAGCTCAATACAAAGGTGAGGCTTGCAGTGAATAGATAACTCCTTTTCTACTCGCTCCTTATATCCGCATGATGGTGGACAGGCCACAGTTTAGTCTACTAAGCTGTCCAATACAACATCCCTCAATCCCTTTGAGGAAAGCTAAGAGTTGATTTATAGTTGGAGGTAATACAAATGCATAATGCCAAAGAGTTGAATCCTGTCGAAATTCCAGTAAAATACTTTTTTACCCAATGCCAATCTATAATTTCTAAATTGATGACAGCATGATGCAAACTTGGATAATGTTTTCAACAGTTCACTGAGAAAAAAACCACAATACGCTAAGAAATCATAGAAATGAAAATCAATGTAAATCCAGGAAAAACTGGAGCAGACCACATGAAAATTAATTTCAATGATTGTTTATCTTTGAAATGAGTGGATCATACATTTGCAAGTGGAATCGAATGAATATACAAATAAAGGAAAAGACAGAGAATGGATGGAACCAAAACACTTTGGATACAAAGAACCTCCATCATGGTTAGTATATTCATTGACATCTAGAAGATATAACCACTAGTTGTCATACAATTTATGTAGTGCTCTAGCACAGTTGAAACAACTTGAGGTATTCCACACATGGCCACCGATATAAGAAAGTAACTTGGGACTACAAGATTAGTCCCCTGTCATTAGAATTGTGAAACCATTTCAATTCTACAAAATATCTTGTATGAAATATTGCACAACATGAACTGGACAAAGGCCAAAGCCCCCTCTTTTATGACGATTTTCAATTCTACCTAAAGTAAACCCAATTCTAGGGAGCTTTGTTATATTGTGATCTCACTGCTATATCAGTCATAAATAAATAACCCCATCATGTTCCTTCACCCCAAATGAATTTGTAGATGTTCTTACTAATTATTCCACCAATTAACTTGCTCTGGTTATGTATAGGAATTTCTTTTAACAGTTGCTCTTGAGCATCTATATTCCCTTCCTGTTGCCAAAGAAGAAAGAAATAAAAAAGAATAAAAACTGAACCTACACAAAAAAATTTCAATTCTTACTTTAAACTTAAATCATAACCAGAAGTTCCCCAGGTTCTAATAAATGAAATCACTTGCCCAGACTCAGATCCCCACTGCTCATTTAAAATTGTAAGTACCCTACCCAGATCCGTCACACAATGGCAAGGCTGACTCAGAAGGAAAGGTAACCATAGGGAAACAATGAAAAGCCTCATGTAACCCAGGCTTAAGATGTTCCCAAGCACATGAAAATGATTATGGGGAACAAAAAAGCATTCAAATACAAAATGATTCAAATACACACCTAGAATTGCGGTTAAGAAAACTGCTTATGTACTAAGTTAAAAAAAGCCTACATGGTATGCCAACAATATTAGTGGCAGAAAATACAAAATAATTGTCAGAATCTATAACTTACAAGACGTGAATAAGCTTGAGCAAGAGAAAGCACTGTGGGGTAGCAATCCAAAACTGCAAGTGCAACATCTTCTGTAACTTGTGGCACCTGCATTAAAATATTCTGACTTGAGAATTTAGTTTGGACTATACATAGCTCAAAACAAAATATCACCTTCTAAATGTCCAGGAAATAGATATTACCTGCATTAACTGTACACCAAATACATCACTCACGGTCTCCTTCTCAAGATCACGACACTTAGTGACAAATTCATCGTAAGTCATGCATGCCTTCTTCTTTTCATTTCTATTCATGTAACCCGCCATACTATAGTAATCTTTTACAGAATGTGTCAGATAGCCATACTTTCTTACTGTGTCTGCTAAGTCCCGTGTTCTCTGAACATCAAATCCTTCAAGAATCTCTGTGGTGAAAGCCCTGCATATATAAAACTTGCTAATATTTGAAACAAGTTTCAGAATACAAAAGGAGCACATAAAATTCGGATCTCGGGTGACTAATTTATCTGCAAATGAAATAAACATACGCAGATTTAATGCTCTCCGATGCATCTGTAAGGTTTGCATCACCTTCGATTAGATAAATCAATCTCTGGAGTCCACACCTCTGCCGAAAAGTATTTTAGATTAGATAATCACATATATACGTGTAAGAAATTCAATTTTGCATATCATGTCCATCCATTCCTTTTTTCCTATTTTCAAAGAAGTGCAACCTTAAAGTTAAAAACAAAGCCATATGGGTGTGGACACAGCCAACAAAGCTTTATTTTAGCGGAATATAATCACCAATATCAGAATATATTTCATCTAAACAAATGGCACCTAATTATCATCTAAAGTAGAATAATCAATCAGTATCATCAAATGTATTATTTCATAAATGGAAGAAGAGAAGTGTTCATATAACACGCAGCTTTAATGCCTCTGTATTCTTTCATCTTCTTGTATTATAGTTTATAAGCTCTCCATTTTCAAATGGGTTTGTTTGGATTAATATTGGTAGTGCCTTCTTTATCCCCTCATCACAAAAGAATCATCTTGACCATACATTTAGTGCATTCCTTTTTACATTGAGCTCACGATCTTCAAATACATCCAGTAACAAAGACCAACTAACCAATTAGTCTCTTGTCTGTTGCCCTTGACGAAGATATCCAGCAATCGATTTAAAAAAAGCTTGGTGTCCATTTGTGTTGATAAAATGGTCAGTTATTACACTGTGGTAGGCATGCAAGATTCATCTCTTTCATGGACTTAAAAAAAGTATTATTTACCTACCAAGAAAGAATTTTATTAAAAAATAAATAAAATAAAATAAATATAGTGAGCTTCTCAACCTCCAGATGCAGGTCCTTGAACTTTAATTTAGAGTCCTATGCTTTGAAACAAAGTTACATGAATTTTTCAGAAGGTAGGGACATGAGGAAGGTAGGTAGGCATCTTCCATAATCTGAAATTTTCCAAGGGGACTTCAAAGGGATGCAGTATTGAAAATATAGAAAATAATTTTTTAACGAATATAGAAAATAATTTTTTAACGACTAAAACATGAAAGAATTATCTTATGAAACTGGAATATCACATGCTCTGTTATACAATCACAATCTACATCATCAAATTTACGACTTCAAACACTTACAACTGCCTCAATAGTCAATTTATTTGAATGATATTAATGCCAATCTTGGCGTGACACTTTCCAGGTGAACAAAACCTCATGTCGTAACTACTAGAAAGTAGTGTGTACTTGAACACAAGATTACAGTGTGAGTTTACTAAAAAACTATCCATTAATGGTCACACAATCAATAGAGTGTTCAAAATCATTAAACAAATCTTAGACAGGGGACACATTAATCTCAAAAGGCTCCCCAGTCAATAAATTGGTGGACAACCCAAACTCATGCCCGTCTTAACCAAGGACAATATTAGCCAATGGTGACTTGGCAAAAAGACTCGAATGGAGGCAACAATGACCAAGGGCCCGATAGGAAACTCCAAAAAATATTTTATGAATTCAACCAAAACACATTTTTTATTGTCAGTTCAAAGGCAATTGAGTTCTCCCCCTCATTTGTTAAATTGGGTTTCCAGACAGAGGAATAGCAACAAGTTATATTTCTTCTGCTACAGAATATAATTAGGAGCATCAAATCCATTTGCAACAAGAAGGCACTGCAAGCACTTAAATTGTGTGGAAAACTTCCTAGAGGCCCCTTGGGACAACAGGAAAAAGTGGAAGAACTACATCAGACATGGAAGGCACCTAGTTCCACACATTTTTTGGCAGCCAGACTTTGAATTTAAACACTTGTAGAATAACATCCTACCATCCACGACTAGTCTGCAACCTTCCCTTGACTTAAATTTGATACCAAATTGTCATGTCCTGCCGACAAAGAGTTAAATAGAATTATCATTGCCACAATTGAATTTATAACATCTTGGAAAATAGCAAATTTGATGCAAGCAAGCTAGCATAAATAAAGTAATAGTTCATCAATTAAAAGATCACAAACAATCTACTTATATTAAACTATAATAACGTACTACTTTACAGATTGATCATCAAATGAAGCTAAAAAATACCTTTGACATACCATGAGCCTCAATTTTTGATCCTTGTAGCGATTATCTTTTATTGAATGGCTCAAATCACCCACTTTTTTTCTCTCAACAATGAAGTCTAACACATATTCTTGTCCTGTGCATTTATGTTGAGCTATCCAAGTTGCATCTCCAATTGGTAAGCGCCTTATCTGTAGACGACAAAATAGTTTGTAGCTTGATTATTAGCATTCTACGTTTCATCTTTATTTACTTTGCATTCACCATTCAAACTACAGAAAATTAAAAAAAAAGCTGCAAAAATCATTTCCAAGGCGTGAAACCTCTAAATACCAACTTGTAGACACAACTGAAATTGTCTGCCTTACAAACACGAAATACATGCCATACAAACAAGAAATCCATTATACAACTTGTATTGCATAAAATTGTTAAATGTTTGTCTTCAAAGTATCTCATTCAACCACCTTGTATGATAGATTAGAAAATGACAAATGTTACAGCGGTCAAAGACAATAATGGTTGACAACAAGAGACGGATGATGGACATTTTTAAACAACAGGCAAAGGTGAAATTTAGCTCCCAACCTACCTATCACACCAACAAATACAATAAAAATATTACAGAGATAATGTCTATGGCTTTGCTGGAAACATAATTACAGGTGGTAATTAATCACAACCACAATGGCATTAAACATTCCACAAATTCGACGTGTAACCAAAGTTCTCAGTGTCATCTGCATATTCAATGTCTTTTTTGCAACAATCACTTAAATGCTATAACATATTACAACAACCTACACAACTACTATGAATGTATATCAATGTCACATACAGCTACAGTGTTGAATATGGATACAGCAAATTTTCAAGACCCCGCAATACAATTACAGCTGGACATGGCATTTATCAATACATGCACACGCGTGTGCACACACACAAGTTATATATCAGAAGGCATAGAATACATGGTAAAATGTGTATATATTGTTATTTTTTATTTTTTAAATTATTTATGCTTTTTTGTGATTGAAGTTTATATATAAATTTAGAAAAAAATTTAAGAGGTTTCATTTTTTACAGTTTTTAATGTTATTTATAACCCTAAGCTGGATACGGCTCCGGACATATCAAATACAACACCGCTCTGTGTTGCAGGGGTACGCCCCCCAGCCCGACGCCTCCTATTCGGAGGCGCCTCCGGCACGGGGACGCCCGGAGGCGTCCCAGAGGCTCCCGCCGACATGCCGGAAACGTCCAGTACACCGGCGGGTGCCTCCGAGACGACTCCGGGCGTACCCAAGGCATTTCCGGGGCGCCCCCGAAAATTTCTGGCGGGTGGACCCCCATTTTTGCCTCGGATTTCCATATTGCGGTCGGTTGGTTTGGATCTCTCTCTTATAACTCTGCAAATAGTGGCGGGCTTATGATCGGGTGTTTTCGATTCAATCTGAGCTTTGGCCTCAGGCCATTGTTAGGGTTATCGACGCCCGGATCCCAGCTCACCCACCCAGTAACAGACTTGATTAAATGTATTTTGGCTTTTTCTGATTGTTCCTGGAGTTCTTCTCTGAAACTATCGGATCTCGCCGCCCCTTGTCAGTTCGGTTTTACGCCTTTGTGTATGGTTCCAAGAGTGGACCTTCGGAACGCTGTCGGAGTTGCCTTTTCAGTGCGATTTGCACTTGAAAAAATGAGCTTGATCAATATAATGGGATCCTTACGAGAATCGTGGCATTGATTTTAACTTATAACTACTATGGGGGGAGGGTGTTCTTCGAATGCCATTGCGGGAAAGCAAGTGAAAAGACGGGAAAGATATTGTTCCCCCCCTTGCCCGCAAACAATTCCGGATGATCGAGTTGGGAAATAAGTGGAAACGAAGCGGGATCAAATTAATTAATTTTAAATTTTTCATTTAATATAATATAACTATTAAAAATAAAATAAAATATAATATTTAAAATTTAAACTAAATACTATTTAGTTTTTTACATTTTTAATATTATAATTTATATTTTATTTTAAATTTACAGTTTACTATATCTTTAGGTAGTATTTAAATTTTATTTTTAATATTTTTAATTTTAAAATTCTTTTAAATTTATATATATATATATATATATATATATTTTAAATATATATATAGAGATGTACCCACGACGTATCCAAATCAAGGTTTTTGAAAAATGACGTACCCGCGTACCCGAATCGTACCCGTACCCGTATCCAAACAACGTAGACGTGGCTATGAGCTCATATTCACGAGTCCTAGTATAGGAATCTAATTGTATTATATCCATATTCATATCTGACATTTAGATGTGTATCTGAGCAGGGGGGAAAGTATCCGGCAACCCTGATGTATGTATGTATGTATGCATGTATGTATGTATGCATGACTGTAACTATATACTAAAAATGAATAATATGCAATTTTTATTTATATTAAAAACAAGGGCGGTGACCATTGCAACTATCAATCCAGACCATACATTCAGTACATCTTGTTATGCATCATAATTCTTGTCAAATCCAATCTGGTGGTAATAAATTATGTTTTATTAGCACCCAATTAGACTTTATAGGAGTTCATGAAGTACTGCATACCATATTAGAATTAAGTTAGAAAAATATTTCAAAGATAATGCCCATGGCTTTTCTGAAAACATAATTACAAGTGATGATTAATCACAACCACAATGGCATAAAACTTTCCACAAATTCCACTCGTAACTAAAGTGTTCGATGGCACCTGCATCTTCAAAGTTTTTTTTCTAAATCATCACTTAAATGATAAACTATATTACAACAAGCACCAACATGCACTCTCCGTGTCAATATTTTATTATTAAAATAAAGATACCTATCCACAAACAATTTCATCCTCTAATTCCAACAAAAAATTGGGAAACCAGGAAAGCATTATCTAAAGCTTCCAGCTTATACTATGGCCAACTTTACTATGCTGGGAGCCTATGGCTGTTAAGAATTGCATTCTTAGGTTTCTATAAGATGAAGTTCACATCTTGCGTTTAGTCAATGTAAGAAATGTGTATTTCGATATAAGGTAGCGTAGTTTAGTCACTTCGCCTTATAAAACTTTATCAAGAATAGGAAGAGTTTGAGCATTGATAGGCACACTAATAGATTCCATAAGGTTTTGCAGCTCACTCTTGGGTTCATGGTCAACCTGGTTCATGGGAATTTCAACCAAAGGTTTAAGCAGTCCCACTCTTGGACCATTTGCTTCTTGTCCCTTTGTGTTAAGAACCTCTACACTCATATAAATGAAATACTAAATATATTGGCATACAAATACAATATTCCTTTTTGGCGGGAAGAAATAACTCCACAATCGCTTGCCATTTCGAGAGGGCTACCTCCTTATCAAAGTATTTAACTCTTGCTTGATATAATTGCTTGGATGTGTTACAATAGTCTATGTCATATTTATACTATTCTAATCTACACAACTCCTTATTCTTATGTATGTGGTATTAAACTAATATTCACTATTCTACTATTTATGCTACTAATCTACCCCTCCTAAGTATATTACATTTCATCCCCCTTAAAAATGTTTCGCCCTCGAAACATGATAAGAAATAGGACCAAATGAAGGCCCGGCCATACATATTAAAATAGGTTGAAGACCAAATGGAAACACATCCATGCATTATTTTCTGCTTCCACTTCTTCCTGTGCTTTGATAGGAGCAAGTACAATAGTAGTGGAAATGGAAAAACTGGAACATGAGATGGATGTTCATAGAGATAGATGTATGGAATAACCTTAACTGGAAACATGTCGATTTGAAGCTTATAGTAGATCAATTGAATCTTGGTGATCATCACCTCAAAGTTAAAAGAAAGATGCTCAAAATAGGTTGTTGGAAGATACATACCATCCCCCTTAGAATTGGTCTTGACATACATTTTTGTTAAAGTGGCTAACCCCACCAAAGAATTCACTAAATTGTTGGAATCGTTGTAAGGCAGAAGAAAAGAAGTATTTGTTATATGTATGGAAGACTCAGTGAATACAAGACCAAAAAAATCACCATCTAAATGAAAGAAATCTTCATGCCATGCTAATGTAATGATTTCGGCTTCATATTCTTCAACTATAGGAAATAACTCCTCATACCATTCACTATAGTTATGCTCACAATCCAACCATGCACTACTTTGCTCATCATATTGTGTGGTTATATGGAAGTGAAGCTCAAATCTATCTAAAATAGCATGTGTATTGTTTAATTTATGCATTTCTCTAGATAAAATATAAATCTCCATGACAATTTTTTTTTATATAGCAACAATCACTTAAACTGTGATAACTTTCACAATAATGAATGACATGTAAAACTTCAAATTGTTCTAGAAAGCTAGAAATGAGGCGCACCAAACCCAAAAATTATTTGGCTCAATTTGCTACTGTTTGAGAGCAGTTTGAAGAACAATTGAATTTTTTTAAGACAAAAAATGTAAATCTACACTTGAAACTGCAATGAAATAGCAGATCTAGCTGACTCTTGAAAGCTCCCAAGATGTAATGAAGAACTTATACTTGCTCCATGAAGCTCCAAAATGTGCCTACAATAAAAACACTCACCACAATACAACTTCCACTCCCAAAACCAACTTCCTAAAAAAATATTCTCTCCAACCTAAAAAATTAAAACTAGTTTTAAAAAACCCACTCTAAAATCTTACACTAATATTAGATTACTCTCATACACAAACCCAAACCATAAAATGAAGCTAAATTTCTCTCAACAAATAAACACAATTTATATCCACTTTCTGATCACTAGGATCCCGTTAAGTCAAGATGAGAGTATACAGTGCATAGAATCACAAAAACTAACTTGCTCAACTTTCTTAAAAAAAAATTACACAAAAATGGCCCTAGAAAGAGCTATGATACCAAATGTTAAGAACCTCTATACTCATAAACACAATAAACTTCATTTATTATAATATAAATTAAAATATTCCTTCCTTATTCCTCTAATGCATTACTATTTATTACTATTCATACTACTATTACATTCCACTATTCTACCCCCAATATGCATTATATTACCCTCCCTAGGTATATTACACTTTGGTAGACCTTGTTTACAATTTTATTTCTCATATTTGTTCAGTTTCATGCCTTGTTGTCTCTACCAGTTGTTGTAGGTGTCAAGCACTTGTTCAACATATCAATGAGGCCATAGCCTCCTTAGCAAACAGCCACCAAGGCAACTCAATCTTCTTACTCCAGTATCAGGGATGGAGGGTCAAGTACCCTCCGACATAAAGGTTCAAATACCCACTCTCTTTCACCCATTTCCCCTTATTTAATACTTGTATCTTTCTTCGGTACCAATAAACCCAAAGTAATATCATTGAATCACAATCATGAACTGAATCCTTTGTTACAATGATCTATAATAATGCACATATCTCTCATCCTAAAAGTTTGAACTCTTGATACACACTGACCTTAGAAACACTAGTATTTTAGTCTATTTTTCCACCAATCTAATTGCTTAAGGGTTATAACTTCTCAAACAGCCCTACATTGATCTTTTTTTATTGCATAGCACACTTCATTAATGGCATAGTTGTTGTTGTTATATTAACTTTGACAATTAACCCAAAGAACAAACTTATCACCTAGTGTATATCTATAAATTGTTAAGAGAGATGTTCCCAGAATAGCTAAGTGATGGTTACATGAACAAAAAAATTTCAATCATCCGCAATACTATTTGTCACCCATAATATAAGTTAGTCACAAATAGCAAGAAATTACCAGCCATCTAGAACCCACGATTTTTGCTTCATCATCGTTCATCTCTTAGGGATTAAACCTCCACATCTTGCAGATAACACTCCAGAAAGGAAGAAACACTTCATGCAATTCAATTTGAAGGTACTAAACAAAACATATTAAGATGCAAATATGCGCACGAGAGAAACAAAAGATAATGGTGATGGTAAGGAAAAATAAAATGTGAAACAATACATTTAAAAACAAAAAATATATAAGCCTTATTATTGTTCATAAGTAACTATTGTCTTAGAGGAGAGCAAAGATAAACCAGCTAAAAATTAAAATCATAATCAACAGCACTATATGCAGTCCACAAATTTGGGCGTGTCCAAATTGGGAGGGAAGGAAGAATATTAAATGGCAAACGAGATGAGAATTGGTAAATCTCACAAAATCATATTTGTATTCCAAGTGCTAGAAACAAGAAACAAACCCATATTCTGCAAATAAAGAGTTAAAAGTGGAGATTACTTACCAAAACAAGCCATTTAAGATGTCTCAAGGGCTGAAACAGAAAGAGGCACATCTAACAATGGATGTCACATAATGTTAAATAAGCAGAATATTCTAGAGGACTAAAATCAAATAACGACTAGAAAAAAAAAAACACGGGAAGAAAAAAAATAAATACAACTGCAATGCTAGAAACTCGTAAGAGTCAAGACAAGCATATCTAGGATTTATGAGAAGGAAGCAATGACATTTTGTTATGAATACAGCTTTCTAGTAATTCACTACCCAATCTTATTTTCGAAATATAACATTAATAATACATTTCTGGTGACTTTGCTATTATGCATCTAATGTGTTTGCAGTTACCATGCCTATACGCCCATCTTAACTACCAATGTTCCCAATTATCAAATCATATCTCCAAGCATTAAGAATCCAATCCCAACATCATTGCTCAACCGATACTTTCTATTCAATTTCAACAAGAATCTTCACTCAAAGGCACTGGCTTGTCAAGGTCAAATGTCATGTTTGAAAAACATGTTAAGGGTAACATAAACCAAGTTGACATTACATGAGGCATCAACCCTAGCTTTCCAGGCCAAAAGTATGATAGGTAGGAACATTAATCTACTCGGTATGATTTTGTCAAGGAAATGAGGAAATTCTGAAATATTACTAATCTTTTTTCATATGGAAAATAAAGAACAAGTGATAATACTTCAAGCTATTATAAGCTACAGAATGAACTTGTGGGCACATAAAGCACAGATAAAGGCATCCATCTTGTATCTAAGGGTGAATTAGATAAACAAATCAAATAACAACATCAATGTTCATTTTCATTGTCAGATTTTAAGGAGAATGTATGCAACTATCTTTCTCTCAACCTCTCTCTACAGGTTTCAACGATCCTAAGAAATTTAATAAATACTAAGATCTCATGTTATTTGTGTACACCAATATTTCTAGAGATTACCTCGACCCGGATTTTGAACTGTGTATACAACCGGTCAGCAACTTTCTGTCTACTATGAACCCTACACAAAAACACAAAATAAAGTCAATAACAGTTATAACTCCATCGCCATGGATGCTATCACTTGACAACTCATGTTTTCATCTAAAATAAATGATAAGACTATAGATTTTTTTTGATAAAGAGGTTTATAGTTATCATATGAAAAGGGTAAATCACAGAAGGGCGGAAGACACTACAAAAGAAGGAAGTAGATCATAGCATAAGCTGCATTCTGGGACTGCATAATTTAGGGCATGTTCAGCCCTAACAGCATTTTACGCATCTTGCATGATAAGAAGCAAGACTTGTTATAAACAAAGACCGTCGACAAATAAAACAAGAGCTAAATATTGAGTAATAACAAGATCTAGATACACATACTTTCTAAGAGATGGCAAAGCAATAGAATGTTCATGTAAATGCTTTAAGCTGTCTTGAAAAAAATTTACCACTTCTGCAAATTCTTCAATGGGATCTAATAACAACAGATGGAAAGTCATTACAAATGAATCTTTATTAAGACAGAAACTTTCATTCCTGATTATTCTTCTTGTAGTCTTCATTTAGCACAACGGGTTACTTGGCCCCTCTCCATTGTGAGGGTGTCCCTTGCACAGAGCAACTTCCAATCATGTTGTCATCGGTTGATATGTTTGAGGTGAATGATGAGTATCTTGATTGAAGTGAGAATGAGAGCACATTTCTCCATGATTGAAAGTGCTACACCCTTAGCCTATAGCATGTATTGCAATATGTCGGACCGACTTGTTGCTATCATAAACTTTAATTAAGTCATGATCATTTCTATAGCTTCATATTAGTAGTAGGGTCACCCTAAGTTGCTTCCATAGCATAATTAAAGCATATATAGGAGGTAGTGGTTAGGATTTTATCAACATATTGTGAATTTTGTTCTTATTATACAATTGTGGAAGTGTTGCCCAATTTTGCCCACAGGCAAAATTTCGGTCAACTTCCCCCCCTGCTGTTTAATGCCAGTCTCTTTCAGGTCGCACTTGGTTCATTCGTCTTCAAGTTATGCGGTTTTGGTTCAATGGACGATTCAAGCAGAACGGACCCGATGAACTTTGCCAAGGACGGTGACGGGCCCGCGAACGTCAAATTTTAAGCAAGGGAAGCCAGAGCGCGGAAGGCACCAAGTGGCAACCGCGGAGGACTTCAACATGTTTTTGGAGCAACGGAATGTGCCACGCGTCCCCTGCAGGGCTCTGCGGAAGCCGACAGGTGGCAACATCTGTGGGTTTCCCCTGTTGGCTTCAAAGAATATTGTGGTGGGCCCGAATGAGTTGCTAGGAGCTATGCGGAGTGCGCCAAGTGTCAGCGTCCTCTAGGAACCAGAAAAGGGCCCAAAAATGTCTCTAAGGCAGCTAAAGGCTCTGCGGAAGCAACCACGTGTCAACTTCCCTGACTCTAAAAAGGCCCTCTAATGTAAGCGAATGCTGCCACGTCCCATTATCAGCTCGGCGGACGCCGCCACATGTCAACGTCTGCATTTCAAAATGTCTTCTAGGTGCCCAAGTTGCGGATTACGACACATGTCAAGGGCGGATGCACTCTCAGCGAAAAGGGCAAAACAGGAAGCCGAAGGAAAGTCCAAGGATGACGGATGCCCGAGCGCCAACCATGGAATGAGCCCAAGGTATGCAGTAACCTGCCAAAAGGCCACCCCTGAGGACCGAAGGATCAAAAAAGGACAAAGAGCCCAGAGAACAAAGAGCAGGCGGACGGTGCGGCTCATAAATTCAATTCCTGACAGCAGAATGGCCGGGACGCAGAAGCAGATGAAACGTCCAAGGGACGCAAGAAAGAAATGATTCGAAAGTTATTTCGGTGGTTGACACAGTGCCTACTATGGGCCACTTGTAAACAGGGGCGCCAAAAGGCCTCCTTTCTTCTCCTATATATTGAGGACTTGTCTTTTAAAAAAAAACATCTTCCACATTTGTAAGGCGTAGCCCTGGCAAAATATTTCACCTGAATCAAATAAACGCAGTTTTTCTTACCTCCATTTGGATAGATATTTTCAGAGTATGCCTTGAGTGTTTGTCTGTGTTCAGTCATTGTTTCTTGATGCTCTCACAGGTACAACACCAGTAGACCTGTTGTCTACAAGGTGCCATTTCTGCAACTGAAAGGAGAAGAGCTGACATTTGGAAGACCAGCATAGAGGAAGTTACAGTGTGCATTTCATAGCGCCTCTGTGATTTTCTATTTCTTGTGTTTTCATGAAAGCCTCCCTGCCAGTTTCTTGCAGCCTGGTCCTTCTACCAAGTGTGTAGAGTATGTATGTATTTGTCTAATTCTGAGTGTGGATGTGTGAAGGTCGACTTATTTTGGTGCATCGCCTCTTTAGAGTAGGTTTGTTTTCCTGCATCTTTCTCATTTTTCATCCCCCCCATTATCTATATATCTATATACCTGTATTAGCACTTGCTGAAACAAACACGATGCATCAAAAGGAGCTAGCCCTTATCTAGAGACTCTCCCCTCCAACTTCGCCAGTCCCACAGGCGAGAGGGGAGTTTCCATGTTGCGAGGAGAAGGCAGGAGCTTGACTCCCTGCCACTGGGTGCATTTTCCTGCGTCAACAGGAGGTTGCCCCCTCAAAGGTGGCTCATAATTTATTCATATGTTCTAAATTTATTTCACTCGTATTGTGATCTATTATTGTTATTCTACTTTATTCGTGAAGTGATTTCATTACAAGTGGTATAAGAGCGTCAATTTAGGCAAAACCCTAATTTTGGAGAATCGTTTATATCTTGCAATCCATTACAAAATTTTCTACAATTTTTTTAATGGAGTTAGAGAATCATTCAAGGATGCTACATTAAAAAAATTAGGGTTTGGTGATCATTTTTAACAAGTTATTGCGGTTTTAAGGTTTTACATAAATGCACTCTACAGATTGCATATTAAGGATTGTTTCTAATTCATATACATTTTCTAAAAGCTTGTTAAAAGCTAGTGGGGGTTTGTTGTTTGAATTTTTTTATTTGAGTCTGACATAGGTAAAAAACCTCTTGATCAAAGTTTGGCCAAAAGTGAAAATCAAATTCGGCTTTATCAAGCCTTGGTATGGCAAGACTGCAAACTAGGCGCTGAAGCAACAGTTCCAAAACTCCGAGTAAAACTCCTAACAAAGAGGAGATGGAGTCAAAAACAAGAATTAGTAAAACTCCTAACGGTTCCAAGGTTTTCTTCGACAGATCACAAGGTGAGTCAGCTTGCGTACAATGTGCAAAACATACAGTCTAATATGGCCACAATAAAGGAGATGTGGACAAAATCAATCACCGATTGGATGAGCTTAGACAATAACTCGATAAACCTTTGCATGTTTCATTGAATCCACCAAATCAGCCAAAATTCACTACTATTCAGACCAACCAATGTGGATCTTTGAGTCAACCCAATGCAAGCCCTAATACAACTCAGCCTCTGCCTTCGGTTGGTTCCCATTTGGAGTTGCGAAACATGATGGCAAAAGGGAAAATATGTAAGTTTGATGGGATGGATGTAGTCACTTGGATCAACCAAATGGAGGACATTTTTGAAGTACATCAGAGCTTGTGTGGACATAAGATGATAAAGGCATCTTCATATTTGGAACTTGAGCAATTCATTTGGTATTGATGGCTTTGTGCTCAAAAGAAGGGTCGTAATGTCAATTTGTCAATTTTTACTAATGAATTAAAGTTCCACTAGCACAATAGTATGACAAAGAATTACTTCAACAAGTCAATAAAGCTGCGACAAACAGGATCTTTCAAGGATTATATTCAACAATTACAGAATCTATCCTTGTGGATGGAGACAATCACTGATGAAAATTTGAATGACTTGTTTCTTGGCAAGATCAAGGACCACATCCAATATGAGGTGCGCATGTTTAATCCAAGTTCGATCTTTGAGGCTCTTGTCATGGCATGCAAATCAAAGGAGGGGTCACTAGTCACCAAAAGTGTCATGTCCATTTTTTTCCCCTTAAAGACAGGCACGACACACAATTTTCAACGAACAAACAACCAAAAGACATGGATAGAAAACCAGATCTATTCCAAACTCAAAACATAACAAGGAGAATCATGCTACTACCATAAGACTCAATTGAAGCATGCCAAAAAGGCATCCATTCTCAAGTATAAGAGATAGGAGCACTCCAGCACAATCATTCCCTCAACCTACCTAACTCCTCAACAAACTGAAAAGAAGAGGGCAAAAGGGTTATGTTTTAACTGTGAGAGCAAGTACAATCGAGGACATAAGTGTGCAAAAAAGAAATTGGTCTAAATTGAAGGTGCCAATGAAGAAGTGGATGAAGAAGTAGCATTAGAGGTTGTTGATGAACCAAGGGAGGAATCAAAAGCAACTCAATCAACTATGTCTTGCCATGCACTTTCCGGCATTAGCATTCCACAAACCCACAAGGTATTGGGTTTTCTAGAAAAACAAAAGGTGACAATATTGATTGACTCGTACAACACTCACAACTTCATCAACAATAAATTGGCTATATGTTTTAATTTTTGTCTATCTAGCACCAGAGTTTCAAATCATGATTGTAGATGGTGGCACAATCAGTTGTTCTGAGAAATGCCATAGTATTAAACACTCCATGGGAGAATATCTACTACATAGCCCTATGATTTTCATACCTATCGGTGGAGCAGACATTATGTTGGGAGTCCAATGGCCAACTACATTGGGAATGATTGACATGAATTTCCAAGATCTATTCATTTGTTTCCATTCTAATAGCAAGAATTTTGAACTATGTGTTACATTCAAAGTCCCCGCAGTTGGTGAGTTCTCATCACAGAAGATTCTAAAAAAGAGTGAAGATGGGTTTGTGGCTCTATTATTTTCGATAGAGGCAAAACCAGCACAAGGGTCTACACCACCAGATCTACATGTATTGTGGAGGAGCATTCACTAATTTTTGGTGATGTCCCAGGACTTCCTCCAAAAAGGGATCATGATTATGCCATTCAACCTATGTCAAGGTGCTAACTACCCAACATCAAGCCTTATAGGTACCCATATGTCCAAAATAGTGAGAATGAGAAGATGGTATAGGAGGTGTTGGAAGCAAGTATTATCTATCATAGTTAAAGTGCTTATTCCTCTCCAATGGTAATGGTGTGTAATAAAGATGACACTTGACGCATGTGTTTGACTACAGGGAACTCAACAAGTACACCATCAAAGATAAGTTCCCTATTCCTATAATTGATGATTTGCTAGATAAATTGCATGGTGTTGTTTATTTTACAAAACTTGATCTTCGTTATGGGTATCACAAAATCAGAATTAGAGATGAAGATATTTATAAAATAGCTTTCAGAACCCATGAGGGCCATTATGAATTTCTGGTGATACCTTTTGGCCTCACTAATGCACCATCTACATTTTGGAGTTTGATAACTACATTTTTAGGCCATTTCTACATAAATTTGTCTTGGTGTTCTTTGATGATATTTTAATATACAACAAAACATTGACGGAACACTTGTATCATGTGAATCATGTTTTGAATATTCTTAAACAACACCAACTTCATGCCAAGCCTTCCAAATATGTTTTTAGAGTCAAGGAAGCCGAGTATTCGGGCCAGATTGTTTCACATAAGGGCGTCAAGGTGGATTAGCACAAGATCAAGGGTGGGGTAGAATGGAAAGTGCCTAAAACCCTCAAAAACCTCCAAGGATTCTTGGGGCTCACAAGTCACTACGATCATTTTGTAAAAAATATGACAACATAGCAGCCCCACTCACGAACTTATTGAAAAAGGACTCCCTCCATTGGAATGAAGCAGCCACTCGAGCATTTGAGGAGCTCAAGGAGATCATGTTGACCACCCCAATTCTAGCTACTCTAGACTTCTCCCAAACATTCATTGTGGATTGTGATGCTTTAAGGTATGGCATGGGAGCTATACTCATGCAAGAAGAACAACCCATTGCATTTGAGAGTCACAAACTCAAGGGTAAGAATTTGCTCAAGCCTATTTATGACAAGGAAATGATGGCCATCCTTCATGTAGTAAAAAAAAAATGGTGATCATATATGATTGGAACACTTTAAAGTGAAGACAAATCATGACAATCTAAAATACTTATTGGAACAAATATTGTCATCAAAAGAACATCAAAAATAGGTCACTAAGATGTTGGGAGAGATTGTATACAAGAAAAGAAAGAAAAATGTTGGCACTCATGCACTATCCAAGAAGGATGAATCCACAAAGCTAATGTTGTGCACCATGTCCATATTACAAGCCAATTGGGTGGATGAAGCAAGATAAAAGTGGGAAAATGATGTAGTTATATAGGATCTTATTCAAAAGTTCCAACAAGATCCAAGCATGTCAAATAATTTGTTTGGAAAGCGGATATTATTTGGTGCAAGGATAGGTTGTACCTCTGCAAAAATCCAACCCTTGAGCATAAAGTGCTTACGGAACTTCATGCTTCTCCAATAGGTAGGCATTCGAGCTTCTTGAAAACTTATGATATGGTCAAACAGAATTTCTTTTGGAAATGGCAAAAAGGGGAAGTCCAAAAATTCATGGCAAAATGTATAATGTGTCAGCAAAACAAAGGGGAGACAATCAAGACCCTAGTTTTGTTGCAACCTCTATCTATTCCTAGCCAGAGGTGGGAGGAGGTTTCCATGTATTTCATCACAGGGCTGCCAAAATCTGATAGACTCACCAAATATGCCCATTTTAGGGTATTATCACATCCATTTGTAGCAAGTACAGTAGCAACAATATTTATAGATATAGTTTAAAAACTCCATGGGACCTCAAAGATCATAATTAGTGATCGTGATCCTATCTTTACCAATGATTTTTTGACTAAGTTGTTCTCATGTTCTAGTACCCAGTTGGCTCTTAGCTTGTCTTACCCTCCCCAATTTGATGGGCAAACTGAGGTGGTCAACAAATGCCTAAAGAATTATCTTTGTTATTTTGCTTCGAATAAACATGAGAAATGGGTCCAATGATTGACACTAGCAGCATGGTGGTTTAACACTTATTTCCATACCTCATCCAAAATGTCTCCATTCTTGGCACTGTGTGGATACCATCCACCATCCATCACCTCATGTTTGTGGGTCCAACCAAAGGTTTGAGTCATCGAAAAAAACATACAACACCAACAAAAGGTAATCTTTAGTCTTAAAGAGAACTTGGCAATTGCGCAAAACCTCATTAAGCAACAAGTTGACCAACACCACAGTGAGACATTTCGAAGGTGAAGATTGGGTATTTGTGCATTTACAACTATATAAGCAAATGTCCCTGAAAAAACAGAATAAGGATAAAAAACATTCACCTAAGTATTACAGCCCTTATCAAATCTTGTAAAAGATTCGCAATGTCACATACAAGCTAGAGTTAACTCACTTATCAAAAAGACATCCAGTCTTCCATGTTTCCTACTTGCAAGAAGGTCAATGGACAAAGTTTCAACCCAGACAGAGATACTAGAGCTTGATGAGGAGGGAAGAATAATTTTAAAACATGTGGGAAAAATTCAGGCACACACTAAGAGGTTGCAAACGAAGGTGATTACAAAGTATCTAATCAAGTAGAACAATTTGACCGCTGAAGATTCAACATGGGAGGATGAAGAGTTCCTACAAAAGCATCCAACAATCGTCAACATTGAGGATAATGTTGGTTTGAAGGGGAGGTATATGTTAAGCTCTTAGCCTATAACATGTATTGGGATATGTGTATACCATTTGTGGCTATCATAACCTTTAATTAAGTCATATGATCATTTCTATAGTTTCATATTAGTAATAGGGTCAGCATAATATAGGAGGTAATGGTTAGTATTTTAACATCATATTGTGCATTTTGTTCTTATTATATGGTTGTGGAGGTTGCCCCTCAAAGTCTCAACATTTATTTGTATATTTTTCTTTGTTTCAACCATATTGTGATCTATTGATGTGATTCTACTTTATTTGTGAATAAATTTCAATACAAAAAGCTTGGTGCTTGGGGGTTGGAAGATGGTATTGTTCAACGTTGTCTTCTTCCATCCTCTACCTAGCTAGATCACCAGAGAGGAGCTTCTCTATGGTATATATCCGGCTATACTACTGTTGTGTCATATATAACTAAAATAGGATGCACTTATCCATATTATCAATGGTATGATCAATTTGAGGGCTCTAAATACCATACATGCCAATGTACTCAAAACTTTTGAGAGTCTTTTCCGTATGAGTAAGGCCTTGGTTATCAAAGGACTTCGTTGATCATTTTCTCCATGTGGATGATGGAGGTCTGATATCTTTTATTGTGATCGATCGACAAAATGACTCATGTATTTACTGGCCATGGGTATAGAAGCAAGGGGGATAGGCTTATGCAGATTGCTAGCATTGTATAGATGGAAAGCACTAGCTGGAGAATTGGAAGTATCTTTGTTTGTACTTGAACAATGGACTTGATAATTACTTATTTATGATCCTTGAATTATTTCAAAATCCTCTTCTTCATCATCTAGCACTATGACGAGGCATTTTCCCTTGAGCATTTTCAACCCTAGCTTTTTGGGTTACTTTACTATTTTCCATCTTGGACAAAAAAAATATTCCTCTTATAGATGATATGTAATCTTGGGTTACTTTACTACCACAATGGGATTAACATAATTGTGTCTGACCTTACAAAATTTGCATTCCTATGGGCAAGGAAGACATAACCAGAGCAAAGAGGGTATGGGTTTGTAGTAATGGCATGGATTTCTTGATTGCTGAAAAACAACTAAGTGTATACAACTATGCGGGAGGATAGACATAGATATAACAAGTTGTATGTAATAATGAGAAGGAGATGCGTCCCCCATAAATAGGGCTTTTTTAAAATTGTCCACAAGTAAGAAACTTCACTACAAGCACCCCAACTTGGGTGGGCCAAACTGAATTTTGATGGAGCTTCTACAAGTAAATCTGAAAAGGCCAAGATGGATTGTATTATCAAAACAAGTTCAGGTACATTGACAATAGTTTTTGCATAATTCCTCTCCAAAGCCACCAAAAATGACACAGAATTCCAAGCACTCATTCAAGGAATTCAACTTGCAATTAGGCTCAATATTAACAGACTAGATATCAAAGGAAACTCTCAAATTGTGGTTAAAGCGACTAAGTCAAGGAGTTGCATGAGCTAGAAATTGAACTATTATATCTCTCAAGTCAAAATGCTTCTACTTCAAATTCCGCACTCTTCCTTCTCGCATTGCTACTGAGTTTGCAACAAAGCAGTTGATCATCTCGCCAATTTAGGGTTTGGATTGTGAATATTCGGCTCAATAAAAAAATTAGTAATTGCAGACTTTGATGGCTTAAAGATCATCGTGTCAAATGATTTGGTCAATCTTTCCTCCACGGAGATCAAACCAAACTTCCATACATCTCATTAAAAATAATCATCACTTGGAGATTTAATTTCTATCAACATAGCTTTTCTATCATATATCCTTCACATCGTAATTACTCTCCATTTGAACCCATCTGTTGCATTAGTCCTTCATTGTCGCCATCCTCCTATCATGATGTCAACACCTCACACACATGGAGAGTCTGTAAATTCTCTGCCCATCACTCATTTCATTCAATTCCCTCCGCTCCCAAACTTGGATCATTTTCCAAATTCCATTCTTCTCATTCTCTACTCTATAATTCCATTTCCGCTCACCATATTCTTGTTCCATGTATGGCTTCGTCTTTTGAACAAAATCCTAATGAAAAATTGTTCTTTGGATGTCATCGAGGATACATTCCGCACACGTTTCTTGGTGTGGGGCATGGAAGAGGATTTCATTTCGAAGATGTTTGGTATAACTGGAACTGTAGCTGGTGTTTGATGCAAGCCTTCCTCTATCTGAATGGACCTTTTATCCAAATTTCACACAATTCAACCAGCCTTCTACACATTTCAACTCTTGGCCAAAATACTAATTCCAGCCCCTCACCTTCCAAGCAGGGTAGAGTTGAAAGAGATTCGATCGATGTTCAATCCAAAGTTCATGAGGTCTGAAGAAGATGTCGATGTCTCTTTTCTCTGGCCCACAGCCTTGGCAGAAGAACTCCTTGATTGGAGACCCATTCAAGCCAAGAAAGGTAAGCAGCTTGTGTTATATGACCTCTCTCCTTTGGAAGCCCGTACCATTGCTCTAGAAAATAAGGTTTCACAAGTTGAGTCCATCCTTAATTTAGTTGAAAACCCATCTTTTCCTCTTAAGTTCTGCATGGTTAAAGGCAAAGTCTCTCCCGTCGTCAACCTAATAATGGACATTGCCACCCCAACATCCTCTAGTGAATGAAGGAAAAGGGAGACAGAAGGTTCAATCTCAGCAAAAGAGTGGATGTTTTCTCACCGTGGTCATCTTGTAAGTAAAGGACACATCACTGAGATTCTTGAGGGTCCATTCAAAACTATGAAGCAGCTCATCAATGAATATGACATGGCTGTCAGCTTTGCCTAGGAAGTTTCATTTGGCTTGGTTGTTGTTAAGTCCTTTGTTGAGGACTATGAACATTGTTGTCCCCAAAAATGAGTGACATTTTTGTGACAACCTATGAACTATTTTGGTTCATCGAACCAAAATCTTCTCTCCCCTTTTCAAAAAATTGTTTTGAGCATTCGGGTTCTTCATTTTTCAAAGCTTTTCCAGAAAATCTACGGACTCTGCAAGCCAAGTTCTACGGGCTTCACAGGTTGATTTCTACGGACTCGGCAAGAAAGAAGCAAGCTCTCAAAAGAACAAGTTTCCAACACTTGGTCATTTTCAGGATTGTTTCAATGGCTTGGTTCAATCAAAAAAAAGTCCATCGGCAAGCTTCAAAGAACAAAGGCTTGAACCGTTGAACCTTGAACCATTTTGGTTCAACGGGTTCAACGACCAATTGGTTCAACGCGCTTGGTGCAAAAGATCAAAAAGACTTGGCCAAATAACGAAGAATGAACTGATTGAACCATTGAACCGTTGAACCAAAGTTGGTTCAATCGGTAGGTTCAAGGGGCTGCCCCAAAGCCAAAAAGGCAAGTGCCCTTGCGGAGGGCAAGCAACATTGGTTCGAAGGTCAAAGAAAAGACAAAATTCCTTCGGATTTGTTCAAAGGCCCAAAAGGAACAATTCTTTCGAACTTTTTGTCCGATGGAAATGATTAAGTGAAGAGGCCGAAAGAATTCTTTCGAGAAGACTTTTCTCGGAAAAATGTTAAGGCAAAATTTCTTCGGACTTTTTGTCCGAAGGAAAAGCTCGAAAGCCAAAATCCCACCGAAGATGCAGGAACCCGCCAGGGAAGTTAAAGCCCAAAGGTTGCATGAAAAATCCCAAAGGGTAGATACCCTTGCGAGGGACACCTGACGTCAGAAAAAGGACCTTTTCCAAGGACCCGAAGGGACACCTTCCCTTCGGAACATTCCAAAGGCTGAACAAAGACGCAGAAAGGAATCCTCAAAGACTTAGGCACAAAGAGCTTAGGAAGAACAAGCAACGGGCAGAACCAAAGAACCAATGGATCGATTGAACCTTGAACCAAAAAAGTTCAAAGTTCAATGGTTCACAGGTTCAAGCAGTTCAAGGGCAGCCTCAGTCAAGGAAAAAAGCAGCAAACAGGTGGTTCAACGGATGGTTCAACCAAGGAGCGAGAAAGCGATTGAACCAGGAAGCGACTGACCAAAAGATAGCCCGATAGCTCAAATCGTAGCAAGAAGAGACAAAGCTGGAAAAGACAAAAGCAGAAAGAGAGAAAAGCCCGAAATATCTATGCAGAAGTAATTTCAGTAGGTGGAATAGTCCACTAAGCAGATATTTTGGCTTGCAAATTAAAAACGCAGCATGTTTTGCCTTCCATGAAGTAAAGACAAAATGGACAACTGCGCAGACGTTAGAGGGGACAGACCAGATGATCCAGACCCAGGAAAATACATATTAGATGAATAGACATGCCCTAGTTAAGGCAACGCACTGTTCTAGACATGGTACCTCCAAACAGAACTGAAAGCGCATTGAAGGCGTTGACTACAGCATGGGCCGTCCCATGGGAGAGAGTGCCAAGCCTTGCTTGGTGGCTATATATTGTAATCTCTTTTATTGTTTTAAGGAGATCTTCCCAAATACAGAAGCAAAACTCTGCCCAAATTGAAAGGCAAACACTGAGACTTTGAGCTCAGATTGTATTTCATATTATTTTATCTGAATGAGAAAGCAAGTGATTCGCAGACTTTGTGCTATATAGCTTGTACCATTTTAGGAGATTGTTCCTATGTCTGTCTTCTGAATGTGTTCTTGTTTATTTAATTTAACAAGCAGAGCTAGTGGAAGTGATAAGGAAGGTGTCTCGAAACCAGTTACTTTTAGACTTTGTGCTGACATAATTGTTTTCAGTGTGTGTTTTTCTTTTATGTTTCTGTGTAAAGGACCTTGGGACGACTTTGTGATCCCATTGTTCTTCATACCTCACTCTTGGGCAGTCAAGGTGGAGACTTTGTGCTACATTTTAGATTGTTGGTTGCTACGCCCTTCGCACCCTGTCACTTGTTACCAGAAAGAGTCCTGTTGTTTGCAAGAACAAGCACTTCTGAAAGAAGAGAAGTGCCTTTTGTCGCTTCACCAAGATTTCTACTATCCAAGAAGGGATCTGGCTTTTGGCTGAATGTTACTTCTGAAAGAAGAGAAGTGCCTTCACTAATCACCTAGAATTTCTCCTCTGTTTGTTAGCATCATCTCTGAAAAAAAAAGAGATGGATGGTTCATTCCACCCTTGTGTCTTACTTTCTGCTTATATATATAGTATATAGCCTCCGCATATTTAATAAGGAACCTCCCTTTGATGAGCGGAGAGATTTGTCCCCTTTGGATATGGTAAACCTGCAACATTGGATGACCAATCTCCCTATGCTGTGGTGATAGGAACTATTTTGGTCACCAGTTAGCTGGCCGACAAAATATTCACCCAACAGTTTTTGGCGACTCCGCTGGGGACAATAATTTTGTGCAATTTGGAACCTCAAATTTTAGATTGAAACATCACCTGTCTTACCCATAATCATTATAACCCTTATCCATTACAGACTCTGGCGACTCCGTTCCATGTCTTATCCATTATCATTATAGCCTTACCATTTTCCTCCATCTCCATTATTTTATCCGGTCTGCAAAACCAAAGCTGCTGGAAAAAAGTGTGTAGTTTGAAGCCTCAAGCTGAAGCAGGGCCAGTCCTTTTCAGTTTTTGTTCTGCAAACTGGCCACTCCACCCAAATTTGTTATCCCTGTTTTTGATAATTAAATCATGGCAGTTCCAGGCCCCTGGGGTAACTCTTTTGGCCCACTCAACTTGACTCCACCTCTGCATGAACTCTCACGTAGTTCAAAAAAGAATTTCCCCAAATTCTTTGGTGATAGGATAGTTCACCCTGATGAATAAATTGCAGTGTTCAGCATAGCCTGTAGTGTGATAGGGGTGGAATTCGAAGACGTGGTAGTCAGGGTTTTCGTGGAGACACTACAAGGCGCTGCTGTAGATTGGTTCTACCATCTACAAGCTGAATTAGTGACTGACTGGGATACACTCAAAGCCAAGTTTGAAGCTAGATTCAAGCCTGCAGAGGATGCACATGCTTTGCTAGCCCGGCTCACTCAAATGAAGAAGGAACCTCATGAGCTTATGAGGGATTTTATTGCCAAGTTCAAAAAGCTAAGGCACATGATTCCTGCAATTGCTCAACCAACCCCTGAAAACCTCAAATGCTTCTTCATCTACTCATAGCTGCCTGAAGTGAGTTTTCTGTTGAGACGGATTAGACACAGACCTTGAGGCTGCTCAAGACTTGGCTATTAAGATAGAAGATGACCTTATCTTGGAAAAAAAGATAAGGAGAGATCCTAACAGAGGTAAATCCTCTTCATCTTCTTAGTATCCACCTTCAGCCACCACTGATCAAATGGTACAAAAGCTGGCAAATGAATTACTAGCCTTGAAAAAGCAAATGGCCCTAAGTATGTCTGCTCCTAATCGGGATATGCCAAAGAGGGCATTTCAGAATCAGCCATATCAAGGCAACGCTGCCAGAAGTCAAGGGCAACCAAATTATCCTCCTCCCCCACAGAGGAACCTTGCCCTTGAAGCATCTCCAACCAACTCAGCAATTGGATATCTGGAAACAGAACATGTTTCCTATTTCCAACCTGAGTTCGAGCAAGAAAATGGCGTTGATCTCTTCAAGGAGGATCTAGAAGAATCAGCTGGCGACTCCCACATTGGTTTCCTAAATTACCAGGATGAACCCAGAAGTGAAGGTGAAGCAGTCGAAAGATCATACGTAGTATTCACCCGGTCCGAGAATCGGTCAACCCAGCAAGCTAATAAAGAAAGAACAGAGGAACCAACTCAGCCTGCAATTCCAATTGCTAAGCGGGGAACCACTCTGTCTTTCCAGTCAAAGGACCCAGTGATTGCCAAGAAAGTTAGTACATCAAACATTTTTGCACCTTCTACTTCAACTTCGCAAACCAGTCCTTCCCCTCCCGAAAACCAAAAGGATGACCTCCCATCCTCTCTTCCAAGTCCATTCCAGTCATTTGACATGATTGATCATGTCAAGAAATCCAAAATTCAAATGACTGAATTCAAATCCCTGCAAGCCAATCATGAGCAATTGGACATTGATGGAGAACCAGGTTTGGACCTGTCTGAGGCAAAGATTGTGGTCACCCAAATGTCAGCCCTTCTTGCTCAAATTTTATTTGAGCCTTCCGGCAGGGGTAATTACTCCTTGACCACAGAGGATGCTCATGTCTCAGCTGATCAAAGACCCGTGACTGGGAATCCAGGATTTGATCCAAATAAGGCATCAAAAGAATTGGTAGGGCGCAGTGCAAATCAAGAAGGATCTTCCATCTTCGATGAAGAGAAATCTAATAGAAGATCAGCTTTCGATGATGCTTGGATCCTGGAATTCGATGGCAGCAATTCTTCCACTCATGCTAGATGCAGATCTCTGTTGCTCGGATTGAAGACTGCTCAAGATGAAGAGATCAAACTCCTTCACACCAAAGGAGATGTTGAGCTGATGGTTTGTCAAGGGTCTAACGCTGACAATCAAAATATGTGCTAGACTGAACCAGCAGAACAGCAAGCTATGGTGGTGGACCATACTGTTGTACTCCAAAATCAGCAAAAGGAGCGCTTCGCCAAGAGAGCAAGGAGTTTTGGTTTTCAGTTTGAAGACCACGTCCTGCCATGGGGCAAGAAGAAGAAAGAGCCAAGAGGAAGACACAGAAAATTGTTTTCCTGGTGGAGAATTCCATTTGCCCGTCACCATTTATGGGAACAAAATGGTTTCCTGCTGGTTTATCAGAATGGCACACCATTTTCAATGTCTCACAATGGGCGGCATCTAAAGCGCTTAAAATCTTGAGGCATCAGATAAAATCATCTGTACATATGTATATCTGTATAGTCTTTAGTTCTGTTTTGTGCTTTTCGTTTTTATTTTTTGGAGCCTTTCTTTTTGGTTAGCATGACTCCGTAGCCCAATGGCACACTTCAAGGCACTGGAGATTCTGGATTCTAATCCCCTCAGATATTCTAAGTTTTCAACTGAAGGAAATTCTCCAACTGGAGCCAGCTGTTGTCTCCAAAAATGAGTGACATTTTTGGGACAACCTATGAACTATTTTGGTTCATCGGACCAAAACCATCTCTCCCCTTTTCAAAAAATTGTTCTGAGCATTCGGGTTCTTCATTTTTCAAAGCTTTTCCAGAAAATCTACGGACTCTGCAAGCCAAGTTCTACGGGCTTCACAGGTTGATTTCTACGGACTCTGCAAGAAAGAAGCAAGCTCTCAAAAGAACAAGTTTCCGACACTTGGTCATTTTCAGGACTGTTTCAATGGCTTGGTTCAATCAAAAAAAAGTCCATCGGCAAGCTTCAAAGAACAAAGGCTTGAACCGTTGAACCTTGAACCATTTTGGTTCAACGGGTTCAACGACCAATTGGTTCAACGCGCTTGGTTCAAAAGATCAAAAAGACTTGGCCAAATAACGAAGAACGAACCGATTGAACCATTGAATCGTTGAACCTAAGTTGGTTCAATCGGTTGGTTCAATCGGTAGGTTCAAGGGGCTGCCCCAAAGCCAAAAAGGCAAGTGCCCTTGCGAAGGGCAGGCAACATTGGTTCGAAGGTCAAAGAAAAGACAGAATTCCTTCGGATTTGTTCAAAGGCCCAAAAGGAACAATTCATTCGGACTTTTTGTCCGATGAAAATGATTAAGTGAAGAGGCCGAAAGAATTCTTTCGGGAAGACTTTTCTCGAAAAAATGTTAAGGGAAAATTCCTTCGGACTTTTTGTCTGAAGGAAAAGCCTGAAAGCCAAAAGCCTGCCGAAGATGCAAGAATCCGCCAGCAAAGTTAAAGCCCGAAGGTCGCATGAAAAATCCCGAAGGGTAGATACCCTTGCGGAGGACACTTGACGTCAGAAAAAGGACCTTTTCCAAGGACCCGAAGGGACACCTTCCCTTCGGGACGTTCCAAACGCTGAACAAAGACGCAAAAAGGAATCCTCAAAGACTTAGGCACAAAGAGCTTAGGAAGAACAAGCGACGGGCAAAACCAAAGAACCAATGGACCGATTGAACCTTGAACCAAAAGAGTTCAAAGTTCAATGGTTCACAGGTTCAAGCGGTTCAAGGGCGGCCTCAGTCAAGGAAAAAAGCAACAAAGGAGCGAGAAAGCGATTGAATCAAGAAGCGACTGACCAAAAGATAGCCCGATAGCTCAAATCGCAGCAGGAACAGACAAAGCTGGAAAACACAAAAACAGAAAGAGGGAAAAGCCCGAAATATCTGCACATAAGTAATTTCAGTAGGTGGAATAGTTCACTAAGCAAGTATTTTGGCTTGCAAATTAAAGTCGCGGCCTGTTTTTCCTTCCATGAAGTAAAGACAAAATGGACAGTTTCGCAGACGTTAGAGGGGATAGACCAGATGATCCAGACCCAGAAAAAGACATATTAGATGAATAGACACGCCCTAATTATGGCAACACACTATTCCAAGCATGGTCCCTCCAGACAGAACAGAAAGCGCATTGAAGGCGTTGACTGCTGCATCGGCCGTCCCATGGGAGAGAGCGCCAAGCCTTGCTTAGTGGCTATATATTGTAATCTCTTTTATTGTTTTAAGGAGATCTTCCCGAATACAAAAGCAAAACTCTGCCCAAATTGAAAGGCAAATACTGAGACTTTGAGCTCAGATTGTATTTCATATTATTTTATCTGAATGAGAAAGCAAGTGATTCGCAGACTTTGTGCTGTATAGCTTGTACCATTTTAGGAGATTGTTTTTATGTCTGTCTTCTGAATGTGTTCTTGTTTATTTAATTTAACAAGCAGAGCTAGTGGAAGTGATAAGGAAGGTGTCCCAAAACCAATTACTTTCAGACTTTGTGCTGACATAATTGTTTTCAGTGTGTTTTTCTTTTCTGTTTCTGTGTAAAGGACCTTGGGACGACTTTGTGCCCCCATTGTTCTTCATACCTCACTCTTGGGCAGTCAAGGTGGAGACTTTGTGCTACATCTTAGATTGTTGGTTGCTACGCCCTTGGCACTCTGTCACTTGTTACCAGAAAGAATCCTGTTGTTTGCAAGAACAAGCACTTCTGAAAGAAGAGAAGTGCCTTCTGTCGCTTCACCAAGATTTTTTCTATCCAGGAAGGGATCTGGGTCTTGGCTGAATGTTACCTCTGAAAGAAGAGAAGTGTCTTCACCAATCACCCAGGATTTCTCCTTTGTTTGTTAGCATCATCTCTGAAAAAAGAGAGATGGATGGTTCATTCCACCCCTGTGTCTTACTTTTGGCTTATATATATAGTATATAGCCTCTGCATATTATTGATGCCTCTTTAAGACTAGAAAGATGGAGTTTGGATCCTGCATGACAGGGACCTATAGGGGATAAGAGTTAAACAAATACCACTATTAAATTAAGAGAGGTTTTGATTATCATTAAGCTTGAGATGTGGGCAAGTCAGTCTCTAAGACCACAAAACACTAATTTTATAGAGGATAAGTGTCCTTACCACAATAGAGATGACAAATTTGATTAACCCTGTTTTGATACACTAATTGTTCCAGACTATCTCCCATTGTGTTACGGTTTTGTTTTTGATGTTGATGTTGTACCTGCTAAGAAGTGTCAAAAGAATTTTATGAAGATTATCATTTTCAACATGAAATTGCTCCCTGTTGATATTGTTGATCAATAAAGAGTCTTCTTAAATGAGAAATCTGCCAAGACCATTATCAATAGTTTGTTGAATACATGTGTAGTGGACCATGAGTTCAACAAAATTATTGGTTTGGGAACCAATCTGTGGTAACTAATGACTGGCACTCCCTTGTAGTCTGTTATTATTCCTCTGATGCTCGCTTTCCCTGGTATACATTTTATCGTTCCCGTTAAATTTCAATTTATAGATATCAGGTTGGGGAGGGTCGATATTGCTTTGGTCATCGCTTAGAAGTATGGACATATGTACTGAAACAAAACAATCCATTGTATGAAAGTGTCCTTCCACACTCCAGCTTTGTCCGTCTTTCATGATGATAGGCCTGAGATTTAGGCCCAAAACATCACGTATCACATTTCTTTTGTACACAAGTGTTTCGAGAAATATTATTTACTTATGATTTGACATATTTTAACATTGATGTACCTCACCATCTATATCACAGAGTGTTCTTTATTGTCAAAGATACGTGAATTTCACTCATTACATGTCTGCCAAAGGATAAAATTGGGAATTGCTTTAAATAAACAATAAGAAAAGTTACATGTCAGATTTAACAACATTCTGTTTGATTTATTCTTTCATCACATAGTTTATATCAAGTCTCTGGCATCCAAATTTAGGAGGCGTCATTTGCCAAATTTGTATTGAACGACTGCACTAAAAGAAGAGGTGTGTCAGTGATTCCCCATCTGTCGTGCATAGTGGACAACTAGTGGGACCAATCCATCCTCTTTTATGAAGATTGTCAACAGTGAGGAGGCTATTCTTATGCAGAAGCCTTAAGAAAACTTTTGATCTTTGCCCAAGTAGTTAAAGACTAAATTAAATTCCTGATTTTGTCCCTTTGATGGGGGCTTCGAGCTAATTATTCTGTCCTGTGTGTTTGCTGATATAATTGTACATTGACCCTCAAATTTATATGGCCAAATTTTTCTGTCCTATGTGTAAGCTGATGTATTTGTACATTGCCCCTCTCGATTATATGACCATTTTTTTCTGTCCTATGTGTTTGCTTGAAAAATGATCCTATCTTTTAGCAGCTGAAGAAGTTAATTTATGTGAGAAAGAGGTGCAGAGTTTACAAACCTGATAACTTTTTCACCCCATTTCAACTGGTTATTTGCGGAAGTTTGGCAATAGTACATAAGAAGATGAGAACCTTGAGATTGGAGAATTACATGCAGCTCCTGCAGGTTATGATATTGCAAAGTTGTATGACCTTCCTAACTGTCCTCCCAGAAACAAACAAACCTATGATTCCCAACCTTCCACGTGACTTGTTTTGGAAAAAGATTGGGCCTTTTTGTACGTGCTTAGCAGTGCCTGCTAAAACTGTTCCCCAATTTGACTCTGAGATATATCGATTTGTGGAGAAATTAATTTTTCTTTGATGACATTGCTCCAAATCGAATCAAGATATTTCCAGTCTCCAAGAATGAGGCCCAAATTTTAAATAACCTTTATTTCTTCCCTTATACACTGTACTTGTACCATGTGACAAATTATTATATACTTATTTTGAGGCATTAGGTGCCCTTTCTGTTGTATTGGCACTCTGGCAATATTTCGATTATGAGTTTGAAGTTGAATAGTTGAGCTAGCACATTTATATCATTTGTTTCCATGTATGCACATTATGGAATTGCCTAGATGAGCTATCATTGATACATCTGTTGATGCGGTATTGAATACCTTGATTTTTATTATTATTGATCTAATGTTTCAATATTTCAATGTGATGGACTTGGGTGTTTTAGATATTTAATTGCATGCATTATATACCTTGTGTATCTTATATTGCTTGCTTGTGTCACTGTGTCACTTAATCGCTTCAAGTTTCAACTATATATAAGATCGAACGTTTAGATGTGTGCAGTGAAAGCACAGGTGAGTGGTACAACCAAGCAAGGGCACTTGAACTACACTAATCATGGACTAGCCATTACTATATTAGGTTTTTAGTTGTATTTTATGTCACCTAGTATTTTTATGTATGTTGTGATCTAGTAGACTTTTTGTAAAATTGTCTAATTTAGGACCATACCCTTATTCCAACCTTTTTTCCGTTACCCATAGATGTTCTAGGAATTTCGAGAAGGCCAAGTGAGATTGTAGGCGAGTCTATTAGTGTCCCCCAACTTGCCAAACTCGGATATTACTCTCATTCATGAGGGTGTAGTGTGCAAGTTTTGTCTTCTTAGTTGTAGAAATTAAGTCTTCTGACTTTATGGTTGGATACGGGAAATATTTTAGGATATGTGAAGACTTTAGAGGCGTCTTAGTACCTCTATAATGCCTTAGAATGAGAGGGTTTATAAGAGGGCTCTGTTGACCATGTGAGATGTAAGTGGAACTAAACGAGTTTGTAAGAGAGTCATATTAGGGGCACAACTTTCAAAGACAAGTCTTGAGGAAGGAAGGGAACAAGTGTCACCTTCCTATAGGCCAAGGTTTAGTGGGATTTTCCTATAAGTATTTGAAAAAATTTGTGAAGACTTTTTCTTTTTGGCATTTTGCATTTGGAGTTGTAGCTTGCTAAGGATTAGTTGGAGAATTGAAAGGTTGGACTAGGAAGAGGAAAAAAGCTTTAGGAAGGGATTGTGATCTCCTCCCAGTGGTGGTTCTAAGGTAGGTTCTAACCTTGGAATCCTTACTGCCTTGTGTTCATTCTTTTATTTGCATGCTCTTTTTTTGTTTTAAAAATGAAGCTTTTTGAGGGATTGGGAAGGTCATTTGGCTTGCAATCCCTTTGCCTTATTTGCCTTGTTTTGGACCTACGGACACTCTTTTTATTGGAACCCTTTTAAGGTGTTTTTAAGTGACTTTTGTCCCATGCTAGCTTCTTGTTTTTGTGGTTTAATAACTTAAAAATACATTTTTGGGCTGCCCAGTTTGGGTCAGCATGTTTGTATTGTTCAGGGGAGTTTGAGGCTTGGACCCATGCTTTTGCTTGTGTGCTTTGGAAAACATCTTAGGGTTGGGATGGAGACTTGATGAATAACCCTCTAAAAGCCATCGCCCCTCTCCTATAGGGTTGGAGTTTCCCACCCCCATATGTGGGCTAGAGGTATTCTTTCCCCATACCTTGGTGGGGCAAAGCATCAAGGCATATTATCCTACCTTGAGAAAAACAAATGGCAATTTTATGACTTTCTACCTTTTTTTGTTTCATGGGGTCTGCCCCCTCGCCCCTATTCCTTTTTTCTTTTCTAAATCATAGTGGCATAACTCACCAAAAAATCGAGATTAATTGCGAGTACTCTTCAAGCACTATAAAAAATGATATTTTCCATTAAAAAATCACGGTTTATGACTGGTCAACGCACTGCGAACAGTAAAGCATGGAAAAACAGTACAAGTCATTGAAAAACTTGAAAAATTCACCAAAAAATCGTTGAAAATCGTACACCTAAAAGTGGCCACCAATGACCTCCAACCAGCGTTTTGACCAATTTCTATCAAAATGCACAATTTGGCCTAAAAACACTAAAACGCATTAAATGGTTCGAATTTGTCATATACAAGTGCCAAATTTGGCCAATGTATCCCTTAATGGGGCAATGCATTTTATAAGATAGCTAACTTTGATTAAATCATTTCGAGTCAAAATGACATTTTCACACTTGGGTGCTCTGGATTGCTCTTTTCTACCAATTTTCTTGTACAAGACACGTGTCTTTGTTATTTTGTGTCGGCAACATCCTAAATGGAATAACAGTTCCAACGCATCTAACATCGCATCATAATTCCAATCCAGTCAAATTTCAAGCCAATAATACGACATTTTGACCAGTTTGATTAATTTGTGCACCAATTGCCAAGACTTGCACCAAAATTGATAAATCATGTTTAAAGCTAATTAATTTGAATCAAGAGCTTAAGTTAATTTTCCATGAAACTTGTTGAATATTTCATTAATGGAAATTGATATTGAATAACTGCATCACCTAAGACATCATTCCATGGGGTGGCATCACCTAAGACATCATTCCATGGGGTGGCACCCACAAGCCATAAATGCCAAAAATATCTGATTAAGCCCTCCCATGCCTCTTTAATGCCTCTCTATCTCAAATATTTATGAGGGCATTTATTGATTTTAGCCTCCAAAATTGAATAGATTCTTAGCCACACATCTTCATCTTGAAATAGACAGTTCGGGTTCATTCTGATCAAATGAGAAAATCTATAAATACAAGGCCTCACAACCATAATTTTAAACTTGGATAGTGTAAAGTTACCATGTACAAATGATTCCAAAGCCTCATACAATTAGTGTTATTATGCCAAATTGTTGAACCAAGCCAAAGCCATAACAAGCCGAAGGTGCCAAGGAGAGAAGGAGCCAAACAACTCCATTGATGAAGACTCTTTGATGCACAAGGCAAACAAGCCACTCTACGAACCATTTGGAAGCTCCAAGGAAGGTTTTTTTCATGTTTTAGTTGTTGCTTTCATATGTATGTTTGTTACTAAACTCCCCCTAGTGTCTAGGCCTAAAGATGTCATGCTTGTTAGTGTGTTATTTTCATTTTGATTTCATTTTGAACTAACACTTGATTTAACCTCCTCTCTTGAGTCAAATTCCTAGATCACATAAATCACGATTTTCACTGTTCAACTTGTTTTTTTTGGTTATAAATGATATATACTTATATTTTTATATTACTCATACTATATTAGTATACTCCATGGAATGCAATCGCACTGCTAGATTCCAATATACAGCGAGTAAAAATTTCTTATGTGTTTCTATTGACAAATCTTCCACAAATCAGATTTTCTCTTGCCACTTGGAAAGTTCTCGTCTCTAGCCAAGGAAGGAAGAATACATGGTTTTCCTTGACCAAAATAGGTCATTTCTACGGACTCTGCAGGCCATTTCTATAGACTCTGCAAGATTTCTACGGACTCAAGCAGGATTTCTACGGACTGTCTAAAGGAAATTTACAAGATCCTGACACTTAAGCGACAAAAGGGCCTTTACAACTTTTCCAATGGTAATTTCAAAAGCCAAGCAGCCCTTGCGAAGGGCAGGAAAGCACTTAGGGGCAAGAAAGACAAAGGCGAAGATATCTTTCGGACTTTTTGTCCAAATAAATTCAGAGACCACAGAGACAAAGGAAGTCCCGCACAAAAGGCAAGCCAAAGAGTAATTCGGAAAAGGGGCATTTTCAAAAGTTTCGAAGGGCAGGGTACCCTTCGAAAGGGACACTTTCAATATTCCCGAAGGGCAACTACCTTCGAGCAAGAGGAAGACCAAATTCAGAGACTTTTGCAAAAAGCCCGGGTGCCCTCCAATTTTTCCGAAGGGCACTGGCGGAGGACACTTGGTCGGTGTTGAAGGGCACTTGGTCGACGGAAGGGCATGTTTGGAATCCCGAAGGGCACATTTCGAAAGAAAAGTCAAGGTAAAGAATCCTTCGGACTTTTTGTCTGAAGGAATTCCTTCGGACTTTTTGTCCGAAGAAATTCGGGAGGCTTGCAAAAAGACAAAGTTCGAGAAAACAAAGAAAAAATTGGAAATAAAGACCAAAGCAAAACAAGAAAATGAATTCTTTCCGTCTTTTGTCCAAAGGAATTCCTTCGGACAAAAAGTCTGAAGAAATTCAGAGAATACATAAGTCTGAAGAAATTCGGACAAAGGCCCGTAAAATAAACCCGACGGAAGAAATCAATAGGGTTTCGGAAAAGTTAAAGGGCGAAGGAAGAAGAGATATCCTTTGGACTTTTTGTCCGAAGGAATTCCTTCGGACAAATAGTCCGAGGAAATTCTGAAGGCCACAAAGCAAAGTCCAAAGAAAAGCGAAAAAATAAGACTAAGGCGAGACAGAAGTCCGAAGAGAAATGCGGGAAATAAAGTCCGAAGGAAGCAAGAAATATATACAGAGAAGTCTGAAATAAGAAAACTAAGGGTGACGTCCCGCAGGCCGTCAAATTTTGACTGCGAGAAGTAACTGCTAGAACAAAGATAAAGCCAAAATTCCGAAAGATACGGCCAAACGGGTAAAAATATAGACAAATATATCCGAATATAGAATCTCGCTAGAAATAGATACGAACAGCAAACCAGAATAGAACAAAATACATGCAAACATTGGAGCTATTTTCCAACATCGGTCAAAGCTTCAGTTGACTGATTATTAAAGTCCTGTTCATCTCCGGCCAGCTCATGCATCCGAAAGTCTAACTCAGCTTCAGCAGGTGTTCCAAATTCGAACGACAAGTTGACTGATCCAGATTTAGAGTTGACTAATTGATTAAACGCCACGTCCACTAGAAGCTTTCCATGCGAAAGAGAATGATCTCTTCGTCCAACTAAGCTTAAATAACATTTAGCTCAGCTTTCAAATGCTACAACTCGACATCAAGCAGCTCATGTGGAGTTCTAAAATTGACATCTGCGTGGATTTTCATGCAAAAAAGAGGTGGGCGGTTCATGACAAAGATAACTTCGCTTCATCAAACGTAGAAGCTTCATGCAAGGACAAAAAGGAAAATATATTTTATTAAAAGGCCAAGTAAAGCCTTGAGTTAACCAAAGTGAATCTTTCTCTTCAAGTTTCTACCCCAATCTTTGGCCTCTTGTAATGTTTTATATAAAGGATTTCAGCCTTGATTAAAAATCATCCAATCTCTCTTGGTTAGACCAGACTCTGCCATTGGTGAGTTGTGTAACCTCTTCGATCAATAGAAGGACTGTACTTTCAAATTTCAAGCGTTGGCATAGTGTATATTTCTTCAAGAATTTGCATAAGTGGTAGAGTTCTCTCCCTTCCCAAATTCTGTTTCATACCTAGTTGCTATATTATCCTTGTGCAGGTCATGTTAAAGTGTTCTTTATTGTCTTTTGCTGAAATTGTAAGTGGATGTTAGGTGGCTGCAAAGTGTCTTGTATCGGACCTCTCTCCATCGTATTCCCTCAGGTTTTAGTTATTGGATCAAACCTCTGCATGAAATACTTATGCATAAGTGATTAATTTGAAGTCTAAGTCTTCCTTCTCCCTTGTTCGTTCAGTGTTCAAGGTTCCAAATTGAGTGGATCAAAATCTTGGTGTATCACCCCTTTTAGGTAGGAATTCCCCTTAAGTTTTCTTTCTCCCTTTTCCACGGTAGTCAGCAGCGTAGAGTAGGAATCTTCATTGATACATCATACAAGAACCAGCCTTCTCTAGAGGTTCTTCTCACTATTGAGACACCCACCCTCGTGAGAAGATCCCATTGTTTCTGCCGGATAGAGGACTGGCAATTTTGCGCATGTCCTCGAATCAGGGCGCAGCTCCAAGTTCACAACAGTTTCTATAACACAAACATTTAGTGTTAGTTTCTTAAGAGTGGCTGCTAGATGCATTGACTCTTCCCCTTAACAAAAATCGAACCAATTTTATTTGATTTCTGGTTATTTTAACTTGTCTGTAGATAACACGTAAATTTCATAATTTCTTGTTCTCAAAGTAACTTAGATGTGTGGGTTTAGTATCTTTGAGTGCCTTGAATAACAAAATGTGTGAGCTTTTCTGCCTTGTTTCATGTCACTTCCTCTTGAGATTATTGATTGGAAAAATACCAAGTCAATGCTTATGTGATTTATGGAAGGCAAAAGATTGTTCCTTACAAGTTAACGATTGTGTATAGGGTTAGTTTTTATCCTTTCTCCAATTTTGATTTTCCTCTAATTGAATGTTTTGGATGTAAATTGTGCATATTTCCCTGGTTTAACGTCTAGTGTATTGATGTACTGGTATACAACATTCACTTCTTAAGTCTTACTAGACATGGATCTACAATTGCAGAGCTGATTTCCTTTGGTTTTTAATATGAGCCAAAAACCATCTATTCCACTGTCCTTGTCGCATGGCTGAGGCATCTATAATTGTTGGTTTTGGTCAGTGGTTGGCAAGGTTCTCTACCTCCCTCTTTTGTGCTTAGCAATTGAATTGAAAGCACAATCCTTTCCCTATATCTTCACATTTGTGTGGCTGAAAATGCACATCAGAGAACCCCAAAAGCCATAGTATGGACTCTAAACCATGCAGGTGCATTATTGGGTGTTTTGATGCTTCATCCAAAACACAGATAAGAGAATGATTACATGATAAACATTGGTAAAAAAAAGAGCTAGGTATCAGACTTATAACAACCATGTGTCAAATTTTGTTTGTTTGGTGCTTCACTTAGATCACCTGAAAGCATTTTGTTCGAAAATCCTCTTAGATCAAAATTGTTGTTTGGTAATGCAGTGGAAACCCTTGACCTATGACACAAATCCATCCTGATTATGGGCCACTTAAGTGGTCAATGTCAATATTTAATTTTTTTCTACATAGTTTTATCCAGAAAATTGTTCTCATTATCATGGACTGTGGAAGCATCAAATCTCTCAATCTATGCCCTTATGGCAACTATAATTTACAGAGTCCTAAATTCTTCGCCCATCCCAACATACAACATTTTTGGTGACAACTCCCCTACTCCAAACTAAACTAGATACAGGATACCCATGGCGTACAATCTCATTTATCTCCCTCTCATAATTTGTATATATTCTCTATGCAATTGAAATGCCTGATATGTACCTCTATGCAATAGAAATGAATTTAAATTTAAAAAAAGAACTGTTTTTTCTCTTTTTCTACATTTTTTTGGCGGTTTTATGTTTTTCCAAAATTTCCCATTTTTTTCCGATTAATCGCAATTTTTTGAAAAAATGCTTAAACTTTTGATAAAACACTTTTTTCCCCAAACGATTTATGCTACTATGGTCTAAATAATCTCTTGTAGTTTCCGGTCATGAATTGTGATTTGGCTTGAATGGAAGAAGGATTACAAACTTGTGGTGAAGTGTTTGGACTGGACATGCCTTCATAGGTCCCCTTCCCTTGTGGGTAGTTAAACCTTTGAATCTTTTAATTGTACCTTTGTTAATGGTTAGTTTATGATTAGAGATGGCAATTCTTCGCTAAGGGATGCCTGGGGTAACCCCCCTGATTATGGCCATCGGATAGGAGGTGGGCCCCTCCTTGTTATGGCATTTTGGATGTCTTACATGGAGCTTCTTGCTGGTGCCTGCTTGGAGCTTTGGAAAATGATTGGAATGCTTCTTAGAATTTATTTATGTGGTTTTTATGCCTTGAAAAATATGTAAGTTGTTAATCGGAAAGGTTTGGAGATGTAATAAGTCTATTCATGCAAGATTAAGGTAACATCACCCTTGCACCTTCTTGTAATCTTTTGTAAAAAAATTGTATATGGAAAGGCAAAGCAATATATGAAAATCATTTATGCAAGAAATGTGTTGAAACGTGTTTTATGTTCAGTCATAAATGTATAAGAAAGAAGAAGGAATTGTTGCTTATGAAATTGCTTTGAAATTTGCTTAAGTAGCTTACATTCATAAAGGCCTAAAAGGTTGAACTACCCGATTGCATTGGGGAATGCAAGGTAGACCCTTCAAACCTAAACAATTTAATAAGCGTATAAAACTTTCAAAAACAGAATTTAGAGTCGAGGCCCACAAGGCAGCGAGAGCTTTTTTCCCTTTTCACCCTTCTTGTCTGTATGATATCCTAGTACTTCGTAGAGATGTTCCAAAATCTACCCAACCACATATTAAGTGATTAAAAAATAAAACTGAGACTAATCTAAAAATATCGATATAGCTTGATTATGAGCACGACTATGAGCTAGTCCTCTAGCTCCTCAAGCTCTCTTTCCCTTTTGTTTGATTAACCTTAGTTAAGTTGTTTGATCTTTACAAAGATTCATAAGGATTCTTAGGGCTTTCTTGATTTGATACGATCTAACGGCTCGAAAAGCCTAGATCCAACGATGGAGATGTGATACTCCATCCTCAAAGGGCTTGCCTAGGATATTTTAGGCACTTTATGAGGTCACATAAGACCTTATTGATATTTCATTTAGCCCTATATGGAAAAGCAACTCAACTTCAAACTTGTTTCAACCTAAGGTACGAATCTAGGCCTTTTGACTAGCCAGAATCGTTTGGGGTTCCGTTTGAACCCCATAAGGCATCAAAGAGGATCCTTCAATCCTAGACAATGCTAGCATTCCCAAATTAATTGTGGTTTCAAAATGAAACCTCAAGGCTAGGGGGGGCACTAGGGTCTTTTAGGCAATGTAAGGCATTCAGGTCATGATGGGTTGGTCAGCACAAGTGAGGCCGGCATAGGCATTGTGAAGACCATGCAACCTCCTATACATTGACAACCACACGTGTTTGTCCGCATGGCATACTTTGGTTAACATGTGAACCATCGCATGCCATCTTGAGTGTGCAATATGCATTCTTAAAAAAACAATTGCCATGTTTTTTGTTGTTTTATTCATGCAAAAAAATTGGCATGACACCAAGCAACTCTCATTGCAAAAGCTTGGTGGAACATTATCAGAACACAAATTTTCAGATGACCTTGAGAGAAAGACAAATGTTTCCCATGCAACCAAAGGGTAGTTGTGTTAATCTGCTATTTCTCTCCATAAAAAAATTCACAGACTATCAAGTACAGAGTCTGCTGCAATATTTTTTTCTGTGGTGGCGGAAACTTAAGGAGATATATTGAAATAGCAGCAAAACAGAATGATGGAGCTGAATTTCACCTACGAACGAGAGCCAACAATTTGTCCAATGTTTTAGCTTATTTTGTATTTGTTGAATAGCTCTATTCCACAAATCATTTCGTTGTTTCAGGTGAAAGGGTAAACCTAGATAGTTCATTGGAAGACTGTCCATGGTAGCGTGAACCTGGTAATCTAAACAACAAAATAACAATGGGAATGCAAAAACAAGTTTAGCTAGTGGAGCTGAAGGATTTGTGTCAAAATGATCCACTGAAATCCCCACGGCAATATGATACCAAAGATGAGAACTCTTGTGGTATAGTTTCCATCAATAGAATAATTTAATTGATATCATGACAAGCAACAATAATCCCATTTCACCAACAGTTTCTTGCTTCTATCCCTGCCACCTAGTGTGTGTTTAATATTGGGTAAATGAACAGATATTAAATTATCATCACAAGTAACACAAACATAGCTTTAATAAAAATATCAAAGGAAAAAGGAAAAACGAAAAGGCTTCTATTATTCTCTGAAATTCCACAATGAACAAGGATAAATTTAATGAACAATGAACTTGTTGAAAATCTCAACAACCGGCTCCATTTATTTATCAACTTTTAATTTTCCTTGCAGAAAATACCAACTTAAACTTCAATATTTCTCTGAAGGCTAAAATTTCTATTTTAAATTTAAAAGCTAAAGCTTTATTTAAAAGTGGGCCCAACCCACCATTATAAGAACTTGTAAATATAATGAAAGCAGCTAGTTAGGGGAGAAGTTACATAGCATGGGAATTAGCATGGGAATTAAAGTTAAAATATTTCATTTTATTAAAGGGAATGCATATAGAGCCAAACTTTATTAAAAAGCTTTTAAAAGAAGGATTTACAGGAAAGAAAAAGGGGAGCCCACCATTTTTAAATATTCAAAAAATAATACTTTCTCCTCTTTTATTAAGCTTTTACAGCAAGTAAAGAAGCGTGGGCACGAAAGGAATTTGCAACAAGCATATATGGACAGAGTTGGACAACATGGACAAACTCAAAACTTTGCAATTAGTTTCTCTTCTACTTTTGTACAGGGGCAGCTGAAGATTATTGACTTCTTCCTCTTCTTCTTGTATATATTGTATGAGCTCATTTGAGCAAAGGGTTGATATCCTAGACTTTCTAAGTCCCTATATTTTCAGAATTAAGATCTAAGCCTCTATTGTTTTTTGTGAAAAAATTGCTTCAAACCTTTCAATGAAATAGAATGTATTTTATGTAAACTGCATTGCAATTGATAAAAGCTCTTGTGGCTCTTGTTTATCTGCCCTCTAACTTTCTTCTTGCTTCTCTAACTCCATTCCCGCATTCGAGTTAGATCTCACCTCTTATATTCCTCTTCTACTTTTGTACATGGGCAGCTGAAGATTATTGACTTCTTCCTTTTCTTCTTCTATGTATTCTATCAGCTCTTTTGAGCAAAGTGTTGATATCCTAGACTTTCTAAGTCCCTATATTTTCAGAATTTAGATATAAGCCTATATTGTTTTCTACTATGTTACCGATACGGGTACGAGAATCGGATACATGGATACGACGATTTTTTTGGGGGGGTTTGGATATGGCTGGATACTGCCGTACAAAAATATATTTAAAAAATTAAAAAATATAAAAATATAGACAAATAAGCAAAATTAACCACATAATATGCATAGAAGAAACATATTAAGTTAAATAACCACAAAACATACTAATAATTCAATGCCAAATATCATAAGATTCAATTGTCGAACTTAGATTAGTCTTATTTATTATTACAAGTACATAATGCAAATGTTACAACTTACCAGTATGGACAAAAAAAAAGACAAAAGAAAATCCACTCTCTGTAGTTTGGTGAAGATTACAACGAGATGCCCTGGTGTTATATCAACTTAAGACTATGCCCAGTTCTCTTTTTGAGCTTATTCATGAGTTGAGCTTTTGTATTATACTTGTGCGTATGATCTTACCGTATGTACTGCACAGAAAGAGTCCTGGAGAACCATATTTTTGGGACATAAAGGATAAGCAAGAAAAGACGCTTGATTTCAACCTCTACTTCATCATGATCATGTTACAGACATTTATTCCCTGTATTCTGGCAAGGCTGAAACGCGATCCAATAACTGGAAGACTTGTTGACTTGCTCTGGCAACCTTCACAGCTGTTGTATACGGCCTTATAAAGAAGATATAAATGAATCGACTGAGGTTCAAGTTTAAAAAACAATCAAACACAGCCAACCATTGAAACTGCATACAGGTATTCATACTTTGTTTTGTTTTTTTGAAGTCCCTGTTTGACCTTTTATTAAGTAAAATTGAAAAAAAAAAAAAATGAAGATGGATACTCAGAAGATGAAGAGGATTTATCTCTGTTAGGATCTCTCCTTATTTTTCCTACCAAGATAAGGTCATCTACTAGCTCAGTAGCCAAGTCTTGAGCAGCAACAAGGTCTATGTGTCTAACCCGTCTCAGCAAGAAACTCACTTCAGGCAGCTGTGAGTTGATGAAGAAACACTTGAATTCCTGAGGTGTCGGCTAGGCGATCATGGGAATCCTGTGGCTCAGCTTGTCGAACCTGGCAATGAACTCCCTCATAGGTTCATGGGGCTCCTTCATCTGTGTGAGCTAGGCTAGCAAGGCATGTGCATCTTTTGCAGGCTTGAACTTGGCTTCAAACTCGGCTTTGAGTGTATCCCAGTCAGTCACTGATCCAGCTTGCAGATGGTAGAACCAGTCTGCAACAGCACCTTGTAGTGTCTCCACAAAAAGCCTGACTGCCACGTCTTCAAATTCCACCCCTATAACACCACAGGGTATGCTGAAGGCTGCAATGTGTTCATCAAGGTGAACTATCCCATCACCAAAGAATTTGAGGAAATTCTTTCTTGAACTACGTGGGAGTTCATGCAGAGATGGAGTCAAGTTGAGTGGGCCAAAAGAGTTACCCCAAAGGCCTCGAACTGCTATGATTTAATTATGTAAAACAGGGATAACAAACCTGGGTGGAGTGGCCAGATTGTGAATCAAAAATGGAAAAGAGCAGGATCTGCTTCAGCTTGAAGATTGAGACTTCAAACTGCGCACTCTTCCCAGCGGCTCTAGTTTTGCAGACCAGATAATATAACGGAGATGGAGGAAGATGGTAAGGCTATAATGATAATGGGTAAGACATGGAACGGAGTCGCCAGAGTCTGTAATATAATGGATAAGGGAAGGAACTGCTTCAATCTGAAACTTGAGGCTTCAGACTACACATTCATCGCCAGCGGAGTCGCCAAAAACTGCTGGGTGAATATTTTGTCAATCAACGTACTGATCAACAAAATAGGTCTGATCAACCACAGCAGGAAGATTGGTCGGCCAGGTGTGCAGCTTTATTACATCAACCGGAGACATCTCTCCTCTCATTAAGGGGAGGTTCCCTATTAAATATACGGAGGCTATATACTATATATATAAGCTAGAAAAAATACATGGGGGCAGAATAAACCATCCATCTCTCTTCTTTCAGAGATAATGCACACAAACAAAAGAGAAAATCCTGGTGTAAACACTGAAGGCACTTCTCTTCTTTTAAAAGCGTTCTTGCAAGAAACAGCAGGAGTTTCTTTCAAGTAGTAGAAGTAACTGGTGCCAAGGGCGTGGTAACCAGCAATCTAAATTGTAGCACAAAGTCTCCACCTTGACTGCCCAAGAGTGAGGTACGAAGAACAATGGGAGCACAAAGTCGTCCCAAGGTCCTTTACACAGAAACGGAAAAAAAAAACACACACACACTGGAGACGACTATGACAGCGCAAAGTCTGAAGGTAGTTGGCTTCAAAACACCTTCCTTATCGCCTCCACTAGTTCTGCTTGTTAAATCAAACAAACAAGAATGTTTTAAGAAGACAGACATAAGAACAATCTCCTAATGTAGCACAAGCTATAACAGCACAAAGTCTGCAAGTAACTTGCTTTCTCATTCAATCAAAGAAATATGAACTACAATCTGAGCTCAAAGTCTCAGTAATGCCTTTCAATTTGGACAAAGTTTCGCTTCTGGTAAGGGGAAGATCTCCTTAAAACAATAAAAGAGATTACAATATATAGCCACCAAGCAAGGCTTGGCGCTCTCTCCCATGGGACGACCCATGCTGCAGTCAATGCCTTCAATGTGCCTTCAGTTCTGCCTGGAAGGACCATGCTTGGAACAGTGCGTCGCCTTAACTATGGCGTGTCTATTCATCTAATATGTCTTTTCCTAGGTCTGGATCATCTGATATGTCCCCTCTGACGTCTGCGCAGCTGTCCATTTTGTATTTACTCCAAAGGAAACTAACAAATCCCACCTTCGATGTTTGCAAGCTCGAAAATCTACTTTGTGGACTGTTCCATCTACTGGAATAACTTTTGCGCAGATATTTCGGGCTTTTCCCACTTTCCGCTTTTGTCTTTCCCAACTTTGTCTCTTCCTGTTGCGATTTGAAATATCAAGCTATCTTTTCATCCAGTCACTTGGTTCTTCCTTCAAATTCCGCGCTTTATTTGAATTTCAACAGATATTCCCTTACCTTAAATTTGACGTCTACGAGGACGTCATTGGTTGACTGATTCAACGGTTCGAGTGGCCTTCTCAACTCTTTGATTCAATCGCTTTCTTGGTTCAATCGCTTTCTTGCTCCTTGGTTGAACCATTGCTTTCATTTGAACTTGCCTTTGGAATCATCCATGTTGCTTCTCTCTTTGCTTGAGGCCGCCTTTGAACTGCTTGAACCTGTGAACCATTGAACTTTGAACTCTTTCGGTTCAAGGTTCAATCGGTTCATTGGTTTTTTCCTCTGCCCGTCACTTCCTTGTTCTTTCTAAGCTCTTTGATCTTCATTGCTCTGGTTGAACCTTTGAACCTGTGAACTCGTTGAACCTTTTGGTTCAAGGTTCAACAGTTCATTCTTTTTATTTGGCTAAGTCCTTTTGATCTTTTTGAACCAAACGCGTTGAACCATTTGGTCGTTGAACCTGTTGAACTATTGAACCAAAGTGGTTCAATGGTTCAACGATTCAATGGTTCAAGCCTTCTTCTCTTTGATAAGTGTTTTGAAGCCGTTGAACCTAGAAGCAGTTGAACATGTTGCACCTTTGCCGAAGCACCACTGTTGCTGACGGCGTTGAACCTTGAACCCATTGAACCCTTGAACAAAAAGAGTTCAAGGTTCAACGGTTCAATGGTTCAATCCTTGCTTAGAAGCTTGCCGATGAACTCTTTTGGTTGAACCAAGCCATTGAAACAATCTCGAAAATGACCAAGTGTTGGAAACTTGTTCTTTCCTGCAGAGTCTGTAGAAATCAACCTGTGAATTCCGTAGAACTGAGTTCGTAGTTTTCTCTAAGTTTTATCTCGAGCCTTGAAAGAGTCCGTAGAAATGAGCCTGCGGAGTCCATAGTTTTAAGCCTGCAGAGTCCCTAGTTTTAAGCCTGCAGAGTCCGTAGATTTCTCAAAAAGCTTTGAAAAATGAAGACCCTGAATGCTCATAACAATTTTTGAAAGGGGAAGAGAGGATTTTGGTCTGTAGGACCAAAATAGTTCAAGTGTCCCAAAAATGAGTGATATTTTTAGGGGACAACAGCTGGCTCCAGTTGGGGAACTTCCATCAGTTGTTAACTTGGAACAACTGAGGGGAGTAGAAACCAAAATCTCTAGTGCCTTGAAGTGTGTCATTGGGCTATAGAGTCATGCTACCCAAAAAAAAAGGCTCCAAAAACGAAAACGAAAAGCATAAAACAGAACTAAAGACTATACATATGTACAAATGATCTTATCTGATGCCTCAAGATTTGAAGCGCTTCAGATGCCGCCCACTGCGAGACAGTGAAAATGGTGTGCCATCTTGATAAACCAGTAGGAAACCATTTTGTCCCCAAAAACAGTGACAGGTGAATGCAACTCTCCACCAGGAAACCAATTTTTTGTCTTCCTCTTGGCTCTTTCTTCTTCTTGCCCCATGGCAGGACGTGGTCTTCAAATTGAAAACCATAACTCCTTGCTCTCTTGGCGAAGAGTTCCTTTTGCTGACTTTGGAATACAGCAATATGGTCCACCACCATAGCTTGTTGTTCTGCTGGTCCAGTCCAGCACATGCTTTGATTGTCAGCATCAGACCCCTGACAAACCATCAGCTCAGCGTCTCCTTTGGTGTGAAAGAGTTTGACCTCTTCACCCTGAGCAGTTTTCATTCCGAGCAACAGAGATCCGCATCCAATTGTGGAAGAATTGCAGCGATCGGATTTCAGGATCCAAGCATCATCAGAAGCTAATCTTCTATCAGATTTCTCTTCATGGGAGATAGAAGATCCTTCTTGATTTGTACTGCGCCCTACCAATTTTTCTAATGCCTTGTTTGGATGAAATCCTAGATTGCCAGCTACAGAACTTTCATCAGCTAAGACATGGGCGTCCTCTGTGGTCAAGAAGTAATTACCCCTGCTTGAAGGCTCAAACAGAATTTGAGCAGCAGGAGCTGACTTTGGGTAACCACAATCTTTGCCTCAGACAAGTCCGCCCCTGGTTCTCCACCAATGTTTAATTGCTCAGGATTGGCTTGCAGGGATTCAAACTCAGTCATTTGAATTTTGGATTTCTTAACATGATCAATCATGACAAATGACTGAGATGGACTTGGAAGAGAGGATGGGAGTTCATCTTTTTGGTTTTTGGGAGGGGGAGGACTGATCTGCGAATTTGAAATAGAAGGTGCAGAGATGTTCGATGTACTTACTTCTTTGGCAATCACCAGCTCCTTTGACTGGAAAGGAAGAGGGGTTCTCTGCTCAGCAATTGAAATTGTTGGTTGGGGCCGCTTCTCTGTCTTCTCTTTGTTGGCCTGCTGGGCTGACTGATTCTCGGACTTGGTGAATACTGCGTATAATCCTGTGCCTCAGCTTGTCGAAACTGGCAATAAAATCCCTCATAGGCTCATGAGGCTCTTTCTACATCTGAGTGAGATGGGCCAACAAGGCATGTGCATCTTCTGCAGGCTTGAACCTAGCTTCAAATTTGTCTTTCAGAGTGTCTCAATCAGTCACTGATCCAGCCTGCAGGTGGTAGAACCAGTGTGCAGCAGCGCCTTGTAGTGTCTCTACGAATAGCCTAATCGTAGTCTTCAAATTCCACCCCTATTACACCGCAGGCTATGCTGAAAGCTGCAATGTGTTCATCAGGATGAACCTTTCCATCACCAAAGAATTTGGAGAAATTCTTCCTTGAACTGCGTGGAAGCTCATGCAGACGTGGAGTCAAATTTAGGGGACCGAAAAAATTACCCCAAGGGCCTTGAGCCATGATTTGATTATGTAAAAGTGGGACCACTAATCCAGGTGGAGCATGGACAGGCAAAGCTCAGCCAGCAGCAGAAAAAGAAACTCTGCCTTGTGTTGGTGGCCTGGTAGGGCTAAGAGAAAGACTCCTAGTTCGTCCAAGGTAAGGTTGTGGAGAAAACAACTAAAAATTACTCTACTGCACCAACTCAAAAACAAGGTCAACAACATCTTGGGATTTCTGGCCTCTGGTATAACGTGGAGTTGCCCAATTGCAGAACAAAAAATGGAAAAGAGCAAGATATGCTTCAGCTTGAAGTTTGAGACTTCAAACTGCGCGTTCTTCCCCAGCAGAGTCGCCAAAAACTGTTGGGTGAATATTTTGTCAATCAGCGTACTGATCAACAAAATAGGTCTAATCAACCACAGTAGGAAGATTGGTCGGCCAGGTGTGCAGCTTTACTACATCAATCGGAGACAAATCTCTCCTCTCATCAAGGAGAGATTCCCTATAGATACGTAGGAGCTATATACAATATAAATAAGCAGAAAATAACACATGGGGACAGAATAAACCATCCATCTCTCTTTTTCAGAGATGCACACAGACAAAGGAGAAAATCCTGGTGTAAACACTGAAGGCACTTCTCTTCTTTCAGAAGTGTGCTTGCAAAAAACAGCAGGAGTTTCTTTCAGATAGTAAAATAACCAGTGACCAAAGGGCGTAGTAACAACAGGATGAAGCAGAACGCAAAGTTTCCATCTCAATTGCCCAAAGAGTGTATCACAAAGGATAATGGGAGCACAAAGTCGCCCCAGAATCCTCAACACAAAAAGAAAAGAAAAACACAGACTGAAAGCAATTCTGAAAGCACAAAGTCTTCTCACAGTTGGTTTCAAGACACTTCCCTATTACCTTCACTAATTTTGCTTACCAAATTAAATGAATAAGAACACCTTCAGAAGACAGACATAAGAATGATCTTCTAAAATGATACAAGCCACAACAGCACAAAGTCTGTAAAAAACCTGCTTTCTCATTCAGATAAAAATGAAAATGAAATTACAACCTGAGCTCAAAGTCTCAATCTTCTTTCAAAATGCGCAGAGTTTCGCTCTTGTAAAATCAAAGTCTCTCTCTTACAAATGAGAGAATTAACTAACTTATATCCACTACGCAAGGATTGGCGCCTTTTTCCATGGGACGGCCCATGCTGCAGTCAATGTCTTCAATGCATCTTTAGTTTTGTTTGGAGAGACCATGTTGAGAACAGTGCGCTGCCATAACTATGGGGTGTCCCTTCATTTGATATGTCTCCTCCTTAATATGGACCGTCTGGTCCTTTGCATATTTGTCTTTACTTCATGGAAGAAAACAGGCCGCGTCCTTGGTTTGGTGCACTCAGAAGTCTACTCGATCCACTGTTCCACCTACTGAAAATAACTCTTTCGAAGACATTTCTGGTCCTTTGCATCGATCTTCTCTCTTTGAGTCTTCGAGCTCTCTTTTCAGTCAATCGCTTGATTCAGGTTGAACCTTGAACCCGTTGAACCACTGAAAGTTCATCGATTCATTGGTTCATTCTGTCTCTTTTGTTCTATCGCTTCTTGGTTCAATCGCTTCTTCGCCCCTTGGTTGAACCATCCGTTGAACAACTTGTGTGCCGCTTTTTCTTTGACTGAGGCCGCCTTTGAACTTTTCAACCATGTTGAACCATTGAACTTTGAACTCTTTCGGTTCAAAGTTCAATCGGTTCATTGGTTTATTCTGTGTTTCGCTCAAACACTGCTTCCTTTATCTTTCTAAGCTCTGGTTGAACCTTTGAACCTTGAACCCATTGAACCTTTTGGTTCAACGACTCAATGGTTCATTTGATTCATCCGTTGAAGCCCCTTTTTGTCTAAGTCCGTGAAAGTTCCTTTCTGCGTCTTTGTTCGGGCTTTTAAAACGGTCCTTTCTCTGTCGCCAAGTGCCCCCCGCAAGGGTACTTGTCCTTCGGGCTTCAACTTCTCCGACGGGTTCTTACTTCTTCGGCGGGCTTTTTCCGTCAGGCAAAAAGCCCGAAAGAATTCCTTCGAACAAAATGTCCGAAGGAAAGTTTCTTGTTACTTGGCCATTCGTTCTTTCCTCTTTCTTCGGACTTTTTCTTCGGGTGAATTCCTTCGGACAAAAAGTCCGAAGGAATTTTGTCTTAACATTTTTCCAAAAAATCTTCTCGAAAGTATTCTTTCGGCCTCTTGGACTTAGCCATTTCCATCGGACAAAAAGTCCGAAAGAATTGTTCTTTTAAGGCCTTTGAACAAATCCGAAGGAATTCTGTCTTTTCTTTGACCTTCGAACCAATGTTCCCTGCCCTCCGCACGGGCACTTGCCTTTTTCGCTTTGGGGAAGCCCCTTGAACCTGCCGATTTAACCAACTTTGGTTCAACGGTTCAATGGTTCAATAGGCTCATCTTTCGTTATTTAGCTAAGTCCTTTTGATCTTTTGCACCAAGCGTGTTGAACCAACTTGGTCGTTGAACCCATTGAACCTTTGAACCAAAGTGGTTCAAAGTTCTTTGGTTCTAGCCTTTGTCCTTTATCATTTGCCGATTGAACTCTTTTGATTGAACCGAGGCGCTGAGAACGACTAAGTGTTAGAAACTTGTTCTTTTTGACTGAACTCGCCTACAAAAGCTTTTTAACCTGTTGACACTGTGAATCCTTTTACGGAAAAAGCTTAAAATGAGGAATTTGAAAGCTCAGAACAAATTTTGAGAAGGGAAGAGAGAAATTTTGGTCTGTGCAAGGCCAAAATAGTCGATAGGTTATCCCAAAAATGAGTGGCATTTTAAGGGGACAACAGCTGGCTCCCAGTTGGGGAACTACCTTCAGTTGGAAACTTGAAACACAGCTGAGAGGAGTAGAAACCAGAATCTCCAGTGCCTTGAAGTGTGTCATTGGGCTATGGAGTCGCACTACCCAAGAAGAAGCTCCAAAAACGAAAACGAAACGAACAAAACAGAATAAAAGACTATACAAATATACATATGTACAGGGGAACTCATCCGATACTTAAAGAGTTGAAGTGCTTCAGATGTTGCCCATTGTGAGGCAGAGAAAAGAGTGTCTTCTTGATACTTCAACAGGGAACTGTTTTTACCGTTGAGCTGATGAATAGTAAAAGGGCCCCTCCACAGGGAATCAAACTTTCTGTGCATCCCCTTTGGTTCTCTTCTCTTGTCCCACAGCAGGACTTGATCTCCAATCTAGAAATCACGATTCTTTGCCTTCTGGTCGAAGAGCTTCACCAAACTTTGATGGGCGGCAATTCGGTCCACCACTGCAGTTCTCTACTCATTCAGCTCAGCAAGGCAACTGATCCTCTTCTCAAGTGAGCTCTCATACGTTTGATCTTCAATCGCCTTAGCCAATTTCAATGCTGGCAATTCCAAAGTGATTGGTATCTCAGCATTGACACCATACAAAAGTTGGAATGGAGACATACCAATTGCTCTCTTTGGTGTAATTATGTCTGCCCATAGAGCATCAACCAATGCCTTATGCCAAGTCCTTTGGTTGTCATCCACCAGCTTCTTGATGATAGTCACCAAATTTTGATTGCTTAACTCACCCTGTCAATTCCCTTGTGGAAAGTAATCAGAGGAATCGGAGAGTGTAATTCCATAGTAGAAGCAGAATTGAGTAATCTCCTGAGAAGTGAAACACACTGCATTGTCAGTGACAATTTTGACTGGGACCCCAAACCTGGACATGATGTTCTCTTTGAGGAAATTGCATACTACTTCTGAAGTAGCATGTTTGGTTGGAACTGCTTCCACCCATTTGGTGAAGTAGACTGTTGCCGTGAGGACATAGTCATGTCCAGCACTTGATGATGGGTTTACAGCTCCAATAAAATCAATTCCCCATTGCTGGAATGGCTCCTCTATGATCACTGGTTCGAGGGGCAAGGCAGCTAGTTTGGGTCTTCCAACAAACTGCTGGCACAGTTCACATCCCCTGACCCACTTGTATGCATCTTGAAAGAGAGTTGGCCAATAATACCTGGCTCGTAGGATCTTATGGGCAGTCACAGGGGCAGAAAAATGTCCTCCACAGGCCAAATTGTGGAAGGACTTCAGAAGTCGGCTTTGTTGCTCCTTGTCCACACAGCGAAAGAACGTTCCATCAAGGCTCCTCTTGTACAGGCCGGTGTCCCAGAGGATGAAATTAGCAGCTTTCAGCATGATTGTTCTCCTTTCTTTATAAGATAAGTGAGCAGGACATTCACCATAAGTAAAAAAATGAGCAATACCTGAATACCACTCATCTGTGGTGGAGACAAAGAGGACTGTTGGTGTCACCCACTTATGGTTCTTCATGCTCTGTTCCTCTTAGCTTGTTATCGGCAATTAGTTGGCATAGCCCCTTTTTGCGTACCAGCTTTGTTGGCTTGATGATCAGATCGAACTCCTAGATCATTGCAACCCAATTGCCTCTTTTCGTCTCACACTCCTGCTGAGTCAGTATAGATTTCACTGTGGTGTCAGGGACCAAAGCAGTAACTCGAGAATTGAAGATGTAGAGACGAAAATGTTTCACGGCCTTCACCACTACGTAAGCGTGCTTCTCCATATTTGAGTACTTCAGCTCATGAGCTTTGAGAGGACAGCTCATTAAGGAAATGGGAGATTCCATACCTTCTTTATTCTGTTGAACCAGAATAGCTGAAAGCGTATGTTTTGAAACATCGCTGTAAATGGTGAACTCTTTGCTATAGTCTGGACAACCCAAAATTGGAGCATGGGCAATGGCAGTCTTGATATCCTCAAAAGCCGACTTGCCTTCTTCAATCCAGCTGAAGGTGGCCTTTCCCTTCATCATGTTTACAATGTGCCTGGTCTTCTCGGCAAATTCGGGGATGAATCTCCGTAAGAAATTCACCTTTCCAAAGAAAGAGTGAACAGCAGTCTTGCTTGTGGGCAAGGAAAGTTCTTGGATAGACTTGACTCTGTCTGAGTCAATCTTTATGCCTCCTTTAGACACGTGTCCGAGAAGTTTCCCCTCTGTTACTCTGAAAACTGACTTCTTGAAATTTAAGGAAATGCCATTCTGGCGGCAGCGTTCCAGCACTTGTTGCAAATGGCTCACATTATCTGGGCGATGCTTAGAGAATACAGTCAAGTCATCAAGATAAACTACGATGAACTTACCCATCTCATCCTTGAAGGCAAGGTCCATTGCTCTTTGGAAAGTGGCGCCAGCATTTATCAAGCCAAAAGGCATCCTTTTAAACGCAAACGTGCCCCAAGGTGTGGTGAAAGCGGTCTTATGCTGGTCTGCTTCACCAACTTCGACCTAATTATATCCTGAGAAGCCATCTAACATTGATAACATCTCTGAGCCCGTCACTGTCTACAGCACTTGATCCATTCTTCTTCCTTACAGGCACTATATTGGCAATCCATGTGGAATGATGGATTGGGAAGATTATCCTAACATTTAGCATTTTTTGTATCTCAAATAAAATAGTACCTGATATTTTTGGATTATAATGCCTGGACTTTTGCCTGTAAAGTGTTGAATCAGCCTTGAGAGGGATGTGTCAAATTTCATCAGGCCGGAGTGATTTCAGGTCAGCATAGGAGTACGCTAGGACATCCATGTATTCGTTGAGCAAAGAGGTGAACTTGAAACGCTCTTCAGGAGTACAACATTTTCCAATGTTCACCATCTTGGGGTCTTCCTTGGTTCCCAAATTTACTTGATCAAACTTCTGAGATGAGCTTGAATCCATTGGCTGTTGTCTGATGAATCTATCATGCTTATCAAACAGTTTCTCAAGGGAAACCAGGCCTTTGGGAATCTTATTCCCTTTCAGTTGCAAGAACTCCTCACCTGTGTCTACATTTGATTCAGGAGCTGTTTCACACTTCTGAGGTCCACTGCCTTCAAAATGCAGTCATTCAAAGCTGTCTTTTTGCTCCAGGAAGGAAATGATTTGGTCGTCATTGTTAAATACCTGCCAATGACTGGCGTTGTCAGGTACACTTGGCCGAAAGACTACCTCAATCGTGTACTTGTCTCCTTTGAAATCTGGGTGGGGGACCAAGAGAGTCGCTGAAACAGCCAATGCATCCGCCCGGTCATTGAATTCTCTGGGAACTGCAGAGATGCTGAAAGCATCAAAGTCTTCAAGTTGGTCCCAGACTAGATTGCAGTAATGACGCAATCTTTCATTCTTGGTTTGGTACAGATTCTTTACCTGACAAACCACTAGTTCGGCATCTCCTTTAGTATGAAGGAGCTTGATGCCTTTGTCTCGAGCGGCTCTCAATCCAAGCAGCAAAAACTCATATTCAGCTGTGTTATTCGTGTTGCTGAATTGCAATTTATAAGGTGAGCGAAAAATATCTCCTTGAGGAGATATTAACACAACCTCGGCTCTTAAACCAGTGGAAGTGCAGCTGCCATCAAATTCAAGAATCCATACCTCATTTGATACTGATTTCCTTTTGGATTCTTCTTCACCCCAGGGTGGAGATACTTCCACACTTGCCTTGTGCTCAGCGAATTCCTCTGTTGTTCCAGCTGAATGCATTTCCAGGCTGTTATCTGCAGTAGCTTCATCAGATGTCTCATGAACTCCATCCGTATACAGAAAGTAGTTACCCATGCCTGAAGACTCAAACAGAATTTGAGCTTCAGGTGCTGAGGTCTGGATAACCACATATTTCGCTTCCTTCTCAGGGAGCAGCGTCTTCATAACACCTTTGACTGGAATCCTAGCCTCTGATAAATCCATGCTCAATTCACCACCATCCCTGCAAAAATTCCGCCCGAGAAGGATGCCATATGATGTTGGGACGTCTGCTACCTAGACAGTCATCTTGATTCTTTTGTCTGGAAAGGCAGCAAACGCAAATTGGGCATCTTTAATTTGTCCCAGCAAAGGCACTTGCTTGTTCTCCATGGAGAAGCATCTACCAAAAGTTTTGGTCAATGTGAGGTCAAGGGATTCGGCCACTTTAGCAGGGATGACATTGTTTGAAGCTCCAGAATCAATGATGCAATTATCCAGCTGATGTCCATTTATCAACAATGAGACATAAAAAGGTTCAATCCTACCAGGAGCAGCAGGGGGAGCGAGGACAAGGTTGTTTCTGGTGGGTGCATTCCTGGCAGTATCATGTGTCACTTTGGGAATTGCTCGTTCAACAGGGACATTCTGGTTTTTAACACATTGAACCAGTCTGTCTAATTGCTTGGGATGGGACTGCAGAAATTCAAATTCAGACATTTGAATTTTGGTTCTCTTTATATGGTCAATGATATCAAATGTTTGGAATGAGCTAGGAGCAGAGGATGGGAGTTCATCCTTTTGATTTTTGAAAAGGGGGACTGGACTGCGAAATTGAAGTAGAAGGCGTAGGGGCATTTGGGGTACCTACCTTTCTTGAAATCACCGAGTCCTTTGGCTGGAAAGGAAGAGTGGATCCCCGCTTAGCAATTGAAATTGTTGGTTGAGGTTGCTCCTCTGCTTTCTCCTTATCAGCTTGTTGAGCTGATTGATTCTTGGACCGGGTGAATACAACATATGACCCCTCAGCTGCATTGCCTTCACTCCTGGGTTCATCTTGATAGTTCAAGAAACCAATATGGGAGTCGCCAGCTAATTCTTCTTCTTCCTCAGTGAAGAGATTAGCATCATTTTCAAGATTTAACTCAGGTTGGAATGAGAAATCCGCTTCAGCTTCAAAATATCCAACTACCGAGTTGTTTGGAGGCGCTTCAAAGGCGAGGTTCCTCTGTGGAGGAGGAAGGCGATTTTGTTGTCCCTGATTTTTTGCAGCATTGCCTTGGTACGCCTGATTCTGAAATGTCCTCCTGGGCATATCTTCGTATGCAAGAGCAGATGACATCCCTTGCGCAATTTGCTTTCTGAGAGCTAGTATTTCATTTGCTAGCTTTTGTACTATTGGGTCAGTGGTGACTGTAGGCGAATACTCAGAAGATGAAAAGAATTTACCTTTATTATGGTCTCTCTTTATCTTTCCTGCTAAGATAAGGTCATCTTCTACCTCAGTAGCCAAGTCCTGAGCCGCAGCAAGGTCTATGTGTTTGGCCCGTCTCAGCAAAAAACTCACTTCAGGGAGTTGTGAGTTGATGAAGAAGCATTTGAGGTTCTGAAGTGTCGGCTGGGCAACCATGGTAATCATGTGCCTCAGCTTGTCGAACCTGGCAATAAAATCCCTCATAGGCTCATGAGGCTCTTTCTACATCTGAGTGAGATGGGCCAACAAGGCATGTGCATCTTCTGCAGGCTTGAACCTGGCTTCAAATTTGTCTTTCAGAGTGTCTCAATCAGTCACTGATCCAGCCTGCAGGTGGTAGAACCAGTGTGCAGCAGCGCCTTGTAGTGTCTCTATGAATAGCCTAATCATTGTCTTCAAATTCCACCCCTATTACACCGCAGGCTATGCTGAAAGCTGCAATGTGTTCATCAGGATGAACCTTCCCATCACCAAAGAATTTGGGGAAATTCTTCCTTGAACTGCGTGGAAGCTCATGCAGACGTGGAGTCAAATTTAGGGGACCGAAAGAATTACTCCAAGGGCCTTGAGCCATGATTTGATTATGTAAAAGTGGGACCACTAATCCAGGTGGAGCATGGACAGGCAAAGCTCGGCCAACAGCAGAAAAAGAAACTTTGCCTTGTGTTGGTGGCCTGGTAGGGCTAAGAGAAAGACTCCTAGTTCGTCCAAGGTAAGCTTGTGGAGAAAACAACTAAAAATTACTCTGCTACACCAACTCAAAAGCAAGGTCAACAACACCTTGGGATTTCTGGCCTCTGGTATAACGTGGAGTTGCCAAATTGCAGAACAAAAAATGAAAAAGAGCAAGATCTGCTTCAGCTTGAAGTTTGAGACTTCAAACTGCGCGTTCTTCCCCAGCAGAGTCGCCAAAAACTGTTGGGTGAATATTTTGTCAATCAGCGTACTGATCAACAAAATAGGTCTAATCAACCACAGTAGGAAGATTGGTCGGCCAGGGGTGCAGCTTTACTACATCAACCGGAGACAAATCTCTCCTCTCATCAAGGAGAGATTCCCTATAAATACGTAGGAGCTATATACAATATAAATAAGCAGAAAATAACACATGGGGACAGAATAAACCATCCATCTCTCTTTTTCAGAGATGATGCACACAGACAAAGGAGAAAATCCCGGTGTAAACACTGAAGGCACTTCTCTTCTTTCAGAAGTGTGCTTGAAGAAAACAGCAGGAGTTTCTTCCAGATAGTAAAATAACCAGTGACCAAAGGGCGTAGTAACAGCAGGATGAAGCAGAACGCAAAGTTTCCATCTCAATTGCCCAAAGAGTGTATCACAAAGGATAATGGGAACACAAAGTCGCCCCAGAATCCTCAACACAAAAAGAAAAGAAAAACACAGACTGAAAGCAATTGTGAAAGCACAAAGTCTTCCCACAGTTGGTTTCAAGACACTTCCCTATTACCTTCACTAATTTTGCTTACCAAATTAAATGAATAAGAACACCTTCAGAAGACAGACGTAAGAATGATCTTCTAAAATGATACAAGCCACAACAGCACAAAGTCTGTAAAAACCCTGCTTTCTCATTCAGATAAAAATGAAAATGAAATTACAACCTGAGCTCAAAGTCTCAATCTTCTTTCAAAATGGGCAGAATTTCGCTCTTGTAAAATCAAAGTCTCTCTCTTACAAATGAGAGAATTAACTAACTTATATCCACTACGCAAGGATTGGCGCCTTTTTCCATGGGACGGCCCACGCTGCAGTCAATGTCTTCAATGCGTCTTTAGTTTTGTTTGGAGAGACCATGTTGAGAACAGTGCACTGCCATAACTATGGGGTGTCCCTTCATTTGATATGTCTCCTCCTTAATATGGACCGTCTGGTCCTTTGCATATTTGTCTTTACTTCATGGAAGAAAACAGGCCACATCCTTGGTTTGGTGCACTCAGAAGTCTACTCGATCCACTGTTCCACCTACTGAAAATAACTCTTTCGAAGACATTTCTGGTCCTTTGCATCGATCTTCTCTCTTTGAGTCTTCGAGCTCTCTTTTCAGTCAATCGCTTGATTCAGGTTGAACCTTGAACCCGTTGAACCACTGAAAGTTCATCGATTCATTGGTTCATTCTGTCTCTTTTGTTCTATCGCTTCTTGGTTCAATCGCTTCTTCGCCCCTTGGTTGAACCATCCGTTGAACAACTTGTGTGCCGCTTTTTCTTTGACTGAGGCCGCCTTTGAACTTTTCAACCATGTTGAACCATTGAACTTTGAACTCTTTCGGTTCAAAGTTCAATCGGTTCATTGGTTTATTCTGCGTTTCGCTCAAACACTGCTTCCTTTATCTTTCTAAGCTCTGGTTGAACCTTTGAACCTTGAACCCATTGAACCTTTTGGTTCAACGGCTCAATGGTTCATTTGATTCATCCGTTGAAGCCCCTTTTTGTCTAAGTCCGTGAAAGTTCCTTTCTGCGTCTTTGTTTGGGCTTTTAAAACGGTCCTTTCTCTGTCGCCAAGTGCCCCCCGCAAGGGTACTTGTCCTTCGGGCTTCAACTTCTCCGACGGGTTCTTACTTCTTCGGCGAGCTTTTTCCGTCAGGCAAAAAGCCAGAAAGAATTCCTTCGAACAAAATGTCCGAAGGAAAGTTTCTTGTTACTTGGCCATTCGTTCTATCCTGTTTCTTCGGACTTTTTCTTCGGGTGAATTCCTTCGGACAAAAAGTCCGAAGGAATTTTGTCTTAACATTTTTCCAAAAAATCTTCCCGAAAGTATTCTTTCGGCCTCTTGGACTTAGCCATTTCCATCGGACAAAAAGTCCGAAAGAATTGTTCTTTTTAGGCCTTTGAACAAATTCGAAGGAATTCTGTCTTTTCTTTGACCTTCGAACCAATGTTGTCTGCCCTCCGCACGAGCACTCGCCTTTTTCGCTTTGGGACAGCCCCTTGAACCTGCCTATTGAACCAACTTTGGTTCAACGGTTCAATGGTTCAATAAGCTCATCTTTCGTTATTTAGCTAAGTCCTTTTGATCTTTTGCACCAAGCGTGTTGAACCAACTTGGTCGTTGAACCCATTGAACCTTTGAACCAAAGTGGTTCAAAGTTCTTTGGTTCTAGCCTTTGTCCTTTATCATTTGCCGATTGAACTCTTTTAATTGAACCGAGGCGCTGAGAACGACTAAGTGTTAGAAACTTGTTCTTTTTGACTGAACTCGCCTGCAAAAGCTTTTTAACCTGTTGACCCTGTGAATCCTTTTACAGAAAAAGCTTAAAAATGAGGAATTTGAAAGCTCAGAACAAATTTTGAAAAGGGAAGAGAGAAATTTTGGTCTGTGCAAGGCCAAAATAGTCGATAGGTTATCCCAAAAATGAGTGGCATTTTTCGGGGAGAACAGTATCAATGCACTCACACACCTCTCCAAGGGTAGGTGCATTAGCATCCCCATATCTAATCATTGTGAAGACTAGAGTAATGATGGAGAAAATATATTTGGCATCAGCCCAAAAAACATCACTCTTCACCACCATTTTCACCCTCTTCCCCTACTCTGTCTTCAACTCAAGCCACTGATTCCATTCTGCTATAATAACCATTAGTTGGAATGCCTCTTGCAACTTAAGCATCCTCTCCAAGAGAATAAAGTATGATGCATACCTAGTCCCTATAGGTTTCAAGAATTCCTTCTTGGAGAAGGTCCCGAAGAGTGCATGTGAAGTGTGGTGGTTGCAGATAAACATCTGCACATCTCTAGCATCATTAACAACTGCTTTGTTCTAGCTGATTTTTCCCATGTCCTTCAGTGCATTATTCATGGCATGCACACAACAAGGAGTCCACCAAATATGTCTATAGGCTGCCTCAATTAACTTCCCTGTTGGTTTGCACACATAAGTTACATCTGTCACTACTTGCACCACATTCTGTGGCCCAACCTCTTCTATAGCATCTTTGAGGATCTAGAACTGAAAATCAGCATCCTTGCAATGCCCTAAACAATCAATAGCCCTAAGAAAATAAGGGCTAGCTGTTCTTGTAACCATGATATTGATGAGTGGACAATGCCTAATGTCCGTCCACTCATCCATGACAATGTTGCATCCACTAGAGACCCAAGTATGCTTCATTTTCTCCATTAAAATATTAATCTTGGAAAAGTTCTTATCCAAGATTGTTGTTCTCAATTTAGTCGCTCCTGGTGGCACATATGATGGTCTTACTCTTGCTATTTTTGCCATGGCCTCCTTATAATAAGGAGAGCGAGCCACATGGAATGGAATGCCAATGGCATCATCTGCCTCATCCTTTGCTTGCACATTGAATAAATCTGCCAGTGGATTTGAAGCATCACTAGTCATCTTCTGTTTCCCCTTAGGCTCTATTGCCCTTGAACGAGATGGATTCATTAGCATTGGCCTCTCCAAAGTACTAGAAGTAGAACTTGTCTCTGATGACCCCTCCCCCTTGGTGGCAAAGTAGTAGATGAAGGTGCATCTTTTTCATTGGCACCCCATAATTTACATAGTTCAGCCCTCAATTTCAGATTTTTTTCTACATTTTCACATACATCTACGCCTTTGCCTCGAATAGGAAGGAGGTGAGCATTTGTTCTAGTCATGTTGTCAAACCATTCAAGGTCACATAGGTTGCACTTCCATCTCCTAGTTCCCCCAGATGTCCCAGGCTTTGATGATACCTTGCTTGCAAATTGTTGTGAAGGTTTCTTTGGATCAAAGGGACTCTTAGCATATTGTTGAAGGGCTTGTAAAGAGCAACTATAATTGGGACTCACAACAGAACCAATTTGCTTTTCACGATCACTCCTCCCTCCTAAACTAGGATCATCATGCGCATAATCTAAAATCATTGTCACTTTCAACTTCAACCTCAACCCCTTGAGGTTGAACCTCATCCTCATTCATGCTATGAGAACTCATGATGACACTACAAGAAATGATAATTTTTTTTCATTTTGTAAATTTATAAATTATAATTTTAAAAAATTCAAATTCAAACCATGCATAATGTAAGGGATTAAAATTTTAAAATCTAAATTAAGACAAGGATTTTGTTTTTTTTTTTTCTTACTTCAGTTCGCTCAAAGCGCGGAAGCAGAGGATACACAAATAGGAATCCTTGTTCTTAAAATTTAAAAATTTAAATTTAAGCATTTGATTTGAATGAAGATTTTAAAAAATTAAAATTTAAGGAAAAGATTTTTTTTAATTTTTCTTACTTCAATTCGCTCGAAGCACAGAAGCAGAGGATACACAAATAGGAATCCTTATTCTTAAGATTCAAATAATAAAAATTAAAAATTAAGCATTTGATTTATCATTTGAATGAACATTGAAAATTTAAAAATTTAAAATTTATTTTTAAGCATTTGAATGAAATTATGAATGAGAATCACAAATAAATATAATAATTTTCAATTTAGAAATTCAAATGATTCAATGACATGAATGAAAGAACAAAACAATTTACAAATGAAGAATGATTCAATGAAACAAAAATTTAAAAATTAAAAAACAGAAATTGAAAGAATCATAGGGCCTACCTTGTGGGTGAAATGATGAAATTGAAGAGGCTTGAGTCTTCTTGGCAATGGCTTCTCTATCATTTTCTTGATCTCACTTTCCCTCTCCTAATGCTCTCACTTTTGCAAACTTCTCCCTCTTAGCTTGTTGCCTCTACTTTCAACTCTCTACTTCACTCAATGAAGTTTTTGTGTGATTTGGAATGAGAGGTAGAGGGTTTTTTATAAGTTTTTGGGAGGCCTTGGGGGGTGGGGGTGCGTGGGTCCCACTATCAATTAAGATTAGGGTAGGAAGCATAAAAATCCAAAAAAGATTTAAAAATTAAAAGAACTTGCACTTTTTGGCGTCCCCCTGCACAAAAGATGCCTGGGCGTTCCTAAGGGGACAGGGGACTTCTGAACGTCCCCTAGACGTCCCAAAGTCCCCAAGACATCCCCCTTTTGAAGCGACGTCCCCTCTTAGAGGGAAACATCTCGAGGACGGCGACAGAGTGTGGTGGAGGTGGCAGAATAGCTGGGTGACGTCCCCGCATCCCAAGGACATCCCCATCCCAAAAACGCGAGGTTTTTCAAGGGGACGCGTCCCTGTGGAACATTGCAAAGGACAAAAACCCTCCGGTGGACTCAGGGTAGAGGATGAAAACTCTCTAGTCTTTTGTGGGGATTCCATTCAAGGGCTATAATTGGGCATCAACCATCAAATTTCTATATTTTCAGCACAACCAAGGAGGCATTGGATATTTTGGGATCAGCCATATCAAATAAAGCATCATCTACAACAGCCAGTGTATCATTTGATGCAGTTGGAACATCATCCCAAAGGCCAGTATTAATGTTGGTAAGGTCTGCTATAATTTTCTGAATTTTTCAGTTAGGAAAATAAATAAAAATTCTAATCTTTCCTTATCTAAAAGTCCAAAAAAAAAATTTACAATATTTATTTATGGTTGAAATTATTTATTAAAACCCAAAAACTTGCAAGGGTTTTATCAGTAAAACACAATCATTTAATTTTCAACTGTAAAAGTTTTAAATAAAAATTCAAAATTCTATTTTCTGTTGTAAAGGTTTATTGTAAGAGATTCCGGTAAATCCAGAATTATTAAAAATATCCGTTTAGGGATATTTCAATGGTGTCAAAGTTGTGATCTTGCCAATTTGAATCATGGCGACATTGCAAGAATCCATGTTAGAGATGTTGCAAGTTATGCAAGAATGTCTAAGAATCTAAAGGCATGGATAGAAATTAAAAAAACATAAAAGTCAAAATACGAGCCTCAAAAATATACAAAGGAGCCAAAAGAATTCAGCATATAAGTCAAAGGTAAGATGATCTTATCTAAAAAGAACTAGAGAATGTGGTTGAAAAGAAACTAACCACATTGCAGACAAGCATAGAGGATGTAATGAGGACCCAAAAAAGTTGTGATGAATGGCTAAGAAAAGCTAAGGACGCTGTTGAAAGCCACTCAAGCAAAACAATACCCACAAAATTAAGGGAAAGAATTCTCCAATTGTAATAGTGGAGCATGAAGAAAAATCAAAGTTGCAAGAAATTGAAAGAAAGTAAATCGTAGAGAAATCAACCATGTAGGTAAAAGGTATAAAATTTAACGTAGGAAAATATATTTTATTGACTTTTGATATTGCCGATCAACAAAAGAATTATCTTTAAAAAGTCAAGGAGGAAAAGGCATCACTAGTTGAATGCAAAGAGCCAAAAATGGAAATAGATGCGCCAATCCATGAGCTACCTGGGGATCTTCCAACAAGCAAGTCATTGTCATATATAATTTAATTCCAAGATAACCATGTTGATAAGCATGGTGGAGTGACTCCAAACTTGGATATTTGTGCGAAGGATCACCAACAAGACATGAAGGGAATGCAGGGTGATGGGATACTACCGTAAGATGATAGAGGAAATATACACAACACAACTATGAACTAAATTGCTACCATTAATGTTGTCATCACGATTTTCAGCCACCACATTATTTCAATTGCACTCATACGAATGGATATGCAATTTTGCAGTTGTTGTGCTAGTGTCATGTTGCCAATTTTGATAATTTCCGATCATGGGTTGTTATCAATCATGAACAGTTGCAAATTTGCACATTTTAAGGAGGTTTATGCTTATTTCAATAAATATATTCAAGTTGAAGATGGGGATGGTTTTCAAACTCTTTATAAATACCAGTTGATTCATGATTCAACCATCATGGATTCGCTCAATAAGACTATTGGAGAAGCATCACCTAGTGCAAGGCTTCCAATTCCTAATTATATCAGAGTAGTGCAACAGAAACCAACCACATCACAAGGAGGAATGGAAGAAATAAAAAGATTGGTTTGTGATCCTTGTATTTGGAATCATGAGGTGAACCAGCATTGCTTGATAACAATCTTTGGGAAGTGCGGACTGTCATGTCCCATTTTTCAAATAAACGAAGGAAATAAAATAATAATAAAAATTTTGTTCCAGTGACTTCCTTTATTAAAAAGACATCTTAATATTATTTTATTACTAAAAGTTCAAGTCCAGTAAAGTGTTTTTAAAAGGGGGCCTAAAGTGATGTTATTAAGGGACATTAGGCATGCGGTACAAAGTGATCTTATTTTTAAAAGTTCCTAAGTCACTTTGAATTTATATTTTAGGGAAAAGGAGAAAATACAAAATAATATTTTATTTTCCCCAATGAATCTATAAACAAAGAGCATTGGGCTCATTTAGAAAGTATTTTATTTTGCCATTCATCTTTTCAACTTATGAAGTTTTGAGCAGTCTGCTTCAGCTTTCAACATCAAAGGACGAAAACCCTCTGATGGATTCGAGCCAGAGGACGAAAACCTTCCAATTTTTTGTGGCAATTCCATTCAAAGGCTGCAATTGGGCATCAACCATCAGATTTCGGCATTTTTAGCACAACCAGAGAAGCATTGGATATTTTTGGGTCAGCCATATCATCTACGGCATCATCTACATCAACTAGGGCATCATTTGATGCAGCTAGAACAACAATCCAAGAGCTGACATCACACTTTGGAAGGGTGATGCCATCATTTGCGTTGCTTTTAAACCAATATTAATGCTGGTACAGTCTGCGATAATTTTTTGAATTTTTCAGTTGGGAAAATAAATAAAAATTATGATCTTTCCTTATCTAAAATTCTACAAAAATTATTGTTTACAATATTTATTCATGGCTGAAATTATTTATTACTACTCAGAAATTTGCAAAGGTTTTATCAATAAAACAAAACCATTTGATTTTTAGTTGTAAGGGTTTTAAATATAAATTCAAAATTCTATTTTCTATTGAAAGGGTTTATTGTAAGAAATTCCGGTAAATCCAGAATTATTTAAAATATTCGTTTAAGGATATTTCATAAAAGTTTTTGTGGCTCTTGTTTATCTGTCCTCTAACTTTCTTCTTGCTTCTCTAACTCCATTCCCACATTCGAGTTAAATCTCACCTCTTGCCTTCAATTATTTTATATTGTGTTCACTTTCCTTCTTGCATATATAAGCAGATCTGTGTTTGTTTAGGTAGGGAGTCAACCATTTCGTTTTTGGTGCATCACTGGACTTTATTTTCATGTTTCTCTCTTCCTTCCCCTTGCAAATTTTCATTTCAAGCTATAGCTTCAATAAATTAGCGCTTAGAAAACATAACCAGCTATACAGACCAAGCACTCCACCTCTTCCTCCTCTAGCTATCCGTCTATTATGAGCTTCTTTTCGTCGACCTCAAATGTTAGAAGAGTTGGTCCGCTCCTTGATGGACCTTTCTCGTTGCCTCTCCTGGTTCTTCTCTCATTTTGTACCTTCCGACACTTCCGCCTGCCCCCCCCCATTTTGGTTGGGGTCATTGGCCATGGATTGCTCTTCGCTTTCCTTTCAAAGTGCTCTCACTATTTGGTCTTCATCGTATTGTTTTTATTTCCACTTTGTGTTCTTCATGGGAAACTGTTTGGTTTCCCTGCTTTGCTCAGTCACTTTTGTACTCTGCAGTCCCTTTGACCTACTTTTGTGGTCATTTGTTGGACATTAATATATTTATCTTGTCTTATCTACAAGAAGTCCCACACTAAGTAGAGATCTCATTGTTGTGTTTGAAATATGTGCTGCAACATGTTGGGTGAATATTTTGTCGGCCAGCTAACTGGTGACCAAAATAGTTCCTATCACCACAGCATAGGGAGATTGGTCCTCCAATGTTGCAGGTTTACCACATCCAAAGGGGACAAATCTCTCCTGTCATCAAGGGGAGGTTCCCTATTAAATATACGAAAACTATATACTATATATATAAGCAGAAAGTAAGACAGAGTAGGATAAACCATCCATCTCTCTTTTTTCAGAGATGATGCTAACAAACAGAGGGGAAATCTTGGGTGATTGGTGAAGATATTTCTCTTCTTTCAGAAGTAACATTCAGCCAAGAGCCAGATCCCTTCTTGGATAGTAGAAATCCTGATGAAATGATAGAAGGCACTTCTGTTTTTTCAAAAGTGCTTGTTCTTGCAAACAACAAGAATCTTTCTGGTAAGTAACTGGTAACCAAAGGTGCAGAGTAACCAGCAGCTTGAAATGTAGCGCAAAGTCTCCACCTCGACTGCCCAAAAGTGAAATACGAAGAACAATGGGGGCACAAAGTCGTCCCAAAGTCCTTTACACAGAAACAGAAAATAAACACATACTGAAGACAACTATGACAGCACAAAGTCTGAAAGTAGTTGGCTTCAGGACACCTTCCTTATCACCTCCACTAGTCCTGCTTGTCAAATCAAATAAATAAGAATGCTTTCAGAAGACAGACATAAGAACAATCTCCTAAAGTAGCACAAGCTATAACAGCACAAAGTCTGCAAGTAACTTGCTTTCTCATTCAATCAAAAAAATATGAATTACAATCTGAGCTCAAAGTCTCAGTAATGCCTTTCAATTCTGGCAGAGTTTCAATTCTGGCAGAGTTTCAATTCTGGCAGAGTTTCGCTTCTAGTAAAGGGAAGATCTCCCTAAAACAATAAAAGAGATTACAATATATAACCACCAAGAAAGGCTTAACGCTCTCTCCCATGGGACGGCCCATGCTACAGTCAATGCCTTCAATGTGCCTTTAGTTCTGCCTGGAGGGACCATGACTGGAACAGTGTGTCGCTTTAACTATGACATGTCCATTCATCTAATGTCTTTTCCTGAGTCTGGATCATCTGGTCCTTTTCCAATTTGTCTTTACCTCATGGAAGAAAAACAGGGTGCATCCTTGGTTTGGTGCGCTCAAAAGTCTACTCGATCCACTGTTTCACCTACTAGAAATAACTCTTTCGAAGATATTTCTGATCCTTTGGTCTCGCTCCTCTCTTCACTGCTTAAGCGTTTCTTTGCTCTCTGGTTGAACCATCGCTTTAATTGAACTTGCCTTTGGAATCGTCCATGTTGCTTCTTTGTCGTTTCTAGCCCTTCTTGCCTAAGTCTTTAGGGGGTCCTTTCTGTGTCTTTGACAAGTGGCAAGTTCCACTGTTATGAAACTCATTAGAAACTTACAAAAAATGGGGTCCACGACACATTTTGCCCGAGCAACTCCAAAAGGGGAACACAGATGCAAACACTTGTCATGTTCCGCTGAGTCATAACAGGGCACGTGACGTATTCCGCTTAACTTATAGAAGCTTTAGAAACCTTTGGGGGTCCTGCAGAAAATGACACGTGGCGGCTTCCGCTCTGCTTTATAATGGACACGTGGTGGCTTCCGCTGCACTGTCTTTTTCCATTGGGCATTTTTTCGCGGGCTTTCCTCTTCAGTCGGGCTTTTCCTTCGGGCTCTGCCTTAGTCATTTTCCCACAGAAAATACTTCTGAAAGAATTCTAACGGCTATTTCTCTTAATAATTTCCTTCGGAAAAAAAGTTCGAAGGAAATGTTCTCTGTCGGCCTTTGAACAAACCCGAAGGAATTCTATCTTTTCGGTCAGTTGCTTGGTTCTTCCTTTGAGTTTTGCGCTTTATTTGAATTTCAACGGATATTCCCTTACCTTAAATTTGACATCCGCGGGGCTGTCAATGGTCGCTAGCCACTTGAACTATGTTGAACCTTAAACCTTTGAACCTGCTGAAAGTACATTGGTTCATTGGTTCATCGATTCATTCTGTCTCTTTTTTTCCATCGCTTCCTGGTTCAATCACTTTTCCGCTCCTTGGTTGAACCATCCGTTGAACCACCTGTTTGCTGCTTCTCTTTTTGACAGAGGCTGCCTTTGAACCTTTGAATCCATGAACCATTGAACTTTGAACTCTTTCGGTTCAAGGTTCAATCGGTTCATTGGTTCATCCTTTTGATTTCACTGAGTCATTTTGATACCTTTGAACCAAGCACGTTGAACCAATTGGTCGTTGAACCGATGAACCAAAATGGTTCAAGATTCAACGGTTCAAGCCTTTGAAACTAGTTAAGTGCTCGGAGCCGTGGAACCTTTGAAACGGTTGAACTTTGAACCTCTTACAAAGCGCGGCTAGCTCTTGCAGATGACGTTGAACCTCTAAACCCACTGAACCCGTCAAACCAAAATGGTTCTAGGTTCAACGGTTCAATGGTTCAATCCTTGCTTAGATGCTTGCCGATGGACATTTTTGATTGAACCAAGGCGCCAACCCAATCCTGAAGATGGCCAAGTATTGGAAACTGGTTATTTTGATTGAACTCGCCTGCAGAAGCCTTTGACCCTGTTGAACCTGCTAATCCCTTTACTGAAAAAGCTTGAAAAAAGAGGAATTTGAAAGCTCAGAACAAATTTTGAGAAGGGAATAGAGAAATTTTGGTCCTGTAGGACCAACATAGCTCATATGTTGTTCCAAAATATCACTCATTTTTGGGGACCAACACAACAATCAAACATTTCAATGCAATAGCAAAAATTTAGTCAAAACACAACTATGCTCTAAAATACCATTTTATATAACCAAAGCACCTTATATAATGATCATTTGGAACATGCTTCAGCCATTAAAATAGATAAAAATAAATAACTGCCTGCATGAACAAGTATAGAAGTTTCATCAAATGGAAATGAGCTTAAGTGGTAAAATATTGAGGCTTCCAATGCGGAACCCCAAGTTCAAATCCCCAAGAGACATGTTAATGTGTAGAATTTGGGTAAAATATCAAGTCCAACTCATTGGGTGCAGCATACCCCATTGGACAAGGACAGACACAAGTCCCAATTTGACAGAAGATATATCCCTGTTGTGGCATCTTAATTTGAAGGTTGCCCGACAATGGAATTTACCAATCAATAAAAAAAAGTATTGAAGTTCCAAAGTAAAGAAAATATCCATAACCAGTCAAAACATGATTAGTAAGAAAAGTTTGGCACACAAAAACAGGTCGTAAACAGCAGAGCATAAATTTGGGCTCAAGACAAAGCCTAAGATTTTTGAAACAGAAATATTCACCAACATAAGATACATATACATACTCTGAATCAGTGAAGTATGAGAATTTACGTATACAAAATTTAAATAGATACAAAACAGCGAGATTGCAAGCAGCATTCTTTAATCGATACCAACCCTTTGCAAAGATACAAAACAGCAAGATTGCAAGCAACATTGATAATGTTTATAGATACTGACCCCCGACCATCACGTGCAAACTGTTCGCGGTCATCCAAGATGAGAACTACATCATACAGATCAGTAAATCTGTCACCATTGTCAAGGGGAGGCACTGCTAGGATATTTGTGTTAACTTCACCAGGATTCTGATCTGAATCTTTTTGATAGTGATGGCTTAAAGTCTGCACAAATACAGTATAAATATATATATATATATATCAATACAAGAATACAGTACTCCCTCCATTTTTTCATGACAGTTTACAGTAAAAAAACTTCTTTTTTTTCCTTTTTTTTTTTTTTTTTATTTAAATAACTGGGGGAATCGAGGTTTAGCCCAGCAACCTGGAGCTTTTGCAGCTCTAATTTTATTTGGCAGGTCCCCCTATTACCACCCAGCCGGCTGTGTAAATGCAAGGGTAACCGGTCCCCTGGGGCCTAGGGGGTATTGAACCTGGGTGGGTCTGGGAAAGCACTCAAGCCCCACCACTAAGCCTCACACTTGTGCCCAGTAAAAAGAACTAATATTAATACGGGCCATCAAAATAGTCCTCGAGTGTGAGAGGGGATTCCAGAAAATCAATTTAAAACAAGGATGACAAGTTGCAAATAATACTGAATGAAAGTAGTTGTGATGAAGTCATATCACTTACAGAAGATGTGCAAGGTCTTAAAGTTGAAGCATGTATCTCAGTATTACGTCCCAAATTTGAAGTCTGTGTAGGTTCTATCTGTACACTTTTCCTCAAACCAGCTTCCCCTGATTACAAAGCAGTAAGCATCATTCTAAGCCTGTCCATAATATCAAAAAGATCTAGGACTAGATAGTAAACTAAATTTATAAAGCAAATCAAATGATATCCCATAAATCATTAACAATATATCTTCTTTGCATTTTGAAATACTATAACTTCAGTTCAAATTACCCATATCTGACATGTCATTAGGTACTGAACAAACAGGAAGGTCCTTTCTAAGACTTTGGTTTGGTTGCAGAGAAGAAGTTTCGGCTTGCTCCTGCAATAAACAGTTTAACAATGCAATCAAAAAGCTTTGATGACTCTTTAGTTCCACATATATCTGTCACTCTTCTAGTTGTCACATGAATTTAAATTTCATAGAGTACTGTAACTTTAAGTTTGTGTATATGACTAGATAATCAAGCCATTTAGTAAATCGCAAAACTTAAAAATGGTACACAATCTCATGTAATTTCACCCCAAATCAAGGTAAAATTGGAAAAAGTATGAGGCGCAAACATAATAACTTACATCTGACATTCCCAGAGCCAATTCAACAAATAAAGCATCCTCTCTTCGAACAGAATAAGTATTATGACAAGCATCATTATGACTCTTGTCCAATAATAAAACAAGTTCAAAGCTCAAACAGATAAAATGCAAAGGCAACTTTTTAGTTCTTAAACTAGCCAGCACACCAAGTGGGTGTGTACACATGCACAAACACATATGCATGGTTTTTAGGTCATGACCCAGGCAGGAGTCAAACGAGCTCAAATCTCATACCCATTGGGTATTGATACCATGATCAAGCTCAGGAGCAGTCCAAACCTTATATGTGTGTGTGAGAAAGATTATTTTAGGTCCTGCCCTGGCCAGTAGTATACTGGATTTAAATTTCACACTGCTTTGGTTTAGATCCCATAACCAAGATCAGGAATAGACTATATATATATACCCTCTTAGGTTTCTACCCCATCACCAAGCATGGGAGTAAACTAGGCCTTGTCAATCCGCCATCACTAGAGATAAAGAGTAACAGTCTTAAAGAAGAATCTAAGTAGAAAACATGCCTTATTAATAAATTCAGTTGTCATATAAGGCCTGCTCCTGATCCCCCTTGAAGCAGATGGCTTCCTCTTTGCATGGCCTGCGTTCTTTGCTGACTTCTTACATGCTGGCATTGTATTCTCTTCTTCCTTGTCACTGGATAATGATAATGTTTCATTACGAGCTCTCTGATCACTAGAAGAGACTTCTGTACTCTGTTGACTACATGTCTGAGGATCTACATCCTCACTTATTCCTGACCTTTCCAGACACGCCTTTCCTGTTGCTTTGCCTTCTTCCGTCAGCATGTACCTACATAAGAAGCATACTTTCAATTACTTTTCTTTTAACAACAATCATTCCAGAGAAAATAAGATAACAGCTTTTCGATTGTTCTTTACCGCCTAATCCCTAATTAAAGGTCCACAAAAGAAAGCCCGTTAGATGAAAACAAAGGCCTATTATCAGAGAGCAACTTTTAAACCCAAGTTCACTTTTCATCTGTACCAAGCAAATGGAACACTGAACTAATACATACTAGACCCTGAACTGAAAATTCCATACTGCTAGGATATGTTGGTATGTGGACAGATATCCCACTTTCCACATCGGGCTGCATCAGGATGCATGTGTGGGTGATGTGCACATGCCATAATTTTACAATTTACATTGCCAAACATTAAAGCCATAAAACAAAAGACTCAAAAGCAATGAACAAAGACAAATATATCATGATTCATAAGCAAAAGTAAACCAAAATGGCAAAATCTAGAATCAAATACCTGCAGACGTGTTTTTCAGAATTTTTTGAATTTACAGTTACACACTAAACTAAGCAAACAAATTGGCAATAAAAAGATGCCACTAAATTGCATCAACAATCGATAATTAGAACCAGTGTATCCCAGTGTCAAAAGCAAAGTCATCCTCGTTGACTGCATTCTCTGACTCCTTGATCAACACACTCTTCAAGTACTCATATTTCTCAGGTGCTGGTTGATTTTTTGGATTCATGAGACAACTCAAGAAGGCCATCTAGTTTAATGTCGTAATCCAGACATTTGCCATCATCAGTGAATTGGTTTTTTTTTTTAAAGAACCAACATTACACCTCTAGTGTTTACAAGCAAATGTGCAAAGGTGCCATGAATGGATACCAAGTCCTCTACCTTCTCTGACCCCAATTGGTTCATCTTCTATTAGTGAATAAAATTATAACAGCTCCACTTCTTCTCAGGCACATGCCTCCCATGTCAAATCCACCAGTCTATTGTGTCCTTTCGAACACCCCTATCACACAGCCTACAAGTGATAATTGAGCAAACTGATTCCAGATAATAGAAGCCTCCACTCAAACACCAAAGATTTTCATCACTGCAATAAAATATACCTTCACGACTTCACTGCAATAAAATATACCTTCACGACTTCACTACCATGGAATAAAGGCTTCTTAGTTGACATGGAGACCAAGGGCGCAAGATAGGCAGCACTTGCCACAAAAAGCGGACTTCGTGGCAGTTGCAAGTAAGCTACATATGTCCATGGAACCTAGAATGTGTCACAATTGACGTTTAAAAATTTTAAAAAGCCCTATCTGTTGTCAAACAAACGCTAAATATTTTTATGTGACCCCCGCAATCATAGTTGCAGTAATAATGCCTACACGTACTACTACATACAAACATAGATGATATAAAATTTGAGTACATGGTATCTCTTGATTTTATTTGTTAGGGATCCTTCCTGAAATTTATCCAACAATTGCTGCAAACATTACCTAGAAGATAGGAAATGATATAAAATATCATTTCAAAATCATAGGCAATTGGAAAGCAAAAACTACTTGAAGTTGTTATCTCAGAAAGAAAGAAATAAACTATATTAATGTCCACGAATGAACAAAAGTAAGTCAATGGGACTCAAGAATACATCCAATTATTATGGAAAGAACTAGGGTAAAAGGACCCAAGTACCAAAGACTAACTAAATAAAAAAGAACAACAAAAGCCCTAAAGGAACTAGCACTTCTCAAAACATGATACTAGTTAGTCCAAAACAAAGACAAAATATCTAAAAAAATAGAGTAATAAAATACTGCTCGATCCTAAGTCAACCATGAAAAGATAAACCAAGTGAAGCAGCGATTTCAGTATTTCCTAAGCGTTTGAAAACAGAATTTTGAGAATTTTGTATCATGGAGGCACAACCAACTAAAAACTAAGCCTGTTTCCATTAGAGCATATAAAAATTTAACCATGATTACCCACATAATCAACTTCCTTCTACGACAACTCCAGCAATCATCACAAATGTATACAAACCCCATATCCATCAAAGAGTGAACATGTAGATCTATTCTCATAATCTATGTTTCAGTCATCATAATTAAGCGTAAAATAATGAAAGCATACCAAAAATGGAACCTTCCAAGACCAGGGCCATAATAGCAGATAGCGAGCATCAAATGCACCCTTTCTATTTTTCTATCCATCTATCATAGCTCGTACAATAATGCTCACTATTGTTGATGGCATATGAATGTAGATGACAATATGTAGAAATCTAAATTTGGTATTAGACACTTTGACACCATCAACTTTGGTACACTTTGACATACTTGACTTCACATACACATTTGGCTCTTGTGCACACTTTCCCCTATTCGTCTACCCAATTGTTGTCTTGGCTAACCCAATTAACTAATACACATATTTCGGATCACCCTAGTCTATGCAAGAACACTCTAGAATCCTAAATAGATTGCCGTCATATCTCAAATCGTTGATTTTCATTCCCAAGACAATACTGACAACAATCAAACAGTTAAGGTTTTGCCACAAGGGACTGCTTCTACCAATAGTGTCCAGGGACGCTCAACAATTAATTTTCAAATTGGGACATCTCCATTAGATCAGCGTAGACATGTTTCATGGGTCGGTCATTGCGGGAAATATCAAAGCGCGAGATATAATTACAAATCAATCCTTAAGGTCATACTCACTTGGTAAGTTGGAGACTACTTGGCAATCACATCGAGAAATCAATTAACTCCCTGTTGAGACATTATCACAAAAACATCCACATCAAACCCCTAAAAGGATCAACGCTAGAGCCAAGTCTGAAAAACCAACATAGGTCAAAGTTGCATGTTGCCAAGTGTTGAAAGCCAAATATTGCATTGCATTCTAGCATGATCATCATGGGGCACACACACACCTAGGCGGGAGAAATACAGGTGATTTGAGCTCTCTTAAGTGTATTGGAATGAAATCAGCATTTAATCACTCAACGGGGAATGGTTGGTGCTATCCAACCCTATTTATCTCTTTTTCAAAGATCATCTCATGTCGAAAGTGCAATTAGGGTTTCGAAACAAGGAGAGGCAAAATAGGAATCAACACACAAGAACAAGGACAAACGCACACATAGGAGGTATCTATAAGTGCAGGCATAGAAGTTTGAGGCGACAGAAGCATGCACAGTCAACTAGGATATAATACCAAATGAGCCTAGACAGTACCAGTCACCACAAAGGTCTTAGTTTTGTCAGCAACATATGCGCAAGATTTGCGCTCATGTTTCCTAATCTAAGCATTTATAGCCCAGATACAGAGTTATTTCAATGAATAACATATTCAAAATTAAGCTAGTGTATCTCTCCATCGTTTTTTCAATTCTAAATATAGTAAATGCAATATCAATGTACCCTTTTACATTCAAAATTAAGCTAAGTGTATCTCTCCTCCATCGTTTTGTGAATTCTAAATATAGTAAATGCAATATCAATGTACCCTTTTACATTCATATTTGTATGATTATTGCCCTATTTTATAGAATTTGATTACTCATACTTTTATCTTATTTAGAGCACATTAATCACAAAATAAGTAAAAACAAATTGATAAATATCGATATGAAAATGCTGGTATCTACTACGATTACCCCTCTGGCACAAGCATTGTACTTGATGCCATATGGTTTTGAGTTAAAACATATAAAAAGTTTAGGATATTCCAAACAAGGACTAGGGAAGCAAGCACAAGGCATTATTAACCCGATGTCCCCATCTAATCGTATAGGCAAAGAAGGCCTAGGCTACAAGAATGATTCAAATGTTCTTTTCAACCTCACCATCAATATGTTAATAAGGAAAGTGAGACAAAGAAAGCTAATATTTATACACACTTTATTAGATCAAAACCTAAACTTGTGCAAGAAGTTCATTATTTAGCAACACTAGATTTCTCATTGATGATATAGTCTTGTCAGAGAAACAAGCATTGGACAAATTTCCTGGTCATGAGTCACTCTTGAAAATGTTTGGGGGATATGAGGATCTTCCTTCCTTCTATCATAAGAAAAAGTTTCCTTCTAATAAAAATCCACACACGTATTTTGGAGAGACTAAACCCTTGTACAATGATGTCCAATTATATGGCCCTAATACAATTCCTATTGCACCATACGTAGAAGATCACTCAACACTGTTGAATGAAGAAACAGTCAAATTTAATTATGGCACTCATAAAGACCCACAATCAGTCCTTGTGGCAATGTGTAGTATCCCTTGACAAATCTGCCCTTAAATGTTTGATTTTGCTTGATTGGAATTTTGTCAAACAGTTGGCATGTAAACTGTTCCCAAGCTGATGTAGGTTTCTGATTTTGTTTCCCTTTTCGATTTGATGATGTTATGAGTAAAAGAACTAACTAGTCAATGCCAAATGCTTGTTAATTTATCTAGAATGAGATCCAAGTGTTCTTTTGACATTTTCAAATGCAATTGATGACTGAAAACTAAACAAATATGCACCTACAGCAAACTGACATTTTGTCAAACAAATCATATGCAACCTCCAAACTTAATGGTATATCTTCAATATGCTTCCAAACTGATTACAATCTTTGTTTACAATTATTACAACAGTTTGCTCTTGAGAATAGAAACCATACAATATCAAATAATGTAAATGAACCTGAAAATGCATATCTGATTGTTGGGCCTCTAGCTTGGAAGAATGCCATGATTTCCACCTTCAAATCTGATATTAGGTGCCAATTAAGCTAATAGATGCAGCTGCCTAGCTTTAAATACCTTCTCTTGAAAGTCTGGGTTGAACCCGTTGAAGATATGCCTTCAACCTGCTCAATAATGCTTGAAATCTGATATAAATGGCTGCCAAGAATGAAGCTACAGGTCTGCAACTAATTATTCTTCAATAATCTTCAAACCCTTGATGGTATCTTTCACCTTTAAGCACAAATAGAACTCTTGAATGAAGCTCTCCTCAAGCAATAATTCAGCGGATCTTTCACAGCCTCAAGATTAAGTAAACTCTGAAGAGATTTCGTTCTCCAATGCTGGAAGTGACTGAAACCCTTGTCTCAAATGCACAAATTTCAAAGACACCAATTTTGTAAAATCCAATGCTCATGAATGAGTTTGTTCTTATATCCTTTCTTCATGCTGGTCGATCCCTTCTAGAGGGTTCCAATTTCAATTAATATCATTTAAAATAATATTAAATATGTGCCCATTAACTTTATCAAATAATTTAATATTTAGCCTCCACAACATAATTAATTAATGCACTTTAAAACTTAAATGAGCGTCATGGCCCCATTGGACATAAAGTGATTTTAAAACATTATAATTGCACTTCATAAATAATTATTAATAAAATAATCACTTTATTAATAATTAAAATAACATAACTCTATAAATAATCATTATTTTTCAATTCCTTCTGAACTTGGGAGTTAACCATTATGTCCACTGTGCATCCAACTGTCTTACTAAAAATAATAAAGTTCCCTCTCTATCAACCACTGATTTACTATAAATAGTAAATCCCTCATTATCTGATCAAACCAATGGTGCAAGGGATCGACAATGCAATTGTACCCTGTTCAAGTGCCCTGCCATAGATAATAACCCTGACTTTCGTGAAATAGTCACTTAATATAAATAGTGTGTGAATCTGAATCGAACAAAGGATAAACCTGAACTCTGGATGGGAATAAGCCTCCTGCTCTGCCAACTGGAACCCTCTAACCATCTGCCTTAGCCTACGAGGGCCAATAATAGGCTAATCCAATCATAAACCAGGGTGAACTAAAATGGGGACATTACAAAATGCTCAAGGCCAAGGAGGGCTAATCCTTTAGAGAGATATTACACAATTTTCTTGAGTTATTCACTTGGCCTTATTTGGATTTCTCTCCTTGAAGTATTGGATACGTAGGCAAAGGTCGAGGGTGATTGAGGTCAGCGCAGCCCATTACACTCCCCTTTTTTTTGCAAGTTTTCAAGTTATCGAAATGCCCTTAGGGTTTTGAAGACAAAAGAAGAGAAACAACGAATTCTGCGAGGCATAATCCAAATCGCAATATCTCAACGTACTCAGTAAACACAGCACAACAATCAATTTTTTGTCACAATCAAATAAAACAAGTCTGTGGTCAACGAACTTCAGCGGCTTGTGTTCCTATCCTCCTACAATGGTCCTATCCAAGTATATTTTTTGTTTCTATTGTTGATTTGTCATTATCATAAATTTTAATTCTTTCTCTATTTTCCTATTAATCATTAAGCACAATCAATTCTGACAAGTCCGCAATCGACAGACATGAGAACATCGTGCGCTACCATTCACTTACAACAGACCTGTCCAGGAGCAGTTTCAAATTTTGTTGTTCTTTATCCTAAACATGCATAGTTGCCTATTTTACTAATTTCCACTTTCGGATATTCAAAACAGTCAACAAAAATCCCACTTCGAGCTAAGTTGTTTTCTTCATAGTGTTTTCCAAATATATAAAATTACCATATTCAGCAAATTGTCAAAATCAGAATTGTTTGTTATTGTACATTTTTAGCATTCTAATAATCTAGTTTTACACCTATAATCATACAATACAATTATTGTTTTTTCCAAAATACAGTTAAATATATTGATGAACCCAAACAATTGTTTTCGAGCCCTTTGTTTTTTATGATTTGGTTTTCGATTTTTTTTCCTCTCATTTTCCTAGAAATCCTTTCTTTTTTTCTTCCAAATTCTGTTAAAGTCCGTTCAAAACTAAACAACAAATTCGCTATGTTCCAACAATTTTAAAACTCATAAAAATTGTCATTTTAGACAAAGTTGTCTTCAATTTTCTCTGAGCCATGGTGTGAAAGTTATTGTTCAAATACTCAAGCCATTAGATGACACTATATACAGATTTCCATTTCCACGTGCCTCGCGGTATATCGAAAATGCTTAGATTTTGTTTTTCAGCTATAGGAAGCCTTCGACCATTTATTCTTAAAGTGCACCGAGAAGCAATTAGCCCCAAGAAATTACCCTCAACGTACCCTAGAGACGGGATAGTGCGTCTATGGGACGACAAAATCCTACGTAATTATTGCCTTGTTGAGCCGTGTTCACTATTTACAACTAGGACTAGTATCTGTAAGAGCCTAAAAAGCAAAAACACCATGTCTAGTTACACCCTTAATCCTTGTTGCAAATTTTCAAAATTTCAAATTCAAATCATGGTAATAATGACTAGCATTTGCTTACATATTTTGCAGTTCACTGTTACATTATATGTTACTTTCCAAGTTGTTAATTGGATTCATTATATGTGTTTTGATCAAATCCAAATATCATAGAAAGGCTAAAATACATAATGTACACTCCCAAGCCTTACTCAACTCACATTGTCACAATAATGCTCCTAGAATACAAGTACCGTTAAGGCAAATCTTTTTAAAGTCTAGCATGACTTGGGAAAAAGAACAATTATATGTTCAAAATGCTATCAGGCATGCTACACACCATGTTGATGGACTTATTATAACCATCGAAACTAGTAAAGGTAATACAAAGCAAGTGGACGAAGTAAATGACACAGAATTCACTGGATATCTTAAAGCCAAGCCCCACAAGATTGATACATTCTTATACATTACAAGAAATGAACAAAAGAAATTAAATCAGACTTCCACTTCAACTTCAAATGTTTCAGTTACTACTATTGTTTTTATTCCTATATAAACACCTACAATTACATATGTGCCAACATCCTTAGGTATAGAAACATCATGTGGTTTGCAATGGAATAATATGCCTATTTCTACAAGGACATCATACACACCTCCCTTGATTAATACACAAGGTTCATCACCAACTTTGCCTAATGCATACTCTCTTGAGCAAACTGATACAGCTTTACATGCTAAAATATTGCAATTAGAGCAAGGTGTCTCTAAAGTTGCTCACTCAATGGATTCTTAATCTCTGCTTCATAAACCTTTGGCACCCAAGATAGCCTCTTACTCATTACCAAAAGGCTTTGTAGCTCCTTAGCTACCACTCTACGAGGGTAAAGGTGATCCTAGACAACATCTTTGTTCATTCCATTCAACATGTTTAGACAATGCTTCCAATGTCAAATTACTAACCAAGCTCTTTCCAAGAAGTCTCAAAGACTATGCTCTATGATGGTTATACAATCTTCCACTTCAATCAGTTAGAGCATTCAACCTTTCGTAGATCAATTTTTAGCACACTTTTCTATCAACATTGATGAAAAACTCTAATCTGTGCAAAAATTGTTAAACTCTAACAAGGGTCAAATGAGCCAATTAGTAAATATGTTATTCAGTACAAAACTATTCTGGTTAAGATGAAAACTCTATGGCAAATAATGAATTACAAGATATCTTCAATCAAAGCTTGCTAGCACCACTCCATGAGTCCATGTTTGATAAATTCAAATATTTCGAAGAATTATGCCATACAATCAAAGAAACATTAGGCAAGCTCATTGTGTTGAACAAGCTAAATTATGAACCAAGTGCTCCATCTACTTCAAATATCAAGTTTCAATGCAAGCCCAACTACAAGGTTAAATCTAACAAAAGCAAGAATGAAACAAAAATAACAGTTAATGCAATATCACAACCATCAAATAAACTTCAATTGACAACTCTACTAAAGATGGTTACCACAACCTCCTCGTATCTTCTTACAAAAATTACTTGATTGCAATCTTATATCTCTACCTCCACCATTTGAGCTTGATTTGACCGAGCCTCAACCTAAGGGCTTCGACAATAATGCATATTGTGACTATCATAGATGTATTGGGTATTTTACAAACAAATGTTCCAGGCTAAGGCGTAAGATACAAGATCTTATCGTTGATAATACTATTGAGCTAAGCCCACCCACAGAGAAAGATCACAACAAAACGACAATGCAAATTTGATTGTCTTCAGTAATCCTTTCCCAAATCATGGCACACCAAAAAATACAAATAATTCAAAAGTTCGTCATGCATACAATGTGCATCCTCCTAAGACATAAGGGCATCCAATAGACAAAATTATCAATACATTTATGACACATCAACACAAAATCTGGTAATCACATTTGATGACAGTGAAATCAATAAAGATGATTAAGATAGGCATGCTCTCTTTACTCAAGTTCACATCAACAATCAATCTAAACAGTGTCATGGTTGACAATGGGTAGTCAAAGCATTCAATGTTCACACAGAACACTTTTTGGCATATACAGCTACCTCTCCAAGTTGATTTAACAATAGTGACTGCTTTCTAGTCCTGCCAAGCCTAGGGGTCTTCAATGTGTTGTTAGGATGCCCTTGGATACAAAAATTCAACACAATACCATCTACAATGCATAGATGCCCCAAGTACATACATTGTAATCAAGTGGTCAAAGTTCAAGGCATTCATTATGAGTACCCTTTACACTCAACGATGACCCTTCCTCCTTCCCCACCACAACCACAGTTGGTTATGGGACCTATTCAAGAGCACAATACAAAAACAATAATGGTATCTATACAAAACCACAATACAAAGATAATCAGTGCACTCGTTCATGAGCATAGTGCAAAATCAGTTGTTACACCCATAGTTTGAAAATGCATACTTTACAATTACTCAACAGCCCAAAATTTTGACCCATGCTCGAGACTTGACAATTACTCGGTAACTTTATCAATACTTTAAAAAATATATAAATTCATAAAATAAACTAAAACACCAAAAAATGAAATGAATGTAGAGGAATGAATTATTATCACTTCCTTTAAAAACAACCTACCAATTATGTAATATGTTCAACGACAACCTACTATGAACCCACCAATGATGTAAAACGATGTATTAGGTTGAGATTTGGCCGATGTAATATGAAGTTATGAACCCACCAATGATAACATATGTTCACAATTCAACAACACACTTGTAACTATACATTGACACCAGGGTACTATGCAAAGACCCCAGCCTCAGGGAAAACAAGCAAGCAAGCAACTCCAACTCCTTCGCTCTTACAATTCGACCCCTATACTAACAATGCCAAGATGGCAACAAGCATTTTGAGCTCAAACAAAATCATTACAATCTGCCAAAATTGTCATTTCATCGCTTCACAAACGTTGTTAAGTCTGTGTGAAATTGTCATCTCATTGCTTCATAGACCCTATATCAAAACCTGCAGTTTATAACAATTTAAAAATCCTGCATCAACACCCGCAATTTATAACAATTTATGAATCTTGTATCAAACCTGCACCAATGATTAAGAGCAATTTCTAATAGCAATAGCAAAGCCGAAGATCCCAACGTAAAAAATTTCAAATGACATTTTTTTACCACTTTTCATTACGGCCCGATTACCAAGGCAAGACTGAGTCGAGCCATGATAATTGCAATTATCAACGAGTAACTATAGGTAGTTACTTGCCAATAACCACGATTATCAAGGCTTTATCCGGCCACGGTAAAATAGGGCAAAAAACCGTTTGCTCGTTTTTTTTCAAATACTCGCGTTTACCCATGGGTTTTGATACAGAGGTTGCACCTATACAAAATCTTTCTATTCAATCAATTCAAAGGAAAGTGGTACACCTTCCTAAGCAGCAAGCTTCATATCAAAGAGTTAAAGTTCAAAGAAATATAAATATTCAACAATGCATCCTAAGATGATACCTCGAACAGTTCAATGTATTAACGAACACAAGCAATGAGACATTCTCCAACCATACAACCAACTCCTACACCTCCTCGAGTTACACGTGACAAAAAAATTTATGAGCAGTGATCACAACAGTTATGTTACGACCCCTGATACCTTTTTAAATTCAAATGCATCTACATGGAGCACTTTTTGCCCACGAAAATCCATCTTCAACATCTATGATCCAAACATGCAATATGGTCCTCCCATTGATGGGATTATAGGATAGATTTCCTTTCCAAAATATCAAAAATACAAAAACATTCAAAACATCAAAAATAAAGACCTAAGCATGACATAAGATGCTAGTTACTTATTTACATTTAATATTTATCACATATTTTTGTAGATAGCATATTTTTTTTAATACATACATTTCACAAGGTATACAAATGTGGTGCAGAATATACATTATACATAGACTTTTAGATATTAGATTCCCTTTTACTCAGTGGCCATGCCTATGCTAGAGGCATCTAAATTCACAAGTCACGTCATAACAGGGTACAACTTTCTATGACCTTTCTAGCATGCCAAACTACATATCTTACAAATGTCTTGCTAGTTACTCATATCTTACATCGTGTTACAAGAATATTCTACTTTGTTAGAATATGACATTGATACATATGAATGGTGTAGACTAGTTCTCACTTGTTTTATGCTCTTTCGATGTTTTTTTACATGATAGGCTAGACATGGCTTGCTTATTGTGTGTGGCCCTTGGCCTTTGTGTCCAAAAATTGTTTGAACATGACATTTGTGTCGTATGTGCAACATTTGAACATGTCCATTGTTGGTGGACCTTAACCCTATGTGTTGTGAGACATTTTAACATGTCTCTTGTATGTGACATTCTTAATGTCCTTTGCATGCAACCCTTAGCCTTGTTTGTGGCGACATATTCATGTCCTTTGTATGTGGCCCTTGGCCTTATTGTGTGGCATTGTGTGTCATAGTGTTTGTTGTGCTTGTGCTTGATTAATGGTGCCATGATATGTATCATGACATTTCTACAACATAGTCTACTTCAAAGATGGTTACTTTACTACATGTCTCATTGTTAAATCTATCTAGACATGACACTTGCATGCCTCACATTCAATATGTTGCATACATGCTTCAATGACAATTACATTTCTATGATTACATATTCTTCACATGATGACATAATTACTACATGATTATGTCTTTATCAAATAATACAATTAACTCTTGTTTTGAGATAAATGACTTGCAAGCTACATCCCTCATCTCAAAAGGGGGGTATCACAATGGTATTTGTCTTAGAGATCCAAGCTCCTATGAACAAACCAAAATCAAATTTAAGACAAATTACAAATTTTCAAATATCTAAAATTCAAAATAATGCAAAATCAGATTCTATAACTGTTGACCAATTTGTGAAACCTGCATGCCAAAATGGGCACCCCCCCTTTTTTTTTGCCTTTCCTTGTTCTTCATGACCTTTAGTCCTGAAACTAGGTCTTAACCCTTTAAAAATCAAGGAAAAGTTGCTTTTGTGCAGGTGCAGGTGTTATCTCATCAAGCATTGGTCTTGTTTCCAGCACTCACAGAGTAAATCGGGTTCTCAGAACACCATTACTTGTAAGCTTTACAAAGTAATAAGCAGGAGCACTTGACAAACCCGAAAGGGTCTATGGCCAATTCTAGTGCAAGTCGAGTTTTGCAAAGTACTTTACTTGCCAATTTTCATGAGTAAAAGCTGAAGAGAAGCCCGATAAGGGTCAGAGTAGTTCAATTCAGGTTTGTGAGATTACTTGACTTATGATCTTTCATAAGTTGGAGCCATTCACAAACCCAAAAGGGTGAAGAAACAATCAGGTTTTTGAGACGGCTTCACTTCAAAGCTTTTTGAGTAAGTCCTTCGGAAGAGCCCGAATTGGTCTTAGACACTTCTTAAGGCAAGTGTTTTTTCGCGGAGGGCACCTGGGCGTTCTATAGGGTCATTTGCAATTTCCCCGAAGGGTATGTGCACTTGCGGGGGGCACTTCAAAGATGAAATGGACCTTTACAAAACTTCTAAAGGGTATGTTTGAAGGCAAAATGGACCTTGCAGAGGGCTTTTCGTTGACAAGAGGACCAATACAAAAGTTTTAAATGGCAACTTGAGGCTCAAAATGCCCTTGCGAAGGGCACTTTGAGAAATACAGGGACCATTTCCATAAGCCCAAAGGGCACTTTTGGCTCGAAATGCCCTTGCAGAGGGCAATCGGTTGAAGCAAAGGGGCAAAGACAAGAAGCCCGAAGGGCACTTGCCCTTCGAGAAAAGTGGCAAGCGAAAGGAGTTTTCCTTCGGACATTTCATCCAAAGGAAAACCGATTTTGTCTTCCAAGGTCGAATTCCTTAGGCAATCCTTCGGACAACTTCCAAGGTCGAATTCCTTAGGCAATCCTTCGAACATTTTGTCCGAAGGAAAACTCCTTCTGCTTGTCACTTTTTCCAAATGGCACTTCCTTCAGACATTTTGTCTGAAGAAATTCGATGGTCACAGAAAGCCCGAAGCTGATAACGCAAAGAAGCAAGCCAAGAAGGCAAGCAACAAAGCCAAGGAGAATTCCTTCAGACATTTTGTCCGAAGGACATGTCGAAGAGAAACCCGCTGAGAACGCGAAGGCCCGAATGAGTAAAGACAAAACAGGAGAAACCAAGGCAAAAGAGAAATCGAAAGAAAGAGACAAAACACGGGTAAGTAGAGAGCGGAAAAGACAAAGCTCAGAACAGTACCAACAACTTGATAAAGTCAAAGCACAAAATCAATGACCACTCAGACCAAGACAGTTGGCATGAACAACTCAGCAAAAGGATTTAATACATTTGGGTGGAAAATATCTACCAAAAACCAATAAATAGACTGGTTTTCAAACTATAGAGAAGAGCAACCCGTGTTTTCACGCTTCACCATTAATGCACAACCATTTGCGCCCAACATTAAAGAGAGCATGGTCCAACCACAACTTGGGGATGGCTTTGTCAATTGCTAGAAGTATCCCATGCTTTTGCAGGCTCAGGACAGCAAGGGCAACAACTTGGACATCTACAGCATGGCTCTCCCATACGCAATTTGAAGAATACAGCAGCAACATGGTCTCTTGTCTCATAAGTGTTTGACTCCAACATGGGTCTCCTTTCCTTATTCTGTCAACATCTTGATCTATATAATTGTAACATCTCATTTTGAGAGGGATATCTCTCAGCATGTATGGCGAAGCCCTGATGAAATTTACCTTGAATCAGAAAAGACATTTTTACTTTCATTTGAGTTTGCACTTTTGCGTGTCTATGGTTTTATTTTGTGTTAAGTCATTTTCTTTTCATGCTTTCATAAGTTTATTCCAACATATCTAATGCATAGTGATTTTCCTTTTTTGCAAGTCACAAGAAGTGTCCAGAGCAAGTATAGGCAAGTGAATGGGCTGCCCAATAGTGTGTTTAAAACACCTCTTGTGCTAGTTTCTTCCTCCCTGTATTTCATAGGACCCCCTACTGAAATACTGATGTAAGGAAGTTTTTCTCACCTAAATGAAGTGTATGCTTGTTGTCCATGGTTCAAAGTGTATGCCAAAGCTGAGTAGACCAATTGTTTCGGTGCATCACCTCTTAGCTTAGATCCCATTTTCAGTATTTTCTCTCTCTTTTCATCTCCCCAATAATTATCAATAATAGATCTAGGGCCTTAAAGTGCATCAAAGGGAGCTAGCCCCTAATCTAGAGATTCATCCCTTACGTTTGCCACCCACAGCAAGAGGGGTGTCTCCATTGTGTCATGTGGATGAAGAAAGCTGAGCCTCCCTTCAGAGGGTGCAATCCACCACGTCAACAATAACAAAATACAAATTTCCAACATATAACAGATATTGTACATTGATACAAATTATGAGGACATATGACATGGATATGAACTCATTTTTCAAAGACTAAAAGCACACATTTATGCACTTGAATGCTTACATGCACATGCAAAACAAATACAAAATCAAAGTTACATATTACAAATACAATTACAATTGAGCATATAGATGCATGGCATTCTATATCCCTTCATACCAGTTCAAAAAGGCATGATTCAAAGTTCAAAGTAACAAATTCCAAAGTTCAAAGTTACAAATTCAAAAGTTCAAAAAGACATGATTCAAAATTCATAATTGCAAATTTCAAAGTTCAAAATCACAGTTGCAAAGTTCTAAAAGGCATGGTACATGTTCATACACGTTTTCAAAGTTCATAGTTACAATTCAAATCTATAAGCAATGTGGTCATGATGGCGGCATGAGTATTCTTCATTCTCTTTTGATCATGCAAAAGTAAAATCTAGATCTGTTGGGTGAATATTGTCAACCAGCTAACTGGTGAGTAAAATAGGTCTCTTCAACCACAACATAGGGAGATTGGTCGTCCAAAGTTGCAGGTTTACCACATCCAAAGGGGACAAATCTCTCCTATCATCAAAGAGAGGTTCCCTATAGGTATAAAGGCGCTATATACTATATATAAACTGAAAATAATACTCAAGGGTAAGATATACCATCCATCTCTCTTCTTTCAGAGATGATGTTCACAAACAAAAGAGAAAATCCTGGTGAAAACACTGAAAGCATTTATCTTCTTTCAAAAGTGTTCTTGCAGGAAACAACAGGAGTTCTTTCAGGTAGTGAAAGTAACTGGTAACCAAGGGCATAGTAACCAGCAGTCTGAGATGTAGCACAATCTCCACCTCGACTGCCCAAGAGTGAAATACGAAGGACAATGAAGGCACAAAGTCATCCCAAGGTCCTTTACACAAAAACAGAATACGAAGGATAATGAGGGCACAAAGTTGTCCCAAGATCCTTTACACAAGAACAAAAAGAAAACACATTAAAGGCAATTGTGGGGGGCACAAAGTCTCTCCACAGTTGGCTTCAGGACACCTTTCTAATTACTTTCACTAGTTCTGCTTGCCAAATTAAATAAACAAGAACACATTCAGAAGACAGACATAAGAACAATCTCCTAAAATGATACAAGCTATGACAGCACAAAGTCTGCAAACAACTTGCTTTCTCATTTAAATAAAATGATATGAACAACAATCTGAATTCAAAGTCTCAGTATTCGCCTTTCAATTTGGGCAAAGTTTTGCTTCTGGTAATAGGAAAATCTCTTTAAAACAATAAAAGAGATTACAATATATAGCAGCCAAGAAAGACTTGGCGCTTTGTTTCATGGAATGGCCCATGCTATGCATTCAATGCCTTGAATGCATTTCCAGGTTTGTCAAAGGACTGCGTTGAAAACAGGGCGACTGTCTTAGCTAGGGCATGTCATTTCATCCCATATGTCTTCTCCTGAGTCTAGATCATCTGGTATGTCCCCTCTAACATCTACGCAGCTGTCCATTTTGTCTTTACTCCAAAAGAGACCAACAGGCCACGCCTTCAATGTTTGCAAGCTCAAATATCTACTTTGCAGACTGTTCCACCTACCGGAATAACTCCTACGCAGATATTTCGAGCTTTTCCCTCTTTTCGCTTGTCCTTTCCAGCTTTGTCTCTTCCTGAAATTTAAGCTCCTGAGCTATCTTTTCAGCCAGTCGCTTGGTTCTTCCTTCAAGTTCCGCGCTTTATTTGAATTTCAACGGATATTCCCTTACTTTAAATTTGATGTTTGTGGGGCCGTCCATGGTCGCTAGCCGCTTGAACCATGTTGAACCTTAAACCTTTGAACCCGCTTAAAGTACATTGGTTCATTGGTTCATTCTGCCTCTTTTGTTCCATCGCTCCCTGGTTCAATCACTTTCCCGCTCTTTGGTTGAACCATCTGTTGAACCACCTGTTTGTTGCTTCTTTCTTTGACTGAGGCCGTCTTTGAACTTTTGAACCCATGAACCATTGAACTTTGAACTCTTTCGGTTCAAGGTTCAATCGGTTCATTGGTCCATCCTTTGTCCGTCACTTGTTCTTTCTAAGCTCTTTGAGCTTCATCGCACTAGTTGAACCTTTTGAACCTGTGAACTCGTTGAACCTTTTGGTTCAAAGTTCAACGGTTCAATCGGTTCATTCTTTTTATTTGGCTAAGTCTTTTGATCACTCGAACAAAACGCGTTGAACCATATGGCTGTTGAACCTGTTGAGCCATTGAACTCGTTGAACCTTTGAACCAAAGTGGTTCAACGGTTCAATGGTTCAAGCCTTCTTCCCTTTGATAAGTGTTTTGAAGCCGTTGAACCTTGAAGCGGTTGAACTTGTTGAACCTTTGCCGAAGCGCTTAACTTTTGTCGATGACATTGAACCTTTGAACCCATTGAACTCGTTGAACCAAAATGGTTCAAGGTTCAACGGTTCAATGGTTCGATCCTTGCTTAAAAGCTTGTCGATGGACATTTTGGTTGAACCTTGTCGTTGAACCAACCTTGAAATCGCCTAAGTGCTGAGAGCTTGCTTTTTTCCTGCAAAGTCCATAGAAATCAATCTGTGAAATCCGTAGTTTTCTTCCTGCAGAGTCCGTAGATTCAAACTTGAAGAGTCTGTAGATTTTTGAGAAAGCTTTGAAAAATGAAGACCCTGAATGCTCAGAACAATTTTTGAAAGGGGAATAGAGGATTTTGGTCTATATGACCAAAATAGTTCAAATGTTGTCCCAAAAACGAGTGATATTTTTTAGGGACAACAATTGGCTCCAGTTGGGAAACTTCCTTCAGTTGAAAACTTGGAACAGCTGAGGGGAGTAGAAACCAGAAATTCTAGTGCCTTGAAGTGTGCCATTGGGCTATGGAGTCATGCTATCCAAAAAGAAAGGCTCCAAAAAACAAAAACAAAAAGCACAAAACAGAACTAAAGACTATACAAATGTACATATGTACAGGTGAACTTATCTAATACTTCAAGAATTGAAGTGATTCAGACGTTGTCCATTGTGAGACAATAAAGATGGCGTTCCATCCTGATAAACCAGCAGGAAACCATTTTGTCTCCAAAATCGGTGACGGGCGAATGGAACTCTCCACCAGGAATCACACTTTCTGTGCACTCCTTTTGATTCTCTCTTCTTGCGCCATGGCAAGACGTAGTCTCCAATCTGAAAACCATAAATCCTTGCTCTCTTGGCAAAGAGTTCCTCTTCCTGACTTTGGCGTGCAGCAATATGGTCCACTACCATAGCTCGTTTTTCTGTTGGTTCAGTCCAGCACATGTTTTGATTGTCAGCATCAAACACTTGACAAACCATCGGTTCAGCATCTCCTTTGGTATGGAGTTTGACATCCTGGTCTTGAGTAGCCTTCAATCCGAGCAACAAAGATTCACATTCAGCTGTGTTGTTGGTGTTGCTGAACTGCAACTTGCATGAAGGAAAAATATCTCCTTGAGGAGATATCAACACAGTCCCGACTCTAGCATTGGTAGAAGAATTGCTGCCATCGGATTCCAAGATCCAAGCATCATCAGAAGCTGATCTTCTATCAGATTTCTCTTCATTAGAGATGAAAAATCATTCTTCATTTGTACTGCGCCCTACCAATTCCTCTGATGTCTTGTATGGATAAATTCCTAGATTGTCATCGTCTACAGAAACATGAACATCCTCTGTGGTCAAGAAACAATTACTCCTGCTCGAAGACTCAAACAGAATTTGAGCTGCAGGGGCCGACATTTGGGTGACCACGTAATTTGCCTCCTTTTCAGAGAGCAATCTCTTCATTACGCCTTTGACAGGGATCTTTGCCTCAGACAGGTCCATACTTAGTTCTCCACCAATGTCTAACTGCTCAGGATTGGCTTGCGGGAATTCAAATTCAGTCATTTGAATTTTGGAGTTCTTGACATGATCAATTATGTCAAATAACTAAAATGGACTAGGAAGAGAGGATGGGAGTTCATCCTTTTGGTTTTTGGGAGGGGGAGGACTGCCCTGCGAATTTGAAGTTAAAGGTGCAGAAATGATTGGGGTACTTACTTTTTTAGCAACCACCGAGTCCTTTGGCTGGAAAGGCAGAGTGGTTCCACACTTAGCAATTGAACTTGCTGGTTGAAGTCACTCCTCTGTCTTCTCTTTATCAACTTGTTGGACTGACTGATTTTTGGACCGGGTGAATACCGCGTATGATCCCTCGTTTGCTTTACCTTCACTTCTGGGTTCATCCTGATAATTCAGGAAACCAATGTTGGAGTCGCCAGTTAATTCTTCTTCTTCTTCTTCAGTGAAGAGATTAGCATCATTTTCTTGCTCAAACTCAGGTTGAAAAGAGAAATCATGTTCTGTTTCCAGATATCCAACCACTGAGTTAGTTGGGGGTGCTTCAAGGGCAAGGTTCCTCTGTGAGGGAGGAAAACGATTTGGTTGCCCTTGACTTCTGGCAGCATTGCCTTGATATGACTGATTCTAAAATGTCCTCCTTGACATATCCCGATAAGGAGGAGCAGACATACCTTGGGTCATTTGTCTTTTCAAGGCTAGCAGTTCATTTGCCAGCTTTTACATCATTTGATCAGTGGTGGTTGTGGGTGGGTATTCAGAAGATGAAGAGGGTTTACCTCTATTTAAATCTCTCCTTATCTTTCCTGTCAAGATAAGGTCATCTTCTACTTCAGTAGCCAAGTCTTGAGCAGTCTCAAGGTTTATGTGGCCAGCACGTCTCAACAGAAAACTCATTTCAGGCAGTTGTGAGTTGATGAAGAAGCATTTGAAGTTCTCAGGTGTCGACTGGGCGATCATGGGAATCATGTTCCTCAGTTTGTCGAACTTGGCAATGAAGCCCCTCATAAGTTCATGAGGTTCCTTCTTCATCTGTGTGAGTTGGGCCAGCAAAGCATGTGCATCTTTTGAACCTGACTTCAAATTTAGCTTTGAGAGTGTCCCAGTCAGTCACTGATCGAGCCTGCAGGTGGTAGAACCATTCTGCAGCAGCGCCTTGTAGTGTTTCCACAAACAGCCTAACTGCCACGTCCTCAAATTCCACCCCTATCACACCGCAAGCTATGTTGAACGTTGCAATGTGTTCATCGGGGTGAACTCTCCCATCACCAAAGAAATTGGAGAAATTCTTCCTTGAGCTGCGTGGAAGTTCATGCAGGGGTGGAGTAAGGTTCAGTGTACCAAAAGAGTTACCCCAGGGGCCTTGAGCCATGATTTGATTATGTAAAAGTGGGATCACAAATCTAGGTGGAGTATGGATAGGCAAAGCTCTGCTAGCAGCAGAAAAAGAAGCAGTTTTACCTTGGGCTCTTTGGCTTCTTGTATAGCGTGGAGTTGCCAGATTGTAGAACAAAAATGGGAAAGAAACAAAATTCTACTGATGTTCTTCCCAGTGGCTCTGGTTTTGCAGACCAGATAATATAATGGAGATGGAGGAAGATGGTAAGGCTATAATGATAATGGGTAAGACACAGAACGGAGTCGCAAGAGTCTATAATGGATAAGGGCAGGGACTGCTTCAATCTGAAACTTGAGGCTTCAGACTGCACGTTCATCCCCAGCAGAGTCACCAAAAACTGTTGGGTGTATATTTTGTCAACCAGCGAACTGGTGAGCAAAATAGGTCTTTTCAACCACAGCATAGGGAGATTGGTCGTCCAAAGTTGCAAGTTTACCACATCCAAAGGGGACAAATCTCTCCTCTCATCAAGGGGAGGTTCCCTATAAGTATAAAGGCGCTATATACTATATATATAAGATGAAAATAATACTCAGGGGTAGGATATACCATCCATCTCTCTTCTTTCAGAGATGATGTTCACAAATAAAAGAGAAAATCCTGGTGAAAACACTGAAAGCACTTCTCTTCTTTCAGAAGTGTTCTTGCAAGAAACAGCAGGAGTTCTTTCAGGTAGTGAAAGTAACTGGTAACCAAGGGCATAGTAACCAACAACCTAAGATGTCGCAGTCTCCACCTCGACTGCCCAAGAGTGAAATACGAAGGACAATGAGGACACAAAGTCGTCCCAAGGTCCTTTACATAAAAACAGAATGCGAAGGATAATGAGGGCACAAAGTCGTCCCAAGATCCTTTACACAAGAACAGAAAGAAAACACACTAAAAGCAATTGTGGGGGGCACAAAGTCTCTCCACAGTCGGCTTCAGGACACCTTCCTCATTACTTTCACTAGTTCTGCTTGCCAAATTAAATAAAAACACATTCAGAAGAGAGACATAAGAACAATCTCCTAAAATGATACAAGCTATGACAGCACAAAGTCTGCAAACAACTTGTTTTTTCATTCAGATAAAATGATATGAACAACAATCTAAGCTCAAAGTATCAGTATTCGCCTTTCAATTTGGACAGAGTTTTGCTTTTGGTAACGAGAAGATCTCCTTAAAACAATAAAAGAGATTACAATATATAGAAACCAAGAAAGACTTGGCGCTTTGTTTCATGGAATGGCCCATGCTGTGCATTCAATGGCCCATGTTGTGCATTCAATGCCTTGAATTTCATTACTACTACACAAAACTTCCAAAGCCAAATGCTCAAGCTTCTTAAAATCACCCTCAAACCCGTCTTCAGCGCAACACAGGTGTCCCTAATCTTTTAGGACAAGTCTACCCTAGGCAAACAAGAGTGTTGCAATCACCCTCAGACTGTCTCTAGCTCAAGATAGGTGTCCCTAATCTTTCAAGACAAGTCCGCCCTAGGCAAACAAGGGCGCTGCAACACCTCTCTCCACTTAAGTCGATCACATCTCACGCCAAATAACACTTAGTTTCCAAAATTCAAATCATTCTTTTGGGTCTTCCTGCACATTTCATAAGGTCGGCTAAAAGAAATTATTAAAAGCTTCACCTATAAATACACAACAAAAGTCATTCATTAGATCCACTAAGTATTCACTATTTTTTCAAACTTACACATTATTGCACATTGAGCAAAACCACCCTATCCTTTCCAAATTCAAAATCACTCACAAGGAACAACCATAAGCTAAGTCAAAAGCATTCCAAAGCAAGTCAAGAGCAATCATTATCAAGTATCAAAGCCATTTTCTAGCTACATACACAGTCAAGGAGTACAATTGCACATTCCTTTAGGTGGGAGAACCACGTGGGCTTAATTTCCCTCCTTCGAGTATTGGATGCATACGTAGCAGTAAATCATCAAGAGGATGATTGAGATCGACTCAACCCATTACACTCCCCTTTTTTTGCAAGTTTTCTGACTATCAAAGTGTCCATAGGGTTTTGAAGACAAAAAAAAGAAACAGATTTTGTGCGGCATAATCCAAACTGTAATAACTCAACCTACTTAGTAGACACATGCACAAAAGGTGCAACGATCAGTTTTTAGTCACAATCAAACAAGACAAATTCACGATCGACAAACTCGAACAACCTACGCTCTTGTTCTCCTATAGTGGCCTTGTCCAAAGTATTTTTTGTTTCTATTGCTCATCTATCATTGTTAGAATTATGTTTCTTTCTATATTTTCCTGTCAATCATTAAACACAATAAACTGGGACAAGTCCGCAATCAAAGGATGCAAACAACCTGCATTGTTGTCCACTAACAGCAACTCTGTCTAGGAACAATTTCAGATTTTGTTCCTAACCCTGAACATGCACAACCACCTCTTTTATTGATTTCCGCTTTCAAACAATCAACAAAAATCATGGTTTGAGCTAAATTGTTTTCTTCCTAGTTTTCCAAAAATAGCATTTTTCCATATTTCAGCAAATTGTCAAAATCAAAATTGTTGATTATTGTACATCTTTAGCATTCCGATATACTCTAGCCTTACACCAACAATCATACAATACATTTATTGTTTTATCAAAAATTGGGTCAAACATGTACAAGTGTATTCATTCCTTGTCTTTTTAATTTCCAACAATTCAATGATCTATATTATTTCAAATTTTCTATAATGGGTGGACATTGATCTATGCATGTTTACTTGCAAATTTTTCATGAAGTAAAGCAGATATGTGTACACTAGTCAACACCAAGTACAATTAAACACAGGTACCAAGTTTGTTCTTTAATCTGTTTATTCTTGCATTTTCAATATTAAACTCAACAACTACTTTTAAAATTGGAAAGTCTCCATTAAGTTAGCCTAGACACGTTTCGTGAGACTGTCATAGCGGGAAATATCAAAGAGTTAGCCATAAATACAAATCAATCATAAGGTCATACCCACTTGGTATTTCGGTGACTTGTCATTCACATCGAAAAATCAATTAACACTTGAGACATTATCACAAAAGCATACGCATCTGAAAACCCCTCAAAAGATCAACCCTAAAGCCAAGTTTGAATATGTTGGGTGAATATTTTGTCGGCCAGCTAACTGGTGACCAAAATAGTTCCTATCACAACATAAGAAGATTGGTCGCCCAAGTGTGCAGATTTACTACATCAACCGGAGACAAATCTCTCATCTCATCAAGGGGAGGTTCCCTATTAAATATGCGGAGACTATATACTATATAAATAAGCAAAAAGTAAGACACAGGGGCAGAATATATCATCCATCTCTCTTCTTTCAGAGATGATGCTCATAGACAGAGGAGAAATCCTGGGTGATTGGTGAAGGTACTTCTCTTCTTTCAGAAGTAACATTCAACGAAGAGCCAGATCCCTTCCTGGATAGTAGAAATCTTGGTGAAGCGACAGAAGGCACTTCTCTTCTTTCAAAAGTGCTTGATCTTGCAGACAACAGGAACCTTTCTGGTAACAGGTGACAAAAGGGCACAGTAACCAGCAGTATGAAATAGAACACAAAGTTTCCACCTCAACTGCCCAAGAGTGAGATACGAAGAACAAAGGGGGCACAAAGTCATCCCAAGGTCCTTTACACAGAAATAGAAAATAAACACACACTGAAGACAACTATGACAGCGCAAAGTCTGAAAGTAGCTGGCTTCAGGACACCTTTCTTATCACCTCCACTAGTTCTGCTTGTTAAATCAAATAAATAAGAATGCTTTCAGAAGACAGACATAAGAACAATCTCCTAAAGTAGCACAAGCTATCACAGCACAAAGTCTGCAAGTAACTTGCTTCTCATTCAATCAAAGAAATATGAATTACAATCTGAGTTCAAAGTCTCAGTAATGCCTTTCAATTCGGGCAGAATTTAGCTTCTAGTAAGGGGAAGATCTCCCTTGTAACAAATGAGAGATTACAATATATAGCGCTCCAAAAAAGACTTGGGCGCTTGTTTTCATGAAAAAGGCCCATGCTGCAGTCAACGTCTTCAATGCGCCTTCAATTCTGTCTGGAGGGACCATTTTGGGAACAACACATTGCCTCAACTATGGCGTGTCCATTCATCAATATCTCTTCCTTGGTATGGACTGTCTGGTCCTTTCTCTGATGTTTGCGCAGCTATCCAATTCGCCATTACTTCATGGAAGAAAAGCAGGCTTGCGTCCTTGATTTGGTGCGCTCAGAAGTCTACTTGATCCACTATTTCACCTACTAGGAATAACTCTTTTGAAGACATTTCTGGTCCTTTGGTTTCGCTCCTCTCTTCACTGCTTAAGCGCTTCTTTGCTCTCTGGTTGAACCATCGCTTTAATTGAACTTGCCTTTGGAATCGTCCATGTTGTTTCTTTGTCCTTTATAGCCCTTCTTGTCTAAGTCTTTGGGAGGTCCTTTCTGCATCTTTGACGAGTGGCAAGTTCCGTTGTTATGAAACTCAGTAGAAACTCACAGAAAATGGGATCCACGACACGTCTTGCCCAAGCAACTTCAAAAGGGGAACACGAATGCAAACACTTGTCACGCTCCTCTGAGTCATAATAGGACATGCGACGTATTCCGCTCTGCTTTATAATGGACACGTGGCGACTTTCGGGCTTCTTTCTCTCGGCGGGCTTTATCCTTTATGTCCTTCGGACAATTTGTCCAAAGGAAATCCTCCTTGCCTTTGCATCTTTCCCGCCAGGCTTTTGCTTTGTCTTTCAGGCGAATTCCTTCGAACAATTTGTCCGAAGGATTTCGCTTTGTCTTTTGCCTTGTTCACTTTTCCAAAGGAGTTCACTTTGTCCGCTTTTGCTCGCTGCCCTCAGCAAGGGCACTTGGCTTGGTTCACAACTCTCCATAAGTGCACTTGTTCTTTTGGCTTTGGCGCAGCCCCTTGAACCTGCCGATTGAACCAACCAATTGAACCAACTTTAATTCAACGGTTCAATGGTTCAATCTTGCGTTTGAAGCCATCTTTTTGTCTAAGTCTTTTGATCTCTTTGAACTGATTGAACCCGTTGAACCAATTTGGTTCAAGGTTCAACGGTTCAATGGTTCATTCCTTTGTTTTTCGCCAAGTCTTTTGATCGCTCGAACAAAACGCGTTGAACCAACCGCTCGTTGAACCTGTTGAACCATTGAACCCGTTGAACCTTTGCCGAAGTGCTTAACTATTGCCGATGACGTTGAACCTTTGAACCCATTGAACCCGTTGGACCAAAACGGTTCAAGGTTCAACGGTTCATTCCTTGCTTAGAAGCTTGCCAATGAACATTTTTAGTTAAACCAATCTTGAAAATGACTAAGCGTTGGAAACTTGTTCTTTTGATTGAACTCGGCTATAAAAGCCTTTGAACCTTCTAACTTCAAGCATGTTGAGTCCGTAGAAACATATCTGCAGAGTCCATAGATTTGAGTCCCTTGAAAAAGTTCGTAGAAATGCGCCTGCGGAGTTCATAGATTCAAGCCTGTAGAGTTCGTAGATTTCTGAGAAAGCTTTGAAAAATGAAGAACCTGAATGCTCAGAACAATTTTTGAAAGGGGAAGAGAGCATTTTGGTCTGTAAGACCAAAATAGTTCAAACGTTGTCCCAAAAATGAGTGATATTTTTGGGAGACAACAACTGGCTCCAGTTGGGAAACTTCTTTCAGTTGAAAACTTGGAATAGCTGAGGGGAGTAGAAACTAGAATCTCCAGTGCCTTGAAGTGTGCCATTGAGCTACGGAGTCATGCTACCCAAAAAGAAAGGCTCCAAAAACGAAAACGAAAAGCACAAAACAGAACTAAAGACTATACAAATATACATATGTACAGATGATCTTATCTGATGCCTCAAGATTTGAAGCGCTTCAAATGCCACCCACTGCGAGACAGTGAAAATGGTGTGCCATCCTGATAAACCAGCAGGAAACTATTTTGTCCCCAAAAACGGTGACGGGCGAATGGAACTCTCCACCAGGAAACCAATGTTCTGTGTCTTCCTCTTGGCTCTTTCTTCTTCTTGCCCCATGGCAGGACGTGGTCTTCAAACTGAAAACCATAACTCCTTGCTCTCTTGGCGAAGAGTTATTTTTACTGACTTCATAATACAGCAGTATGGTCCACCATCATAACTTGTTGTTCTGTTGGTTCAGTCCAGCACATGTTTTGATTGTCAGCATCAAACCCCTGACAAACCATCAACTCAACATCTCCTTTGGTGTGAAGGAGTTTGACCTCTTCACCCTGAGCAGTTTTCAATCCAAGCAACAGAGATCCGCATCAAGCTGTGGAAGAATTGCTGCCATTGGATTCCAAGATCCAAGCATCATCAAAAGTTGATCTTGTATCAGATTTCTCTTCATGGGAGATGGAAGATCCTTCTTGATTTGTACTGCACCCTACCAATTTTTCTGATGCCTTGTTTGGATAAAATCTTGGATTGCCAGCTACAAGACTTTCATCCGCCGAGACATGAGCGTCCTCTGTGGTCAAGAAGTAATTACCCCTGCTTGAAGGCTCAAACAAAATTTGAGCAACAGGGGCTGACGTTTGGGTAACCACAATCTTTGCCTCAGACAGGTCCGCACCTGGTTCTCCACCAATGTTTAATTGCTCAGGATTGGCTTGCAGGGATTCAAACTCAGTCTTTTGAATTTCAGATTTTTTGACATGATCAATCATGTCAAATGACTGAAATGGACTTGGAAGAGAGGATGGGAGTTCATCCTTTTGATTTTTGGGAGGAGGACTGATCTGCGAAGTTGAAGTAGAAGGTGCAGAGATGTTTGATGTACTAACCTTCTTGGTAATCACTGGGTCCTTTGACTAGAAAGGCAGAGTGGTTCCCCGCGTAGCAATTGGAATTGCAGGCTGAGTTCGTTCCTCTGTTCTTTCTTTATCAGCTTGCTGGGCTGACTGATTCTCGGACCGGGTGAATACTACGTATGATTCTTTGACTGCTTCGCCTTCACTTCTGGGTTCATCCTGGTAATTCAAGAAACCAATGTGGGAGTCGCCAGTTGATTCTTTTAGATCCTCCCTGAAGAAATCAGTGCCATTTTCTAGCTCGAACTCAAGTTGGAAATAGAAAACATGTTCTGTTTCCAGATATCCAACTGTTGAGTTGGTTGGAGGTGCTTCAAGGACAAGGTTCCTCTGTGAGGGACGAAGGCGATTTGGTTGCCCTTGACTTCTGGCAGTGTTGCCTTGATATGGTTGATTGGAGAATGTCCTCCTTGGTATATCTTTATATAGAGGAGCAGAAAACATACCTTGTGTCATTTGCATTTTCAAGGCTAGCAATTCATTTGTCAGCTTTTGTACCATTGGGTCAATGGTGGTTGTGGGTGAGTATTCAGAAGATGAAGAAGATTTACCTCTGTTAGGATCTCTCCTTATCTTTCCTGCCAAGATAAGGTCATCTTCTAGCTCAGTAGCCAAGTCTTGAGCAGCCTCAAGGTCTATGTGTCTAGCCCGTTTCAACTAGAAAACTCACTTTAGGCAGCTATGAGTTGATGAAGAAGCATTTGAGATTCTGAGGTGTCCGCTGGGCGACCATGGGAATCATGTGCCTCAGCGTGTTGAACCTGGCAATAAAATCCCTCATAGGCTCATGAGGTTCCTTCTTCATCTGAGTGAGTTGGGCCAGCAAAGCATGTGCATCCCCTACAGGCTTAAACTTGACTTCAAACTTGGCTTCGAGTGTATCCCAGTCAGTCACGGATCCAGCTCGCAGATGGTAGAACCAGTCTGCAGCAGCACCTTGTAGTGTCTCCACAAAAAGTCTGACTGCCACGTCTTCAAATTCCATCCCTATAACACCACAGGCTATGCTGAAGGCTGCAATGTTTTCATCATGGTGAACTATCCCATCACCAAAGAATTTGGGGAAATTCTTTTTTGAACTACGTGGGAGTTCATGCAGAGGTGGAGTCAAGTTGAGTGGGCCAAAAGAGTTACTCCAAGGGCCTCGAACTGCCATGATTTAATAATGTAAAACAAGGATAACAAAACTGAGTGGAGTGGCCATATTGTGAATCAAAAATGGTAAAGGACTTGCCCTACTTCATCTTGAGGCTTGAGGCTTCAAACTGCGCACTCTTTCCCAGCAGCTCTGGTTTTGCAGACCAGATAATATAACGGAGGTGGAGGAAGATGGTAAGGCTATAATGAATAATGGATAGGACACGTAACGGAGTCGCCAGAGTTTGTATAATGGATAAGGGAAGGAATTGCTTCAATCTGAAACTTGAGGCTTCAGACTGCATATTCATCCCCAGCGGAGTCGCCAAAAACTGTTGCGCGAGGCTAGGGAGGAAAAATTAACAATGGGAAAGCACTGGAGCAGTTCGTTCTTCTATAGCAGAATGCATGGATAAAGTTATAATGATAATGGATAAGACACAGGTGATGTTTCAATCTGAAACTTTAAGATCCAAATTGCACAAAATTACTGTCCCCAGCGGAGTCGCCAAAAACTGTTGGGTGAATATTTTGTCGGCCAACTAACTGGTGACCAAAATAGTTCCTATCACCACAGCATAGGAAGATTGGTCGTCCAGGTGTGCAGCTTTATTACATCAACCGGATACAAATCTCTCCTCTCATCAAGGGGAGGTTCCCTATTAAATATGCGGAGGCTATATACTATATAAATAAGCAGAAAGTAAGACACGGGCAGAATACATCATCCATCTCTCTTCTTTTCGAGATGATGCTCACAGACAGAGGAGAAATCCTGGGTGATTGGTGAAGGTACTTCTCTTCTTTCAAAAGTAACATTCAGCCAAGACCCATTAGGCTTAGTTTGCGTATTTTAATGGTAGATGTATCTGATGTAAACCCATTTTCCTATACTAAATATTGAATGATTACAATCACTTGGATCATAATAATGATGATGGTTAAAATGTTCTATCTTTATTATATTCATCATAACCTTGGAATATCGAGCTTCCTGGATAGTAGAAATCCTGGTGAAGCGACAAAAAGCACTTCTCTTCTTTCAAAAGTGCTTGTTCTTGCAGGCAACAGGGATCTTTTTGGTAACAAGTGACAAAAAGGCACAGTAACCAACAGTATGAAACAAAACACAGTTTCCACCTCAACTGCCCAAGAATGAGATACGAAGAACAAAGGGGGCACAAAGTCGTCCCAAGGTCCTTTACATAGAAATAGAAAATAAACACACACTGAAAACAACTATGACAGCGCAAAGTCTGAAAGTAGCTGGCTTTAGGACACCTTCCTTATCACATCCACTAGTTCTGCTTGTTAAATCAAATAAACAAAAATGCTTTTAGAAGACAGACATAAGAACAATCTCCTAAAGTAGCGCAAGCTATCACAGCACAAAGTCTGCAAGTAACTTGCTTTCTCATTCAATCAAAGAAATATGAATTACAATCTAAGCTCAAAGTCTCAGTAATGCCTTTCAATTCAGGCAGAGTTTCGCTTCTAGTAAGGGGAAGATCTCCCTTGTAACAAATGAGAGATTACAATATATAGCGCTCCAAGAAAGACTTGAGCACTTGTTTTCATGAAAAAGGCCCATGCTGCAGTCAACGTCTTCAATGCGCCTTCAGTTCTGTTTGGAGGGACCATGTTGGGAACAATGCATTGCCTCAACTATGGCGTGTCCATTCATCTAATGTCTCTTCCTTGGTATGGACTGTCTGGTCCTTTCTCTGATGTCTGCGCAACTGTTCAATTCGCCATTCATGAAAGAAAAACAGGTTTGCGTCCTTGATTTGGTGCGCTCATAAGTCTACTTGATCCACTGTTTCACCTACTAGGAATAACTCTTTTGAAGATATTTCTAGTCCTTTGGTTTCGCTCCTATCTTCACTGCTTAAGAGCTTCTTTGCTCTCTGGTTGAACCATCGCTTTAATTGAACTTGCCTTTGGAATCGTCCATGTTGCTTCTTTGTCCTTTATAGCCCTTCTTGTTTAAGTCTTTGGGGGGTCCTTTCTGCGTCTTTGACGAGTGGCAAGTTCCGCTATTATGGAACTTAGTAGAAACTCACGGAAAATGGGATCCACGACACGTCTTGCCCGAGCAACTTCAAAAGGGGAACACGGATGCAAACACTTGTCATGCTCCGTTGAGTCATAACAGGACACGTGAGGTATTCCGCTCTACTTTATAATGGACACGTGGCGGCTTTCGGGCTTCTTTCTCTCGACGAGATTTATCCTTTATGTCCTTCGGATAGAATGTCCGAAGGAATTCCTTCGGACAATTTGTCCAAAGGAATTCTTCCTTGCCTTTGCATCTTTCTCGCCGAGCTTTTGCTTTGTCTTTCGGGCGAATTCCTTCGGACAATTTGTCCGAAGGATTTCGCTTTGTCTTTTGCCTTGTTCACTTTTCCGAAGGAGTTCACTTTGTCCACTTTTGCTCGCTGCCCTCCGCAAGGGCACTTGGCTTGGTTCACAGCGCTCCGTAAGGGCACTTGTTCCTTTGGCTTTGGGGCAGCCCCTTGAACCTGTCGATTGAACCAAATTTGGTTCAACGGTTCAATTTTGCGTTTGAAGCCATCTTTTTGTCTAAGTCTTTTGATCTCTTTGAACTGATTGAACCCGTTGAACCAATTTGGTTCAAGGTTCAACGATTCAATAGTTCATTCCTTTGTTTTTTGCCAAGTCCTTTGATTGCTCGAACAAAATGCGTTGAACCAACCGCTCGTTGAACCTGTTGAACAATTGAACCCGTTGAACCTTTGCCGAAGTGCTTAACTCTTGCCGATGACATTGAACCTTTGAACCCATTGAACCCGTTGGACCAAAACGGTTCAAGGTTCAACGGTTCATTCCTTGCTTAGAAGCTTGCCGATGAACATTTTTAGTTGAACCAAGGCGTTGAACCAATCCTGAAAATGACTAAGCGTTGGAAACTTGTTCTTTTGATTGAACTCGCCTGTAGAAGCCTTTGAACCTGTTGAACCTGCTAACTTCAAGCATGTTGAGTCCATAGAAACATATCTGCAAAGTCCCTAGATTTGAGTCCCATGAAAGAGTCCGTAGAAATGCGCCTGCGGAGTCCGTAGATTCAAGCCTGCAAAGTCCGTAGATTCAAGCCTGCAGAGTCCGTAGATTCAAGCCTGTAGAGTCTGTAGATTTATGAGAAAGCTTTGAAAAATGAAGAACCTGAATGCTCAGAACAATTTTTGAAAGGGGAAGAGAGGATTTTGGTCTATAAGACCAAAATAGTTCAAATGTTGTCCCAAAAATGAGTGATATTTTTGGGGGACAACAGAATATAAATGCAGTTCAAAGTTGCATGGTGCCAAGTGTCGAAAGCCAAACATTGCATTGTAGCCATAAATACAAATCAATCATAAGGTCATACCCACTTGGTATTTCGGTGACTTGTCATTCACATCGAAAAATCAATTAACACTTTCTTGAGACATTATCACGAAGGCATACACATCTGAAAACCCCTCAAAAGATCAACCCTAAAGCCAAGTCTGAATACAAATGCAGGTCAAAGCTACATGGTACCAAGTGTCGAAAGCCAAACATTGCATTGCATTCTAACATGATCATGATGTACACACACCAAAGTGGGAGAACTACATTCGATTTGAACCCTGTTCAAGGTATTGGAACGTATGCAACACTTAGTCACTCAGTGGGAACTAGTTAGGGTTGTCCAACACAACTTACTAACCATTTTTTCAAGGGTCACCTTATGTCGAATGTGTGATTAGGGTTTCAAAGCAAGTAGAAGCAAAACAAGGATCAATGCACAAGAATGAGGGCAAGCACACACACAGGAGGTATCCACAAGTGCAAGCATAGTAGTCTGAAGTGACATAGTCTTGCACATTCAACTAGAATAGTACCAGCAGAGCATGAACAATACCAATCACCACAGGGGTCTAAGCTTCGTCCACGACGTCCACGCAAGGTTTGAGCCCCTATTACCTGATTTGAGCAATTACAACGCAGATATAGACTTATTTCAACGACATTGATGAACACAATGAGTTATAGAAATCAAAATTAAGCTAAGTGCATCTCTTCTCCATTATTTTTTCAATTCTAAATATAGTGCGTGTAATATCAATATACCCTTTTACATTCAAATTTGTATGATTATTTCCCTACTATACATAATTTGAATATTCAGAGTTTTGTCTTGTTTTGATCACATTAATCACAAAAATAAGTAGAACACAATCTACCATTTGCTATCTTTTGATTTTATTGGTTAGGGACCCTCCTTGTAATTGTGTCCAACAATTTCCCCTTGGCTAACCTACATCAACACCTTGGAGAAAGGAAATGATTTAAAATATCATTCCAAACTCATAGGAAATTGTAAAGCGAAAAATATGCAAAACACATTATTACGAGAATAATAAGAGTGAACCTTCACTATTGTAGAAGTGGAAGTTAAACAAAAAAGGCACTAACTTTGCTCAAAACAAGACACCACTTAAAAGGAACGAAGACAAAATATCTAGCTAAACAAAGTAATGAATACCACCCAGTCCTAAGTCATAGCAACAACAAGGTAAACCAACTGAAAGGGAAATTTCATTATTTCTTGACACCATAATTTTAAGGATAGCATAGCTATTACCAGATGTCATAGAGGAAATTCGTATCACGAAAGTACGCATACTAAACCCTCAGCGTGCTTTCATACTATAACATGCCTAAAATTAGCCATGATATTGACTACCCACGCAGTCAACTTCCTTCTATGACAGCTCATGTAATCATCACAGTTGTATACAAAACCCAAGTCAATCAAGAATTAGAATTTCATCTTAAGTGAAAAATGTTTATTATAGAGTGCCCACTTAAATTCCAGACACCACTACATAGAGACAGCCCTCTATCATTAACATCTAAAATCTTGGATAGAACTTTGTTGAAGAAGCTTTTCAAGTAATATAATTTTCAGAGGGTACTCAGATACCCATATCTTTTCTCAGAGATTAATGGAGCCTATTAAAAATAGATACACCCGACAATATGGAGAAGCATCTCTAAATGGTATCTTGAGTCTTGACCCTTGATGAGAAAAAACAATATCAACAGCCCATGAGCTAATCAAGGCACAATAAACAAGGCAGTCTACAATGTCATTTCAATCAGGCCAATTGGTTGAATGATCTCCCTAGTGTCTTGCTTTGTGAACTTTAGCGGTTGCAACACTAAAAACTGAACTATTTGCCCATAGTGTATTTGATGCCCGTTTCTATGTTTATGCTTTTTTTCATCCATCAATCATAGCTGCAATAATAATGCCCACTATTGTTGCTGGCATATGAATGTAGATGACAATCTACTCAATGACATCTCTTGATTTTATTGGTTAGAGACCCTCCCTGTAATTGTCTCCAACAATTTCCCCTAAGCTTACCTGCATCAACACTTTGGAGAAAGGAAATGATCGAAAATATCATTCCAAACTCATAGGAAACAGAAAACCACAGATTACTGAACTCTTTATTTCTGAGAATAGAGAAGACCAAACCTTCACTATTGTAAAAAATTAGATATGGAAGTTAAACCTAAAGGCATTAACAATGCTCAAAACAGGATACCACTTAGTCCGAAATGAAAACACCAAACAACAACAAATTATCTAGCTAAACAAAATATGAACACTGGTGACCACCCAATCATGAGTCACAGCCACAAAAAGATAAAACCAGTAAAAGGACAATTTGAAGTTTCATTATTTCGACACCTTAATTTTTAGGAACTCATAGCTATTTCCAGATGTCACAGAAGAAATTAGTATCGAGGAGGTACACATCTAAAGCCTGAGCCTGCTTCCATATTAAAGTATGCTTAAAATTAGCTATGAAATTGATTACCCATGCAGACAACTTCCTTCTATGACAGCTGCAGTTATCATCACAATTGTATACAAAGCCCACATCAATCAAGGTTTAGAATTTCATCTTAAGTAACAAGTGTTTATTATAAAGTGCTCACTTAAATTCCAAACACCACTTAATAGAGACCGCCTTCTATCATTAACATCTAAAATATTGGATAGAACTCTGTTGAAGAAGCTTTTCAAGTAATAGAATTTTCAGAGGGTACACAGATACCTATGCCTTTTCTCAAAGATGAAAATACAGCTTAATAAAAATAGATACCCCCGCCAATATAGAGAAGCGTCTCTAAACTGTATCTTTACCTTCAATGAGAAAAATCATTTGTAACAGCCCATCATCTAGTCAAGGCACTAAAAACATGGCAATCTACAAGGTGTTTTGAATGACCAATTTGATGAATTATCTTCCTAGTGTCTTCCCACAGGAGCTTTAATGGCTGCAACACCAAAAACTAGATGTTTATAATAGAGTGCCCACTTGAATTTCAAACACCACTACATAGAGACTTTCTTCTATCATTAACATCTATAATCTGTGATAGGACTCTGTTGAAGAAGCTATTCTAGTAATATTATTTTCGGAGGGTACACAGAAGCCTAAATCTTTTCTCAGAGATTAATACATATTACAGCCTAATGAAAATAGACACACCCACCAATATGGAGAAGCATCTCTAAACTGTGTCTGGACCCTAAATGAGAAAAACCAATTTAAACAGACCGTGAGCTATTCAAGCCACAAAAAACATGGCAGTCTACAAGGCCTTTTGAATTGGGGCAGTTTGTTAAATGATATTCCTAGTGTCTTGCTGCGTGAACTTTAGTGTCAGCAACACCAAAAATGATACTCTTTGCCCACAGTTTCTTTGATGCTGGTTTGTATGTTTATGTTTATTCCCCCTCACCTGCACCTAAACCCAACTTCATATCTGAATCTAACACCACAAACAATAATGCTCCTGACATATTAATATAACAGCCGATGTGCCTAGAAACCATTTCATCTTAGAAATGCTAACATAGAAACCTTTGCATGTAATGTCCTGTTTTTTCGAGTGATCATCCAACAGGGCCATCTAGCCTATTTTATTCCCATTGGCTATGATCAGGTATTTAAAGGAATAAAATTAAATTAATTATTTATAAAGTTGTTTAAATAAATTAAATCATAAAGATAACTTTATTTTAATTAATTTAATTAAAGTGACAAATAAAAATAATAAATATTATAAAGTCACGTTATTAAATATTATAAAGTCACTTTATTAAATAAAGTGTTCTTCTAGAAGCTTGAAGAGGTTACATTGGATTCTTCTAGAAGACTCAGTTGAACCTTTAAAAAGAGATAGGAGCAAGTCATTTAGAAATCTTGATTTAACATTTTTGATATTTCTCCATTTTCATTTGATCACTACAGGTGCAATCATTTTTGAGAACGAAAACATTCAGGAATCAGTATATTGGACGAAAATTCAACTCTACTTTGTGAGAGGAATTCACCCAGGATTCATCATTGAGCATACTTGTAGGTTAATTATCATTTTAGAGCTTCAATCAACTAGGGTTTGAAGTTTATTTGCAGGTTGAAAACATATTGTTTCAGATCTAGTTATCTAATGATCATATCTTCATGATATATTGGATGGCTAGAGTTTATAGTGCTGGAGTAAATTTATAGCACTGGCCGCTAGGGTTTATGACCCTATTTTGAAAACATTTTTGCAGATTTTGAGTACCAAACATTTTATAAATAATTTCTACATAAGGGCGACTTGTTTGAAGAAATTTTAAAAGCTTTTGATGAGGGTTTCAAACTTGTAACAACTGGAAAATATTTTATATATTTATTTATGCACATGGGCACTAAAGTTTGATGAAGTTTAAAGGAGAAATCATCATTTCAACTCAAGTACCTTTAGGGTTTGAAGGTATTATTATTATTGCAAATTTATTTAAAGAAATTACAGTTCCTTTCAAAGGATTGTTGGTTGATCTTAAAACATCACTTACAACAGTACATTTTCAACTTACATTTCATAATTTCCATTGAAGTGTTCAATATTGCAGCCTATGATCTGGATATGTTTGTACTTCCATTGAGAATCAATAACAAGTTGAATGTAGGAAAATATACCTTGTTGTAGCAATAAAACCAAAACTATATCACATCTAATTTTCATTGTAATTTTATTTCTATCGAAGAGATATAAGAGGTTGATGTGTGTTCTTCCATTTGTTTTGCAATCTATATTTATTTGCTATCATTATATGCAATTGTTTTACAAATATCAAACTGAAAACAATCAAACATCTCATCAAAATTTCAAGCAAACACTCAAAAAATCAGAACTCTTCAATTGCATACCAAGTGTTTGACAAAATGTCAAACAGCCTAAACCAAAAAATCAAGGCAGAATAGACAGGGGTTCTTACAGTGGTATCAGAGCTTGGATCCTCCCAGTCTGGGGGGTTAGATTGGTTATATGCATCTTATAATGTCCTCTTTCTCAAGTTAACGCAAACGGCGAAAACCCATAGCCTATTTTCATTCCCGTAGGCTAAAGGGGAGTGTTCTAAGAGGGAATGGGGCCATAAAGCATGTATTAATTAAAAGGCCAAGCGGAAAATAAAATAAATAGGTGCAAAAAAAGAATAATAAATATTAATTTATTTATTTTTTTGAAGATCATAAAATATTATTTTTGGCATACATGGCGTCGCCCTTTTGGGAAAAAGGTAAATAATAAAATAATAAAAGGGGTCATGTGATCATTCCCTTTCTTGAAGCTTCTAGAAGGCTCTTATGTTGGACGCCACCTTGGGAGGAGAAGTCAGAGTGAAAATAAATTAAATATTTATTTGGATCGATCCTCTGTGGGAGTTTCTACAAAAAGAGAAAAATATTAAATGTTTCTTAGGATGATTCTAGAAGGTGAGGAAAAATATTAAATGAAGATGTGTTATGGAGTACTTATATAAGGAGGCATTGGGTTCATTTGAAATGGATTCATTCAGCTTATTACTATTTCTTTGTATCATTTTCTGGAGTTTGCTACAGCAAATTTTCAGTTTGGTTCCAAGGACTAAAACCCTTGAGGATCTTGCTGGTGGTGTTGGACGAAAACCCAACTCCATTGTTGAGGAGCTTCGTGACGGAGGTTTCATTTGTGCTTCATTGGCAATTTTGTGAGAGGAAGAGCAACAGATTATCATCAAATTTCAGATCATTTTATAAGCAGATTCTGCACCACAATCATCTAGGGTTTCATCCTAGACCAGTTTGCCATATTTGAAGGATGTTATACTATATTGTCATCTTCATAAGCTGGAAGCAATTCATCCAATTAAGGCAACATTGGAAGGCAAGATTTCATGTCAAAATTGGTATGTCTCTATACTGATTTGTCGCAGCAGTCTATTGTAATAAATCTGGGCATGTTTGAGCCCCTTTGTTTGATGAAATTACATGAGGAATAATTCTGTTTGTAACAACAGTAGTGTTGGCATATATTTGTCCATATTTTGATGTACTTCAGACTTCAGTATTCAGATTTGTAACAGCAGATATATTATCTGATAAATCAGATTGTATGTGGTGTATTGAATGTTCATTAAAAGTATTATTAATTGTTGATTACAAGTTGGATATCTTTGCCCTATTGTGTGAGCAATTTTGAATTATATTTGTTGTTGTTACAAATACAAATTTCATATCAGACCTAGGGTTTCAATCAGAAAATTAAGTTGCAGGATTCTAGAGCGGAAGAAATAAGTTTTGTTTCAGATTGGGAAGTCAATATCCTAGTTGGGATATTTCACATCCACATGAAGTTGGTCCTCACATGTATTACTTCCGTAGAAGACCAGGACAGCAAGAAAAACAAAAAGAAGAGGCTCCAATTGCAAGTACAAATCAACTTGATATAAATAGGGAAAGGAGAGATAACAGTCCACCACATGGGGATAGAGAAGCAAGGGAAATCAGGAAAGGTATCGCAAAAGGGCAGCAGCATGTGGCTAATGTTTTACAACAACTTACAACCAACAAATGAACATGGGTCCCAGGAGAAACAATAATGAGCATGCAAATAATGATAGTGTAGTAAGTACACCACGAGTGGGAAGGACTCCTACACGCACTTCAGATAGACCATTAATGCCTACTTTCTTATCCAGGTATGAAGCAGAAGAGGAGGTTGTTGATGAGGAGGTATCATTTACAGACAATGTTATGACTATGCACGATGAGTGGGATGCTCTTCCTCAACATGTCAAAGATGTCTTACCTTTCCACCAATATATGGGACAGCAAAGAGACAATAGAAAAACAAGAAAAGAACAAAGACCCAAACATCAAAATAAGGAATTAAAACAAGCTACAAGTAAACTCACTCTTCCTACATTTGATGGTAGTGGGAAGACTAGTGTTAGAGAATGGATTCACAAATTGGACACATTCTTGACACTTAGACCCATGCAGGAAGATGAAGCAATTAAATTTGCAACTATGCACCTTGAGGGCATTGCTTATGATTGGTGGCATCATGGTTTAGTCACACAAAACCATGGATTGATTCACTCCTATGATGAGTTCAGCAGTAAATTAATTGCTTGGTTTGGCAGGAAGGATGTGGAGGTGTACTATAGAGAGCTAGCACAATTGAAACATAGTGGGCATGTGGATACATATATTCATGAGTTTCAAAATATTGTTGTTATGGTTCCCGATATGACTGAAAAGAGGGTAACAATGCTGTTTGTTGAAGGATTGAGTGATAAATTGAAGGGTTTGGTGAAGGCTCATAAGCTTAACACTCTATAGGATGCAATGGAGCTAGCACTCCATCTTGAGACATCACCTCCTTCATTTCAGCCACAAAAGAAGAGCTTCAAGCATGAAAAATCAGATCAGCATTTACTTGAGCAGCCCAAACCTACAAAGTTTGAAGCACCACCAAAGATGGATATTGAGACAAAGAATGATCTTCGCAGAAAAAAGTTATGTTTTTCTTGCAAAGAACCATGGGAACCCGGTCATAGGTGTCTTGGAAAAGGTAAACTACACTACATAGAGGTTATTGATGATGAGGATGATGGCATTAGTTCTGAAAGTGAACATAAAGAGCCAACACCACATATTGAAAGTGATGGTAACAAAGGGACTAGGATCACTTATCTTTCAAGAGCTCCAAGGTATAATTCATTCCTATTTGAAGGCATCTTGTTTGGGTGTAAGGTCATGGCACTTCTTGATAGTGGAGCTACTCATAACTACATTCATGAGAGTTTGGTGGTTAAGAGGGGTTTACATAGTGATGATTTTGAGGTCTTTGATGTGACTATAGCAAGTGGTTTAACTATTCCATGCAAGAAGAAAATCAGCAAACTTAGCATTCTATTTGGTGAATCTACACTTTGTGATGACTTCTATGTTCTTGATTTGAAAGATAATGATATTGTTCTTGGGATGCAATGGCTACATTCGCTTCATAGAGTCATTCAAGACTTGCATACCTTGAAGTTGAATTTCCAACATGAAGGGAAACAAGTCATAATGAAAGCACTCACGTACACGCTGCCACACCAAATTAACACTAAGAGTATGAGAGTTATGGACAAAGAAACATTTCATGAGGACATCAATGAGGATGTTTCAGTGTATATCAGCATAGGACAGCAAAAGCATGATGAAGAATTGCATACATTTGAGAAATTAGTTGGATATTTGAGGAGGATTGTGGCACTTCTAGCAAGAAGGTTGCATAAAATCTCTTTTGCAAACCTTGAGCAGCATGGTATAGCACATGAAGAACCACACCAAGGGCCTAGATTGATTTGAGATCCGGGAATTGGTTGGTTTGAGTCTAATGTAGATTTGATACATGTGATTGCTTGAGGGCAAGCAATCTCGGGGTGGGAAGTCTGTAATGTCCTTTTTTTTAGTGATCATCCAACAGAGCCATCTAGCCTATTTTATTCCCATAGGCTATGATTAGGGATTTTAAGGGAATAAAATTAAATTAATTATTTATAAAGTTGTCTAAATAAATTAAATCATAAGGATAACTTTATTTTAATTAATTTAATTAAAATGACAAATAAAAATAATAAATATTATAAAGCCACTTTATTAAATAAAGTGTTCTTCTGCCTCCATGGTTATACCTCAACAGTAAGTTGTTGCAACGGTGACCACTAGGTCACGAATTCGGACCTTGATTGAACCGCGAGCGTCGGGAAGGGCACTGGCATAAGCCCAAGGGATTAATCCGTTGAACTCACCTTGCAAGCGCACCTAAATGTGTGCCAAGTCGTTGGGTCCAACATGGTGATAATACCGTGTCAGAAACATTGCGAGACACCCTCAATTACCAAAAAAAAAAAGTGTTCTTCTAGAAGCTTGAGGAGGTTACATTGGATTCTTCTAGAAGACTCAGCTAAGCCTTTAAAAAGATATGAGAGCAAGTCATTTGGACATCTTGATTTGACATTTTTGATATTTCTCTATTTTCAGCTGATCACTACAATTGCAGCGATTTCTGAGAATGAAAACCTTCGAGAATCAATAGATTGGACAAAAACCTAACTCTACTTTGTTAAGTGAATTCACCTAAGATTCATCATTGAGCATATTTGCAGGGTATTCATCACATTAGGGCTTCGATCAACTAGGGTTTGAAATTTATTTGCAAGTTGAAAACATATTATTTCAAATCTAGATATCTAATGGTCATATCTTCATGATATATTGGATGGCTAGGGTTTATAGTGTTGAGCAAATTTATAACGCTAGCTGCTAGGGTTTATGACCCTATTTTGGAAACATTTTTGCAGATTTTGAATACCAAACATTTTATAAATAATTTATACATGAGGGCGACTTGTTTGGAAAAATTTTGAAAGCTTTTGATGAGGGTTTCAAACTTGTAACAATTGGGAAATATTTTATATATTTATTATTTATGCATGTGGGCACTAGGGTTTGGTGAAGTTTGAAGAAGAAATCATCATTTCAGCTCAAGTGCCTTTAGGATTTGAAAGTATTATTATTATTGCACATTTATTTAGAAAATTTCCAGCTCCTTTCAAATGGTGGTTGGTTGATCTGAAGACATCACCTACAGCAGTACATTTTCAACTTACATTCCATCATTTCCATTGATCAAAGTGTTCAATATTACAGCCTATGATCAAAATATGTTTGTACTTCAATTGGAAATCAATAACGAGTTGAATGTAGGAAGATATACGTTGTTGTAGCAATAAAACTAGAACTATATCAGATCTGATTACCATTGTAATTTCATTTCTATCGAGGAGAAATAAAAGGTTGATATGTGTTCTTTCATTTATTTTGCAATCTATGTTTATTTGCTATCATTATATACAATTTCTTTACAAATATCAAACTGAAAACAATCAAACATCTCATCAAAACTTCAAGCAAACACTATAAAAATCAGAACTCTTCAGTTGCTTGCCAAGTGTTTGACAAAATGTCAAACAACGTAAACTGAAAAATCAAGGCAAAATAAGCAAGGATTCTTACACTGCACCAAATGTAAGCAACCATCAAACATAGATAGGTATTAACTCGGAAAAAAAAGGAAAATATAATTGGCTAACATTAAAGATCTAGATGCCGAATTCACTTGCTTACTTTGCCGGGCAGCTTGACTTCACAACTAGTCCTTTTGAGGTCAATGTCTTCATCGAGCTCCACCCAGAATACCATTCTTTAGCCGGGTTCCCAAATCGTCCAGGTAGCGCACTGCTCTTTGATGGCCTGATGGCAGATGCTGAGCATTAAGATTAAAATGAATAAATATTAACATCCACTTTTCTTGTTAATATTCAAATATGTACAGATACACAAAACTTCAGTACACTTCTAAATGAGGGGTAAGTTAATGAAGTGACCCAATAGGCATTCTGGAAAGCCCACTAGCATCAGCTGCATCAATAAGCTCCTGTTTCAACATATAGTCCTTTCCATTTTGAGTTTCCCTGTTGATCACACAAAAACTCGTATCCATAAGAAGCTAATAGAGATTGAGAACTGTCAGTCTCTTCCCATGACACTGCTTTGGTAAGTCTCTGTGTTAGCATAGAAAAAGTATGTTTGAACTACTTCAGAATTATGTATGTTGGAGTGACAGCATCTCACCTGTAAAGAGTAATCAGAATTGCATATGGTGCTGAACTCTTTTGAGGCAGATATCGACCCAAACCCCTGCACTTCTTGGCTGCAGACAAGGCATCATAAGAGTTAAAACTGTTGAATTGCATCATTTCTTGAAATCTGCTTTTCTGAATTTTGATCTGTTGTTTGAGTATGGCCACAATTAATTCTTTTCTTGACAGCCCCTGAATGCTTAATATTAGTCATCGCTCTGTATTTTCAATGTTACTTTGGATAAATTTGCTGATTCTAAATTCAAATATCGACAGTACTTTACATATACCATTTCCGAAATGAAAATTTTATGAAAAAGTACTAAATTTAAAAAAGCAAACTTTGTCAATACCAGCGGCTCAACAGTGTTTATTACTAGAATATGTTAAAAATGAAGTTGTTGGGTACTATAAGAACTGCAAAAATTAATCAAAGTTGTCTACAATAATGCTTAGCAAAAACCTTAAAGCAATGCAAACATACTTCAAAACTTCAGTTAATTCCTGTACATAATTTTAGAGTTATTTGTATTCTTCCCATCTCCTCCACCTTTATGTTTTTGCCATGCAGAACTCATTGTCCAATTCAGCATTCAAATAACGGAGTTCAAAAAAATTGCATGAAAATGGAAAATTTTATGCTTTATTTTTTGTCTTCTTTTGAAACTCTTTTTGGTAGAAGAAATGGGCAGATGGTAAAAAGTGAACAGAGAACGAGAAAGTATTAAAAAGGGGACATGAATAAGCTGGAAGTTTAGTGTTAAACATGCAGACTGCAGTGAATTATAGGATGCAAAGAGGTTACGTAGTCCAATTAAATACAAGTTTTTGAGGTGTTCCTGTGGCATGATGTTAAGTCCAAGGGCAAAATTTTTGCATAATTTTTGTACCATCGTATACATCTACTGTAGATAAAACATGTATTCTTATGCTCAGAAATTATTGATAATGAGGCAATGTTTATTGTTATATATTTCTGCACAGAGTCTGATTTACAATATCTGCTGAAAACTGTTTTGTGTCAAGCCCAATACCATTCACAGAGTAGTGCAGGAAATCATTTTGTAGCAGATAATAGTCATATTAAAGATCCCAAATATCTCCATACCTCTTACAAAATATAGTTTTGAAAATTTACCCTCAACTTACAGGTACCACATAACCGATGAACACATGAGTTTACAATGCATATGTGCTGTTTTTCTAACAATTGTCGGCAAACTTAAGTTGTGTCACAATTCAAAATTTTCCCCCACATTGCAGTACCGAAATGTCACTTGGGAGATTGTAGGGTTATCAAAAAGTGGTTGATTAGTGTTTGACACCAACCAATGCCTATTAGGACACCTGCATCCAAATATCAGCAACAGAACAATTCTCCAGCAAGATGTAGCACCAACTGCCAGAGGCCAGTTCCTCCTTGTAACTCGGGGATTACAACTATAACCCCAATACAGTTAACAATATAATCCTAATACATGGCCTGCAAATGGTAAAAGCCTAATACTCTCACCTCCAAGCAGTCAGCAAGAGGATTTACTCTACCCAAGTGTTCATCTACTCAAACATTTAGGTCTGAACTAGGAACAATAAGAACAACTAGGTATACCAACGCTGTTATCAGAAAACATTTAGATCACAATGGTATATAAATACAATATCCATTAGAATACAGACTCTCAACAACTAGATGAAACTGAAAATGCTTCAAAGAATATTGGGCTAAATCTTACCTCTTGGCTCCAAGACCTCCTGGCTTGAAGGATATTCATCCTTGTTGCTATCAAAATACTCCTTCAGTAGCGTCAGCATCCAATTTCCAATACCTCTGAACAAAACCATAACAAATTTAAAACTATATAATAAAAATTAAATATAATGTTGATGATTTTACTATAAAAGGAGTCCAGGGATTGTGGTACAGTGGCTATAGTGGACGCCATTAAGAGCACACCAAGGTTCAAATCCTCCTAACCCCAATAAAGGTGGGGTCCCATGGAGGGGGCTACCACTTCTGTTTTTAAGGGGCAGGTGACCCATAAAGTATATAAATTCCAGTAGCTGCAAAGTTCAGAATCTTTTTTGGAAATTTTAAGCAGCTATTTTCTAGGAAGAAGGTTTTATGCTGTTCCTGGGTATATGTGCAGGGATAAGGACAGCCCCTAACCTAAAGCGACTTTGGCAGAAACGATACTCCTCAGACCTTGGCCCTAAGCCACATGAAGGCGAAAACAATTTTTCATGTGCAGCCTATACTACCGGTTGGTTCAATTCAGCTCTTCCAACCATGTGTGGCCCATAATAAAGGTTTAATACAATCAGGCTCTTCCAACCATAAATATAGTTCCTGATCATAAACAGTTTTTCAAAGGTAGGTTAAATTCGGCTCTTCCAAAAAGAGAAAAACAATTTTTCGCGTCCATTCAATACCAACAGTGGGTAAGATTTCATCAACCCTAAACCCTGAGCAACGAGGATAAATAATCAAAATTGATGTGAATACATACTTGATTTTGTTGGCTCCTCTGAGGTCGACGATGGGATCCTTGTGGCCACAGAGATTTTTATAGGCCTTGGAGAGAGTGGCATCCAAAGAGTCGGTGAAAGTGTCTTTGGTGGCCATTTCTTCCCATTTTTCGAACAGAAACGTGGCCAGAGCTGCATTTTCAGGGCAGGCAACGGTTCTCTTAGATGCCATTGTTGCTCTGGATAGATTTGGGGCGGGAAAAAGGTTTCGATTTATGCCCCTGCCTCTGTTTTGAATTTATAGAGCTAGATTAAAACCCCATTTTTTTAATTTACAAAATATAGATGCTTTCTTATTTTATCTAATAAAAAAAATTGACAAAATATAATATTTTATCAATTTTAAAGTTTAATATTTAAATATTAAAGAATATTTTTTAATATGTTTCTATGAAATATTTTATTTATATTAATATAATATTTAAAATTTTATTTCAAAAATAATAAATATTTTACATTAAAATGTAATTGTTCGCTACCATTACACTACTATATGACAATGAACTGCAATATAATAATAAATTATAATTAAATGTGTTATCATTGTACTACTATTATAATTAAGTCTTAACAATAATTACTCATATTCAATGTCAAGTAATTAATAACGAAAATGAACTTGAACACTGAGAAAAGTTTATTTAAACATGCATTTTTTAGAGAATAAGAGGAACCATTTCGTGAACTTTGACAGGCAGGGTGTATTGAATGAAGTTTACAATAGCAATTGACATTGGTGTGGGTCCCATGGTAAAATTTATGTTTAATTTAATCTTCTAGATGTTTTGTCCATGTTGTCTTTTTAATAAAAGATACCAAACTTATCAATGATTTAATGAACCTCTTCTTTTGTTTTCATTCAATTTCTATGTAGTCTTTATTGTGTAAGTTTAGTAGCATCACTAAAATTATAAAATCTTGAAAACACTGGTTCACAAAATTGCCAGTACTAAATATAAGAAGGGTTGCATAGGGGCTAGTCCTTCTCTGTCTTGTAAATTATTTAGAATTGTAGGTAGGGACTAGTACTGGAAATTCTAAATAATTTACATTAAAAGGAGGGGTTGGCATTGGAACACTTCTCCCTATAAAACACAAAATCCTCCTCCTCAAAAGGAAGATCAAAGCCATCAAGGCCATGATCCAAAGCAGAAGACAAGCCAAAAAGATGATCAAAAGGATTGTTGGAGAAATGAGCAAGTATTTTCAATTTGAACTTTGACTTTCCACGCATTTTAATCTAATTCACCAAATCATTAGTGATACAACAAAATTCTTACATAATTCACCAAATCATTAGTGATACAACAAAATTCTTACAGAATTCACCAAGTCATTAGCAATAAAGTAAAAAAAAATTGCTCTCTAATAATTGAAACTTAACTAGGGACTGGAGCTTATACATCTGAGTCATTAAATGAAAGCCACCACTACATTTGTGTGTTCCCATGGCCCCTCTCCACAAAATAATGTTTTTTTCAAAAGCTATTAACCAATTTTTTCCATAAAATCAATAATATTATCAAAATATATATGTTTTATTGCCTTGTTTAAGGTGGTTATATATCCTTCATTTTTTTCTTTTTAATGGAGTAGATTTTATATTATTAATATAAATATATCAAAAATTATAAGATTATTCATAAAAAAAAGGTTAGTGGTAAGAGAGCACATCACAACGACATACTAGGCCCAGCCTAAAAAACATAAACGAGGCTAAAAACCCAAGGAACAAAAAACTAGGCCAAGCCTAGAAAAGCTCTAAAACATTAAAAAAATGACACTTAAGCAACAATAACAAAGAGACCAACAATGAAGGGGTCATGATTAGGAGGACCACCCTAGCCAGAGTTTGGAAGATCTTTCCTTTCAATAACAAAGTCCTATCCAAAATCGGTGGCTTATAGATGGCCCTCATCTTGTGCCTCATTAACTTTGCACATTGTGGCAGGGAGAAATAGCCAAAGCAAGCCTAGGGTAGCCTTTAACTATCGGTGGTTGTCTACCACCCTGTGAACTCCCAAATGAGAAGCTCCACCTATGTTGGTTTGTAGAAGGCGAAGAACCCCACCCTTAGGCCTATGAAGGATGAGGAGGTGGAGAGCCCCAACCTCCATGATGGTCAGGGGAGGAAAGAGGTGTTGTAGTGGAGAATTAGTGGCACGATTGTGACAACACTAACAAAACTACTTGCGACGAGGACTACCCTGAGGAAGGTTGTTGCCACCTCTTAGTGGCGAGTTCTGTAGAGGGGAGGGTGGGATGTAAGCAACGGTGCATGAGGCATCAACCCAGTGATGAAGCAATCACTATAGGTAATCCAACTCCATAGACACTTTGTTAGTTTGTACTTGAATCTGTAGAAGCACATTGGAAATCACCATAGCCTTATTATATGTAGAAAAGTGAATGTCATCAAAAACATTGGAGAATAAAGTTGAATTCCTTTCTTTCCATTCCAAAATAAAAATTCCACTCTGAAAGCATGCCAAACTTAGGTGAATTAAGGGGCATTTGTAGGTTTTCACCTATAAGAATGTGAAACCAACTAAAGGGGTACAGGTGATAAGGCTAGAAAAAATCATGTATTCAAACCCAAGTGCTTTTGGCATTGGGGAAAAACTAGAAAAGGTGCATGAGAGTCTCTAAGTGTCTGCAAAAAGGGCATCAGGGCTACAAGACCCTTAAATGAATTAGCCTCCTTCATATAGGAAGCCCTTGATGGATCAGACACTAGGCAAAGTGGGCCATCTTAGGCTCAACACATGAATCTCACACTATCTGAAAACATCTCCCCCAAACAAAGAGGGAGGATTGAATGCTCTAACGGCCATTAAGCTTGTCAACCATAGGTAGATGCGACAAAATCCATTCATAGCCTTTTTTAGTAGTGTAGTTTTAGAAAGGGGTATCAACATACCATTTCCAGTATTTCCACCAAGGGTGGGGAGAATTGACTATGATTTTATTAAGCAGTTCTATTAGAATAACTTCCACAACCTTTTCGTAAGATTATTTGTCGATAGCAAATAAAATGTGCTTAAATTTGAATTCACCCTAGGGGATCCAAAAGTGAGTGACTTTACAGAATAAGTTTTTCACTATACGAATTCCCCTATAGAAGGATTTAAGGGAATGTATCCAAGGCACCTCTGCAAGAAGAACGAGATGAAATCTAATGATAGGCAACCACCATAGAGAGAGTTGATTGATAGAGAGGTCATTTCTAAACCCATAGCCGTTCCATAACATCTAAGGTTTGACTCTTTCCCAAACTTTCGAAATATATTTTATCATAAAGGACCCCACAACTTATATAACAATCCATTTGACATAGAGAGCCAAACCTTGATGAGACACATCAATCAAGCACATACCACCCGCCTCCCGGGGAAGACAACAATATTCCTAAGACACCCTATGAAAACTTGTGCCAATGGAAGAGTTAGCCCAAATGAAGTCTCTAAGTAGTTTTTCAAGCTTATAGATTGACTACTTGGAAGGTACCTAGTAGGATGAATAATACACATGATTAGTTGCAAGCACTTTAAAATAAATTTGAAATTTACCAGTCAGAGATAAGGGTTTGGTGATCTAAAACAATAACTTATTTTCCACCCTATCCACTACATATTATGAAAGCATCAAGGGGGAGGCCTAGAAGGTAAAAGGGATGCCCACAATTTTAAAATTTTCATTATGTTGGATCAATTTCCACTCAAAGAGAGCCATACAAAGAGGTGGGGGTAAAAAAGATTGTCTATAGCATTGGGTTTTGTGCCATTTGATGGAGAAGCTAGAAGCAAGACAAAAAATATCGAGGCAATGAATGGTGTTAACAATATTATCCTCATATTCAATGAGAGTGAGGAAGGAATCATATGCAAAATGACCCTTAATAAGTTGTAAGGGCTCCTCAATCGACAAATAAATGCCAGAGACGAAGACTTGAGATTGGGCATTGGCAAGAAGATAGCTAAATCTTCCAACAATAAGAACATATAGAGTTAGAGCTAGCGGGAAACCCTATCTAATGGATTTGAAAAGACCAAACTGCTCTGAGCTAAATCCATTCATGGAGAGAACTGCTAAGGCATTGACAAAAATCATAGGAACTAATTGTAATAAAGTAAGGCCAAATCTTAGAGCTTGCAACATACCTAGAATAAATGGCCATTATATTTGGTCATATGCTTTTTCAAAGTCAACTTTTATAAACATGGCCTTTTGATTGCAATAATGAGCTTAATCCATGCCTTCCCAAACAACAATAACATTATCCAGGATATATCCCTCAACTTTTATTTTTTTGGAACTTTGATTATCAAATTGCAACCTACCATCTCTTATTTCTTATGTTTGGGTTGAATTTTCTAGAAAATAAACATTTTTTTCGAAAAAGTGTTTTTCTTTTTTCTTTATTGATAGAAATGTTTTCCTAGCCATCTAAAAAAAATTAATTAGTAAAAATTAGATATTTTATGGATGGCCAAGGAGAATGCGTCACGTGGAAATTTTGCTGCTTTGACTATAGTTTGAGCAAAAGCTTATATTTTATAAAAAATATTAAAGGGTTGTAAATGACTTATATCCCCTATGTTGGTGCACATCTTCATTCAATACTCTTACTTGATTTGCATTAAATGGCCCTCCTAAGTCATGTTAAAGGTTTTAATGTACCTCAAAAAATCCAAAGAACTTTGACAAAGATAATGTCTTTGGCATCATGTTATGTTTCTCCATTGTGTTCATCTTCCAATTCTAAGTTCAATGCATGTGTTTTTGTTGGTAATGAAAGCTTCTTTTGTGTCCTTATATTTTTTTACTCAAATGTTGAACAAAGCCATATGCATTACACAAAATACACAAAGATTATTATTTACAGAGTACTTACATATGAGTTTTTTTTTTTTTTGGTATTTTTTGTTAAAGAATTAGTGAACTAGAAGTATTTGTTGTGTGTCGTGTGAATGAAGCATGTGACTAGCTAAGTGAAACATTTTTGTGTGTTTGAAATAGACATAGAAGGAAGCTTTTGCATTATATTCCTACGTCATGGGGGTTTTAAACCTAAGAATGTGTACACCTCACAAGTTTTTGTTTCTAACAAACATTTGTTTTGTTACCATGTGTTTTCATTTAAATATGCTATAATTGAGATATATTTATTGTATGTATACAATGCTTGTGAGAAAAACATGTGTTACTTCGAATAGACATGAATTTATGTTTCCAAAATCACTGCAAATGAGGTTCTTTGTTTTTTGCAATTTATATTTTTTGTAAAAAATATTTGTGTCCTAGATATATGCATCATTTGTGTTGTGAACAAATCATGTGCATGTTTGAAAAACATGTGTGTGTAGATATTCATAGAAAAGTATGAAACAAAGTTTTGTGGTGTTCTAATTTTGTGTTTTTCCCTTTAATGGGTAATATGGCCTTGATATATGTAGCGTGTATTTGTTATGCAAGGAAAAAACATGGGACTCACGCATAGGTGAAACCCATGGCAATTTGTTATTACTTTGTCCCTGATACATTGGCATACTTGTGCCAATAAATTTATTCTCTTGGTTTATCATTTCCTATTGTTTTAATTTTTTTGAGAAATATATTAACAAATTAACAATACAAGTTGGGAAGATGCATCTCCTAGCTTAAGCTAGCTTGAGCACATCATTATAATATTAAAAAGAGGTTTACAATAGGAGCAAAACTCCTAAATCATATACCTACTATGTCTATCCAAATTAGGTAAGCGTAGGGTCTACTCGCCAACCTAGCCAATCCTCTCATCTCAGTCATCATGTCATTGTTCCACTGAACCCCAAGGTCTCTTTTTTAGCTTGTCTTGGCTAATAAATCAACCAATTTATTCAAGGTCCTTCCAGTATATGTTGGAATCACATCATCTAATTCCTTCCACAATTGCTTGATTTGGTTGACAGGAACCTTTAGTATCCATGTATCCAAAGAAAAATTTCATCATGCAATCTACTTCTCCTATCAAGATTTGAGAATCTGATTCTATAATTATCTTCTGATAGTCTTGACAAATAAATAAAATAGAAGTATATCTTATAGTTAAAGCTTTGGCTTCATTATTTGTGGCCCTGTCAAAACCTTACAATTCTTAGTGAAGAACTATCCCTTCGTTATTTCTATAGACCACATCAGTCTAACTTTGTCTAGATTACATTTTGAATTTTCATCGATATTAATTTTAATCCATCCTTGTGGGTATGGTTTATAATAAGCCTTGAGCTACCCCTTTTGCATTTTAACTTCCTTCTCCATCATCCTTAAGTCTGATTGAGTACCTACTTTCGAATACACTAAAATAGCTTTTGCAACTTTACTCTAAAAGACCTACCAAACACCATTTAAGGATGAAAAGATCTCTCTAAAAAATCCGTCATTTCTTTCTAGCCACACTTTCCACCAAATGAAGTTTAGACCAAGATTCTACCCAATACGAGGAGCTTCAGATTTGAATCTGCCTCTCTTCCATCTTTCCCAAATATTAGTTTGATTCAAATCACATTTACTTTGAGTTTGTAAGTTGAAAATGATCTCTCCTAGATCTATTGTGTGAAAGAACATTCAAACATCAAGTGGTCATTCGTTTCCTCACTCTTGTAGCATAAAACACACTGAGATGGGCTAATGATTGCTCAACATTTGAGATTATCAAAAGTGATACTTCTATTGTGCATGAATTGCCAAGCAAAGAAACTTAAATCCAACCCCTACTTTCCATGGTTGATTTTAAAGGTTGCAATTCAAGGAATTTAACAATTATGGGTGGGTTATGATCCCAATAATCAATGCAAAATCATTCCTTATCTCCTCTTCCAAATTTCCAAAATAACCCATCTTTTATGTCCTAAGATCATAACTTTAGAGTCTTCCATACTAAGGAACCACTACCTTTCAAAGAGAAAATACTTACCTCATGCAAATGTTCTTATTCTAGATATTTACTAGTTATAACTCTATTACATAAAGATGCAGTTTAGGAGTTCCACCATAATAAAGCTTATCAACCAAAGCTTTATTATTAAACTTTGATCTTCTCAATCCCAAACCCCGCTTAATCTTAGGTTGGGTAACTTTCTCCCAGCCAATTAAGGCCCATTTTTTCTCCTCTTTTGCTCCTCCCCATAAAATTTTTCTAGCCATCTTAACCAACTCTTTCCATATAGTACTTGGGGTAGCAAGGATAAAGAATTTATAAATTAGTATGGCCTGAATGACAAACTATAAAAAAGTTAATCTTCCCCCAAAGCTTAAGCATTTATGATTCCAATGGTTAATCCTTTCTTTGATGCAGTCTAAAAGATAACTCCATACATATATTTTTAGTTGTTTAAAATGCAGTAGAATTCCCAAGTAAATTACTAGTAAATAGGTCTTTTTGAATCCTAGGATGCTTGAAATTTGGTCTTGAAGTCTCTAGTCAAGGCTAAAGAAGACCACTTTGTTTTTTTATCATTGATAAACTGATTTGTGGTCCCAAGATAAACATTGAGAGTATTTATGGTCATTATAGCTTCCTGACAATTCACAACTCACATAATTCTGGTATCATCTACAAACTGAATATGAGTTAAAAAATCCTCTCCCACCTTGATATTATCAATCCTCATTATCTTCTCCTCAAAATGAGTCTCCCTAAGAATTCCACGAAAATAATAAAAAGGTAAAGTGAACAAGGATCTCCTTGATAAAGGCCATGCGGGGTGCCAAAATGTTGTGAGGGAAGGCCACTGATTAACATAAAGAAAGAAGAAGAAGAAACGCAACTCATGATCCAAGCAATCCAATCTTGAGACAAACCAAACACATCCAACACTCTTGATAAGAATCTCCATTATACCATGTCATAAGCCTTTGACATGTTTAATTTGATGAACATTCCTCTGTCTCCATATGTTTGCATTAAGTGAACTACTTCCTACACAAGGATCACCCCATACAAGATCTATTGGCCTTCTACAAAACCCTGTTGCTTATGGAAATAATGTTTTGAAGAAGAGATTTTAGCCACTCAACCATTATAGTTGTGATAATTTTGTAAATAACATTACATAGGGAAACAAGTCTATAATCAAATATATGCACCCCTCTTTCTCTTTTGGATTTAAGGTGAGGAAGGTATGATTCAAGACTTTGAGCATTATTTTACTACCTCTGGACTCCTCAATAATAGCCAAAATGTCTATTTGTGGGGTATCCCAAAAGGTCTAAAAAAATTCAATTAGGAAACCATCTAGACCTAGAATTTTATTGGTACTTATTCCAAAGAGAACTTGACTCATTTCCTTTTTATCGATAGGCTTAACAAGAGTCTGGTTTTCATCATCGTAGACAATAGGAGGAATGGTAGCAAGAACTTCTTCCTGAGCCGATTCCTTGTGCATCATACTTCCCTTAAACATAATAGCAAAATAGTTCATAAAATAATGTTGTATACCTAAGATAGTATCAAAAGATTGATTGTTCTCATCAGGATAGTTTTCAACTTATTCAATTATCTCCTAGCACAAGCAAATCGATGGAAAAAATTGGTGTTTCTGTCACCTTCCAAAAGTCAAGTGGTTCTCATTTTTTATTTCTAATAAATTTCCTCTTGGTTGTCAGTGTCTTCAGCTACTTTTCACAAAGCATCATCCTATTCCTTGAGTTGTTTTTTTATTGCCCCTTCCCAAAAGAGTTTTTGCACCTTATACTATCTTACCACCAATGGGATTCTTTGAGCTTAGAATTTCATCTTGTTAGCATGCTTCCATCATTTATGCTAAACCTTGACATAGTGAAGTTGCTTGTGAAAACAAAACATTATTATCTCATAAGGTGCGTGATCCTTTTCCCACCATTGTGGAATTTTAGTTTGAAGTTCCTCCTTTTTCATCCAAAAGTTTTCAAATTTAAAAGCCCTGTGGTATTTTCCAGCCCTGATTCCCTCTTCTAATAGAATGGGAAAGTTATATGAAGTTAGACCTTCTAAGATTTGAAAGTGTAGGTTCCATTTCAAAAATGCCTCTTCTATGACCATAAAATGGTTCAACTTCGCCTTTATGCTATATGACTCTCCTCTTGTTAGTTTAGGTAAAGTTGATTCCAAAACCTTTAATGTTGATCAAGTGTAGTGCATGAACCTGGGCAATCATAAATTGGTCCCTTTGATCCAACATTAGAGTGTCTCCTTCTTGATTCTTGGAAGACAATTTAGCATTAAAGTTACCCATAATAATCTAGTCTAATTTCTCCCTAGTTATATTCTACAATGCTCTCCATTATTACATCTAACATTCCTAGTTTTGAGGCCCATAGAAATTTATGATTAAAACATGCTCAACTATCCCATTGTGTCGAAAGTGTGATGTGAGAACACCCTTCCAAGCTATATGTTCAGTTTCTATCCATTAAAGAGATTTATATCAACTAACTATCCCCCCTAAAGCCCCTTTGGTAGCCACTTCCATATGGCCACACCCCTCTAAAGTCTATTAATTATTTTACACACAAGATCTAATGACATTTTTGTCTCTTGGATAAGCAAAATGTCCATTTTGCTATCTTTTAAAAGTCTTCAAACAACAAATTAATGGGTTATGATATTCAACCCCCTTATATTCCATGATTATATTAACAACAAGTACCTTGAGATAGGTAAGGATTTAGTGGTCTCACTAATCCCTCATTGATCATTTTATCTCTATGAAGTGCTAGTAATTCTTTGTTTGATTTTCTACTGACTCCTTAGGAGCTATTGATCTTCATTCTATTCTCTGCCTAACTTATCCCCTAAATTAGGCTTATCTTTGTGCTTTTATGTTATTCCCATAATAACATCCTTTAAATTCAGTTGATCTTGGTTATGTGCTACCAAAGCTTCTACCATATTTGATTGTGGAAACTCGCTACACTTAGGGTAAAACAAGGTTATCAAAATCATAAAGTATATCTTATGGAAATGTGTGTGACTTGCATTATTTCATCTTTTGAATAATATTTTTGGATGTATTCGACCTTTTTAAGCATAGTAATAGACTTCAAAATATGAAGAGTCACTCCTTTTGAGCATAACACAATGTTGTAATATGAAGAGACAACACTTTGTAAAACTCTATATATAACGTTTAATTATATTTGGATATGGTTCCAAAGTGATAGAGATTAATACATATTATTCTGAAATAGTTTTCTTATGTATCTTTTATAATTGTTATGTACACAACAAATATTATATTTGCTTTAATTTGTTAATCATATGAGTTCATATCGACTATTCATATCCTAATAAGCCTATGTTTATTTGTACATCTATTTATTTGGTCTGTTAATGAATATATTCAGTTTGAATTGCTATCAAATGTTTACTTGTATTACTTCATGTGCAAGTTATCCCTATATTAGCATGTTCTAAAGGGTTTTCCAGGAACCTCTACTAACAATGGTGCGATGAGCGTGGAACTTTTTATTGAAACATGTTGAGATGGTTACCGGGTAAAGAGAAATAGAAAGATGATTCGATGAAAGAATTTAAATTTTTGTATAAGAGGAAGTGAGAAAAATAGGAAAGATTGTGAAGGAAATTATTTAGGAGCATATACATAGAGAAACATATGAAATCTTCTGGTGTGAATTGTTTAAGTTATTATCTACGTGGTTATCTGGATTGGAATATTATTTTTTTTCAGCCAAGAAAGATAAAATTCATAACCTAGTCAGAAGAGAAGCTAGAAAGTCTGTGAAATCTAGATATTGATTAGACCTATGCGGTAGACTATTGGACTAATACTACCTTTGATGGATATGTCATCGAATTTGATATACAAGGCTATTTGACTTTTGAAGTTGCGTAGGACCTATTTATCAGAGGAATTATTAGAAAGTTCCTTTAACGAATACCTACTCTAATTAAGATGTTGGTTGAGGAAAAGACCATGGTGCCTACTCCTACCAATATGGAGTAGTCACTTTAGGAGTTATGGGGATGAGTACAGTGTAAGAGTGAATGATATAGATTTGAGTAGAGGAACTTGAACCTAAACCCATAATATTGAGGATGACAAAGCTAGAGTGAGAAGAATATTATGGGATTGAAAAGAGAATTATGACAACAAATAAGATGGAATAAATAAAATAATCCAGGCTTAACTGCTTGTAGGAGTAAGAATAAGGTAGAGGATGCTAAAGAAAGGGGAGCCCAAGGAGAGGCTTCACAATATTTTAGAAGTAGAGAAGGTAGCGAGTATGCAAAGTAGGAAAGAGAAGGGCCTAAGGAGGAAGAAGAAAGAGTTGAGAGTAGCGAGGATATGGAATAGAGTGAAGAGGAAGAGGAAAGTAGGATAAAAGTAGAGTAGTTTAAAGTTAGGAGTAGACAACAGTTAAGACAAAAATTGTTTGAATAAATGAAAGAATATCAGTGAGAAGAGATTATGTAAAAGCACAAAAGTATCACAAGTTTAAGATCACAGTTAGAAGAAGTCAAGGACAAATATAATTCATTTCTTGAGTACGCATCCTACAACCCAATTCATCATTAGTAAAAACATCAAGTGTAAAGGAAGGGACAGGTAGAAGCTAGTTTTAGTCATTTAAAGAGAAATATTGATAAACTAACTGCAGAGACTAAAAGGTCCATAAAAAATAAGAGGCTAAAAGAGGTTGGATTTGATTTAAAGTCTAGTTTTAAGACACATATAAAAAATAATGTGCAGAAGCCTACAGTTATAATGACTAGTGTGCAACAACCTATAGTCGTAATCGCTAATGTGCAAAAGCTAATAGTAGAAATTGCAATCACACCAAATATGGTGTTGAATCTAGGCATGTTTATTGCATTGATGCAATATGATGGGTCTACGGACCCTGAGCAATATTTTTTAACCTATGAAATGAAATGGTAGGTTAAGGAAATAACCTCTGATATTGTAAATAAGTTTGAGCTCATAATGTTGGGAAATAACGAAAGCACACAATTGATTACCAAATACAAACAACTTAATATGCAGAATTAACCAGAATCAACATGTAACTAGAATTCAGAAATAACACATAATATGAGAGACAATACATAACTTGTATTAAAACTCTTTTAGAAGGAAATACAACAAAGAAGGCTGCCACAGTTCTTCTTCCTTACACACCTCTAGGGCTCCCACACCTCTAGGGCATAAACAGTAAATCTTCCCTCAAAGCTCTCTCTCTTAGGTCCCAACACACAACTCAAACATAGAGTTGGTGTTCACCTCCAACCAGTCAGTATCCACTACTACCAGTTCTCCAGTGCTCCACGCACTCCAAGTACACAATCGTACTTCAAGTAGATCTCCCCTAAACTGCAAAAACCTGCAACCCAACTGATCTCACTTATGGAAGGAACTACCTTGCCTTCCTCTTTGCTCTCTTTCTGAGTACCCACTATACTCCAAGTAGATCCTACCTGATCCTGCACCCTGTTGTGTTACTGTCCTATCTGATCTTGTACACCTGCAAATCAATTTGGTTCTGCACACCTGTGAACCTTGACCTTGCACACACATACACCTGCAGATCAATGATCTTACTTACCCATGTAGATCTCCTATCGTAGCCATGCACACCTACTGACCAAGATCCTACACCCCTGAAGAATCTTGTTGACTCTCCAAAACCAGCACCCACACTTGGCACTGTTGTGGAACTAGGAGGAACACCCTTGCTCACCTCACACACAAAAGAAGTAAACTTTGCTCAACTCAAACTAGAACACTTTACAATATAATCCATGAGTCTCTTAAATAGATCTCATCCAAATAATAATTAGACACCTAATTACAATAATTAGATCCGCATCTTTGAGTCTAAAATTGGCTCTCAACATGCAAACACTCGATTCGTTGACAAACTGTCTGTAACACTCACAGTTCCAAACCACATAGGTGACCGACGTCAGTCCCTATTTGCCTGGAGGGTGCCGATGCCGGCCGACTTCTGATCGACGTCGATTGCCTTCTGTCTGTACCCTGCCAACGTCAGTTGGCCTGACTGACGTCGGTGACTGCGACAACAACAAACTCTCTGCAACCTCCTCCTCTATTTGCATCAGTGAAGCTTTTAGCTCCACAACCTAATAATCTCCCACTTGGAGATAAATAGTTGTATTGTACCTGTACCTGTACCTCGTCTAATCTATTTCCTGGCTTGTATCCCTCTTCAAGATGAATCCTGAAGACCATCCACCACACAACCTGTGGTGCACCTCCTATCATCTGAGTACCCTGCCACATCCAAACCTACAAACCCATGTAGTGAAGTCTTGACCCTGCATAGCATGAATCCCTGCTGCTGGTCCTTCTCAAATCCCTGAGAACCCACTTCCCCAAATTGGCTTTTAACTCTCTGACAGCTTCCATTGCTTGGAAAAACTCAGGTCTATACCAGACCTCATGTGATTTCAGACACTAAACTATCCAGCCCTTAGTGTGCTCCAGCTCTGCATCCTGCGTAATGAACCTTGCCAACACCTGATTCACATCAGCTCCCACTGGAGACAAAATCAACCTGTGATCCTCCATGTCTCCCATGCCAAAGAATTTCGATGCTCTAAATTCCTCATGACATGCCACTGAACTAATCTTACCCTTAGCTCAGCAAAAACCCTGTATGTACAAACCTGCTAGCTAGCATACCATCCACATACAACAACAAAATGATGTCGTGACTCATCATCCACCTGGTAAGACAAACCATAGTAGTTACCCTGACATTGACTAAAGCCATGCTTTGTCATCCACCTGTCAAACCCTGTACCACTGTCCTGCAGCTTCCTCAAGACCATATGACCTGGTCTTCCATCTCACATGTCCGTTCACTCTATTCTTCAACTAAAGAATCCATTTGTCTCTGTGTTTTCATACCAGCTGACAACCCTACCAAATATCCCGTTTGGTTCTGCATCATATTCCTGCCACGCTCCCACTATTTCCTGTATCCTTCTTACTCTACAGTTAGCAACAAGTATAAAGAAGAGGAACAATGAATTTGAGGCTTACTTACCACTTCAGTCCTCCATATGGGCATTTGAGACTCCTTGACAGCTTGTTGTCCGCCCAAAATCCGTTACAGTGACCGACCTCGGTCACTACACAGTCTGCATCCAACCAACATCGATTCCATGCGCCTGTCCTGACTACCAACCCTGCCGACGTCGGTGTCCCTGTTGTCGACGTCGGTCCTCTTGACCGATGTCGGTCTTACTCTGCCTGACACCACCAGCTTTGGTCTGCACATGACCGACATCGACACTTGTTTGTTCGACGTCGGTTCCCCCTGACTGACGTCGGTATCTGTGTTCGCCTGTGAGTGATGACTTTTTACCTACAAGCTCCTTTGAATCAAAACCCATGTGCAAACTGCCCTGCTCAAAAGTATCCAGCCCCATCCACTGAACTTTGTCCATCATCTCCTCTAAGAACACCAAGGCTTTCCAGTTCTTAAGCCTGTCAAACACATCTATCTTCCGCTTAAGAACATGCATCTCCTTCCTGCTCATGTGACCAAGCCTACAAAGCCACGTCTCTGCAACAAAAGAAGAATCAGTAATATAAGCAAGTAGATAAAGAGTATTTGCTTTCTTACCACCAGCTAATTCAAGTGTATCCGCTATGAGAGTTCTTGTGCATCTCTCATCACCCAACTTTTCTAAATAAATTAGCCACATCTCCAAATCTGGGACCTGCATGACCTCCTTCAACACCCATGTGTTGGCCGCCTGCAATTTCAGCTTCACTTCCCCTTTGCCAATTCTTTGGCAAGGCTCACCAGCTCCTCTACCTGGGGCTGCATGGAAAGAGGCAACAGAATCTATTAACCAAGATTCAACTTTATCCAAGAAACCTCCCAGAGCATCCTGTGTAACAACACGTGCAACATCTGCATCTTCAGTTCCTTCATGCTGATCTGCTACCAACCAACAATATTCTTTTCTCTGCTCTTTCTTTCCATAGGACCGTAAGTGACCATTTGTGTTTTTCAACTCCTCCATTCTTAGCTTACTTTGATCTGCCATTGCTCTACTCCCACTCAATCAGAAACCCCTGAGAGTGACCTGTAACTAAACACAAAACCTGCTCCCTGCAACCTTAGCTCTGATACCACTTGTTGGGAAATAACGGAAGCACACAATTGATTACCAAATACAAGCAACTTAATATGCGAAATTAACTAGAATCAACAAGTAACTAGAATTTAGAAATAACACAAAATATGAGAGACAATACACAACTTGTATTAAAACTCTTTCAGAAAGAAATACAACAAAGAAGGTTGCCATAGTTCTTCTTCCTTACACACCTCTAGGGCTCCCACACCTCTAAGGCATAAACAGTAAATTTTCCCTCAAAGCTCTCTCTCTTAGGTCCCAACACACAACTCAAACACAGAGTTGGTGTTCACCTCCAACCAGTCAGTATCCACTACTGCCAGTTCTCTAGTGCTCCACGCACACCACAAGTGCTCCACACACTCCAAGTACACAATCATACTTCAAGTAGATCTCCCATGAATTGCAACAACCTGCAACCCAACTGATCTCACTTATGGAAGGAACTACCTTGCCTTCCTCTTTGCTCTCTTTCGAGTACCCACTGTACTCCAAGTAGATCCTACCTGATCCTGCACCCTATTGTGTTGCTATCCTATCTGATCTTGCACACCTGCAAATTAATCTGGTTCTGCACACCTGTGAACCTTGACCTTGCACACACATACACCTGCAGATCAATGATCTTACTTACTCATGTAGATCTCCTATCGTAGCCATGCACACCTACTGACCAAGATCCTACACCCCTGAAGAATCCTGCTGACTCTCCAAAACTAGCACTCACACTTGGCACTGCTGTGGAACTAGGAGGAACACCCTTGCTCACCTCACACACAGAAGAAGCAAACTTTGCTCGACTCAAACTAGAACACTTTACAATACAATCCATGAGTCTCTTAAATAGATCTCATCCAAACAATAATTAGACACCTAATTACAATAATTAGATCCACAACTTTGAGTCTAAAATTGGCTCTCAACATGCAAACACTCGATTCGTTAACAAACTGTCCGTAACACTCACAATTTCGAACCACACAGGTGACCGATGTCGGTCCCTATCTGCCTGAAGGGTGCCGATGTCAGCCGACTTCTAATCGACATCGGTTACCTTCTGTCTGTACCCTACCGACGTTGGTTGGCCTGATCGACGCCGGTGACTGCGACAACAACAAACTCTCTGCAACCTCCTCCTCTGTTTGCATCAGTGAAGCTTTTAGCTCCACAACCTAACACATAGGATCTTTAATAGGTCAATATTTAGAATTCATTTGAAAAATATATGTTACTGCGCTATATCTTCAACAAGTTAAAGTATAGTTAGTTGTATAATTTAAAATGAAAAAGTGTGTGAGTCAGACTATTCAAGACTGAAAGGAGATTTGACAACAGAGTGAAGAATCCATATGGGACTATGATTGTATATTATCATATGTGATGAATAAGTTTGATTTTATCATGGAGAATAAGGACAAAGCTACTTGGTTTGTAGAAGGGTTCTGATCAAGAATTAGATTTGCCACTGTGTAGTCTTAATTCTTGAGTAAGGTTGATACTCGAACAAATACCCTAAAAGTGGAACAAATTGAGGGCTATGGAGATGCTCTAGTAGTTGGCTCCAAAGTGGAGCCAAAAATAGATGCTTTCCTCAAAAGAATGGATGAGAGGCATGAAAGTGATAGACCTAAGCTGAGCTTATGGTGTATAGAGTGTGGTTAAGAAGGACATCATAAAAATGATTATCCAAAACTTACGATAGAATTATGTGAACTCTATAGATTAGTAGGGCACACAGCCTCAAAGTATCATCTATTACATTAGTACATTAAAAAATCTTAGAGTTTGTACTGTAATTTTTACAAATTGACTAATCATGATGAAAATAGTTGTTGAGCTTTGTAGGAATTAAAAGAAGTTATGACCAAAAATGTCTTCATAGTCATAGCAAAATAGGTACCCACTATGAATCAAGGAATTCTAGGCCCGAAGGTATAAATAACTAATGCGATATAAGGTAATATCTAATGGATGCCTTCATCAACTCAATACCAATATCAACCCCGGGGTCTGGCTAGCTAAACACCATCATCATTGTAATATCATTATCAAACCTCATGGAACAATATGATTCCTCAAAAATAGAAATCAAATTAGGCTCCAACATCACATCAACATCGGTATGGTGGGTATAATACACAACATATGTAATAAGGAGGATTTATTGGGTAACATTCACACGGTTGGGGATTTTAACAAAATAGAGGAGGATAGAGAGGAGGATACTAAGGTAGATCTCAAGGTGATCGTAATAATGATAATCAACAAGCTCACCAACTCATCTAATTTTATTCATGTGGTGATTATAATTATTTTGCATGAAATTGCCCCACTAATCCTCAAAGACAAACATATTGCATGTATTGTAGAGTTGAAGGACAACATCAAACTAAAGATTACATGGTATTAGAGAAGTAAAGGAAATAAAATCTAGTTTGCAATGTAAATATTATTAACGCACAACCCAAGGAAAATATATTTATGCAAGCAATTACTAGACAACAATGTGTAGAGTAAGGACTACCTGAAAAAGAAATGTCATAGGATCATGGAATCAAGAAGGTGTAATGCGGCAAATATCTTGATCCTATGATAGAGAAGAGTTTTATGTATCAAGTTGTGTAGGTCTTTCAAGATATATAACAAAAGATTTTGTCAAAAGGATACACTACAACCATTAATGCATAAATACATGGGCAGATTATGCAAATTATGAGCCAAGAAGGTGTTGTGATTGTACTGACATATTAAAACTACTCAACACTCTATGCAATGAAGATATCTCCCAGAATATTACAAATCTCTTGCATAATCTTCAATAATGCGCACAATGAGGACAAAAACATATTGACAATGTGTTCTCATCATGCCCCACCATGTGATACAAAGTTTTTTATGAGATATCCTCTTTATCCTTGCCTTGTTGCGTCTACATGTGTGTACATGTTGAAGACTCTACCATATAGCTATGACTATGGCATAGTAGAAGGGCTAATATGACCGATACATCAATCATAATGGCATGATTAGTCATTAATTTTTTGTGTAAGTGATGTAGTCATGGGTTTTGGATTGATAATACTTTGATTATTATGTCCTAATAGGTATTAGCTTATAATTTTAATGATTGTTCCCTTTTTATTCTCAATCAAATGGTCAATCATTAAATGTAAGTGATTTTCATTTGACACTTAATATTTACATTAATCTCTATAGTCAGTGCCTGATGACACATATGTTAGCCTACGATACTAACTTATTATCACCTTGTCACCAAATTGGTATCTTGGACCATAAAGGACCAATTCAAAATTTATATTATCTAAGTCCCTTCAATTGTGGCATCTCTTTTTGTGGTTCGATGCCTTGATCCCTTTAAGTGTTCTAGTGTGTTAAGGGAGAAAATATTTATATTAGTTTTATTCATTAATAGATTTACATTGTATATTATTAACCATCTTCACCTTGATGTGAATACAACATACTTATTGCCCAATCAAGCATGGCATGATAGAAAAATGAATTGGGTACACCTCTGATTGATACCATGATTCGCTTTACTTAATATTTTTTTTGGTTAGGCATAAAAGGAATTTACTACATAGTAAGTGATATTCCATAGATAAAATTACACTTGTAAAGAATTAGGAATTTAGATGATCATCAATAATGATAATTAACCTTGGCTTGATGCTCAAATAAATTGCTAAGCCAATATTATAAAAAGGGTCCTCATTGTGGAGTGCCACTTTTGGAGTTTTTAATACTTCAATAACACACCATTATCTGACTTGGGAAAGATAGTTTGGGGTTCATAGCTATTATTTTTAGCTGACACTTTAATTGATTGAGCCTAGTTGAAGGAGGTACATGGGCTTTTTTGAAGGTTGTGATAGATGGAGAAGGCTTCCACCCCTTCCTCAATAAATAAAAATTATGTTTTAGTAATTCCAAGAAAAGCATTCATTTTAACAGGATGCATTTATATTCAAAAGCATAATTTAACCTTTTTGGCCTTCTACCCCTGATAACACAGAGAATAAAGAAAATATTTTTTTCTTTATGGTTTGCATTAAATTCGCTATGGGAAAACCACAATATTTTCCCAATGCACCTTGAAGAATTAAACTGGGAAAGCTTAATGATAGGCAAGGAATTACGACCTTTGCAAGCTTGTAACATTAGATTTTAGCATTTATTTTCTCCCTACCATGCTAAGAAGGAAGTGAAAAAAGGGAAACCACTAGAGTGCACAATAGAAGGATGCAACTTAAAAGCACAATGTCAAGAGCAGGCAAGTGACTTTAACCTGGTTTTCGCTTGATAAATGGCTAACTTTACTAGAGTTAGGTGTTATTATTCGATGTAGATTATGATGTATATGAGGAGTTGGGATTTATATTATTTGAGGGTGTTGTAGTATGCTTTTTATTTATCTGTAATTTATAACTTGATCTAAAACTTGAAATCAAATTGATAGTTAGCATAATATTAGGGTATTTTCTGTAATTGATGTTATTAGCCACATAAGTGTGGAAGTGAGACAATCCTATTTATCAACATTCTTCTTTCATGTGTAATCCCCTGATGTGTAACAATTGCTAATTATTTTATTTTCAAACTTTTAATATGATAAAACAGTGCATGGTTAGCTCGTGGGAAAGTGGGTTCTACCATAATTCTAAAAATTCCTGAACACCTTACTTAATAAGTAGCTAAATTTATGGTTTTATTATTGTTATTTCCTTCCTAGTGTCTACTCATGATTTTCTCTTATTAAATTGAATCTTCATCCTTTGTATGGTTGTTGATTTAAAAATAATAATTTACAAAGAGAAGAATGTTTCCCCCTCTAGATGAAATCCTTGATAACAATTATGCTTCCTGCAAGAAGAAAATTCCCCTAATTATGGAAAACTGCAAGTGTTATTTGTAAGTATTTATTTAATAATAACATGAACTATAACCTCACCCTATTAAGTCATAATGATCACCCTAAAGGATCTCTGAACAAATAATCCTTTGGCACCATTTGTTTGAGATAGATGCATGGATGAATGGATTTTTAAGGTGATGATGCATTTACATTACATGGTTGTATGGAAGGATGTTGGTTTTTAGATATTAAGTGACTATGTGGTCAAAAGAATACATGATGGTTGGATATACTTGGGCTTCCATTATTACCCTTAGCCTAGGCAACTGACCACTTATCTTACCTGGAATGAATAGAGCTTTTGTTAGATAATAGTAATTTGTTAAAGAACATAAATATTGAGCTATGGAGGTGAGAAGAAAGTGGGGAATTACATGATAATTCTGATGTTAAATACCTTCAATAAATTATATATATATATATATATATATATATATATATATATATATATATATATATATATATATATATATATATATATATATATATATATAACCTTTAATGATAAATTGAACTATAACCTCACCCTATTAAGTCATAATGATCACCCTAAAGGATATCTTAAAAAATAATCCTTAGGCACCATTTGTTTGAGATAGATGCATAGATGAATAGATTTTTAAGGTGTTGATGCATGTACACTAGATGGTTGTATGGAAGGTTGTTGTTGTTTGGATATTAAGTGACTATGTGGTAAAAATATTACATGATGGTTGGATATACCTGGGCTTCCATTATTAACCTTAGTCTAGGTGCCTTACCACTTGTCTTACCTAGAATGAATAGAGATTTTGTTTAGATAATAGTAATTTGGTAAGGATCATAAAGATTGAGCTATGGAGGTGAGAAGGAGGTGAGGAATTACATGATAATTCTGACGTTAAATACCTTCAATAATATACATACATATATAATTTTTCAAAATAATTAATCTGAGTCCCAAGTATGCTTAACACCTCATTCAATTAAAATCTTTCAATAATAAACTAGACTGCAGGTTGCCATGTCCTACTAGACAAAACCTACCTAGTAAAATGGTATTATTTTATTCTTCTTAATCTCGTTCTTTGAGTATTTTTATGAGTTTGTTAATATAGAAGCTGAGAACAAATTTTGCAATTTTTAGCATAATATGGTTCTTGGTTAGAGAGAAACATAAAAAACACCAACAACCTATCTGCTGGAAATAGGGTATGAGATATAAATTTTTTGGATAAAATTATTATTGTTTTTGTAAAATCACCTATTTTCATTATATTTTTTTCCCATGATTCTTATATTAGGATGGTCATTACTTGATCGTGTTGGTTCAACATGGTAAGAAGCGTGGATCTCAATATTGTCTAAACATGATAGACCAATGATGAAATCCATGTGCAATTTTAAGGATTTAATATCATAATTGTCTTGGTAAATGGTTGTCATGGGAAAGGTGATGTGATGTGAATACTAATTGTTAGTATCCTTCCATAAATATTATAGTATAGTCCAAATAAGGTGATGGGATGAATTTTTATATACAACAAAGTTAATTATTAAAAGGCTAAGTAAGGTCGGTATGACTTTTGATTTCATTGTTGTGTTAGAAAGAAAATATTTATTATTATTATTGGTTCACTTGGAATTAAATGTATATTTTAAGCTTTCCATTTGTGGGTTATCTAGGAGAATCCTTGCCAACATTTTGCTGGCTCAATTTATTGTTGAATAAATGCAGGATGAGAATTGCATGGAAATAACAAAGAATTCAAGAAAATATTCTCCCTATGATTTGAACCTCATTGATCTAAATTTCGATGATTGATTATCATCTCTCTTATATAGTAATCAACACAATATAACACTTTGAGATATCTTCTCTCTCATATAAAAGAAGAATAAGAAGAAGTAAATTGTGTCTTCCTTTGAATGTAGCATCTATTGAGCATGCTTTCCTATTAAGAAATTATTTTGATAAGAGATGTATTCCTTACCATACTAATCTTACATTACACTTTTCTTCGAATGTGCTCTAGTTGTTAAATAATAATCTTACAAGTTAGTTGAGAACATGAATGAGATTTTAGAGGCATTGCAGTTGCTAAGATATTATCATGATGTCTTTTTAACTAAGTTAACATAACTAAAATGTGTAGATCCATCATTGGGGGTGATACACATTGAATTGAAAGAATGCACTAAACCTATTAAAAAGTGCCCTTAAAAATTAAACCCCGACATGAATATGAAAGTAAAGGTTGAGTTGGATTACATGCAAGAAGATGAGATCATTTATCTAGTTGAAAAGGTAGATTAAGTTAGTCCCATGGTTGTGCAGTCCAAGAAGTTTAGTGAGATTCAGGTTTATGGGGAATATTGTACACTAAATGATGCCTATATTAATGATCCATTTCCAATACCATTTATAGATAATGTTCTCAAATTAGTCATAGATCATGAGATGTACTCGTGCACAAATGGATTTAGTGGATACCATTAGATTCCTGTTGCAGAAGAAGACCAAGCTAAAACAACCTTTGTAACAGAATGGGGGTCGTTCACATATAAGGTAATGACCTTTGATATTAAGAATGCTCCAGTTGTTCTCTCTAGGGCTATGGTAACTACATTTAAATATTTCATTCATAATTTTATGGAAGTCTATTTAGATGATTAGGTTATATTCTCTTTGTTTAATGAACATCTATTGAAGCCATGTTCAATGCTAGAACGGTGTCAAGCCTTATGAATTGCTTTATATCTGAAGAAGTGTTTGTTTTTCACACCTTTCAGTGTTCTTTTGGGTTAGATGATATGTAGTGATGGAATCCTAGTAGACTAGGCTAAAATTGTAGTAATAGTAGGGATGCCACCTCCAAGTTGTTTTATAGAGGTGCACACCTTTCTGGTTCATACACGATATTATAGAAAATTCATCAAGGGATACGACCATCTTTGTGCTACCAAAAAAACTATTGTGAAAAGATATAAAGTTTCAGTGGACATCATAATGCCAAACAACATTTATTGATAGCAAACAAATGTTCGTAATAATGCCTATCTTAGTTTACCCTGACTGGAAGAAGTCATTCCATGTACATGTGGATACTTCTAGCATTACAATAGGAGTTGTTATAGCACAACCATGGGATGGTGGGTTGGATCATCCCATACACTTTGACAATAGGAAACTATCAACAACAAAGATAAACTATATGACTGAGCCTTAGCTATGGTGTTTGGCTTATAAAATTTTCTACATTATCTTATGGCCACACCATTTGAGCTTTTAACAGATCACTAGGCATTGCGATACCTAGTTAACAAGCCTATGTTGGGAGGATAGATCTCCAGGTGGCTAATGTTATTGAAAGAATTTCAATTTACAACTAATGTGAAATATGGTCAAGAGAATGTTGGACCAGATCATTTGAACAAGCTCCAAAATGGTGAAGAACCAAAAGAAATACAAGATGAATCTCTAGATGCACAAGTTTGTTTAGAGCCTCTATGATCCCTAAGAATATGGAGTGCATTGCAAACTTCTTATAACAATGAACATTTCATGTGAATTATGTTGAAAGGGATAAAAATCAAATGGTTACACAAACCATTCCTTATAGTCTCATTAAGGAATTTCGGTATAAAAGTAGAAAGGACGATGTATTATGCAGAGTAGCCTTAAAACATGAGCAACCACAACTTCTTTGAGAAACACATCAAGGAGTCACAAGACGTCATTTTGCGTAGAAGCCACTATGAGGAATATATTTTAGAGTGGTCTTTGGTGGTTGAATTTGTTTTATGATGCACATAGGGTGGAAAAACACTATGATGTTTATCAAAGAATGGGAAAACCCAATCATCGTGATGATATGCCCTTGATTATAGTGCTAGCAGAGTAATCATTTGAAAAATAGGGCATTAGATTTGTAGGTCCTATAACTCCCCCAACTAAATGTAGTCATGCATGATATATCATTATTACAACTCACTATTTCATGAAATGGGTGGAAGCTACTATGACACCAAGTTGTGGTGTGAAGGATGCCTCTAATTTTTTTTAATGATAATATCATAACAAGGTTTAGATGTCTTATCAGACTAGTTAGATACATAGGTACTCACTTCCTCAATAACACAATCAAGACTCTTACTGAAGAGTTTATGATATCTCACCACAAGAGCACAACTTATCATTTGCAAGCAAACAAGCAAGTTGAAGCTTTGAACAAAGTATTAGGTAAAATGTTGATGAATTTATGCAATGCACAAATGGATGATTAGGAGAATTGAATTCATTTGATTCTATAGGCATATAAGACAAATTATAAATGTATGACAGGCTTTACTCCCTTCTAGTTGGTTAATGGTATTGAGGTAGTTATGCTTATAGAATACAATGTTCCTAGTATGTGCATTACAATGATTACGAGGTTAGATGATCAAGACTCCTTGAAACAAATATTGATGGATTTGGTCAATATGGGGTAAAATATACAAAGAGCATAGTGGATATAAGATATCAACATGTTAAATAAAAAATTGTGGTATGATCGCAACTTGCAATCTAAGTAATTATATCTCAAGCAAGCAATATTACTTTATGAAAGCATTTTTGATAAAGTTTCACATAAGATAGAAAGGACCTTGTATTATTCATGATGTTTCATAATAGGGTATAATTATTATTTTTAAATGTAGGGAACCATTTTACCAAGGCATATCAATGGTTATAGGTTTAAGCCTTATTGTCATTAATCTCTATCACAAATTGTTATAAATGAGAGAGAATGTTGAGTAGCACCATGTAGTTAGGATTTTTATTTAATGTTGTTTTGTTTTATATTTGTTTTTAGGGTTATAATGTTTATACAGTGTGATATTTGGGTCACAACGGATTGGAACAAAGTTTGGATAGTCAACATCATAGAGTGTGATCAATATGTAGAGTTAGCCTATAGGAAAAAGAGCTTGCAACTAGAACATGGTAATCATCAATTAAATCCATGAATAGGGTGTTGAAAAGATAGGTACAAATAAATGATGGTGAGTGCTCATTTTCAATTTTTAATGACAATGCAATTGAGAGATTGCATCTTTTTCGAAGTAAATTGTGAGGCATAATGACAAGATGGCCCATAAAATAAAATGGATAGATGAAAGGATGATACATCACATCAATTATTACCCAATAGATTGATCAAATATTCTATATGCAAAATACTAATTGTTGTGTCAAAAAATAATTGGTTGACATAAAATTTGGAGATTCACTCATGCACAACTAACTCAACACATTTAAACTTGATGGCTTGTTGGATTTGGGTTGTAAATGCTATATAATGAAGGGTGTAGACAACAAAAAGACATTACATACTTTTGAAACCAACATAACTTTGTGATTTACATCCAAAATAGTTCTTTGTGCACAAATTTCACACCAATGCCAAATCAAGCAATGAAAGTGTTGAGCGTCATCCACAATAATAACCATAGATATGACACAGCTATTGATCTCACTCATAGATACATAGAAGAAGGAAATGGGGATTGGTCTAGGACTCAAACATACTATATATCATGACTTTGACCCCTTTTATATCATTTATGTTGTTGAATCTAAAATGTTTGCCCATGATCCATAGGAAGTAACATAAGCAAGAGCATTAACACTTTAACATCCGTTGTAAGGCTCTGATGCTAAGTAACTAATCAAATTACCTACTTTCAAGTAATTATATGAGGTAATGCTTACTTTTATCAGTCAATATAATGAATGTGCCATTAATTTATCTCAATATGTGACCATATACATCAAACCTACAACTATGGCAAGAGTAATGGGGCTTTCAGCATGGGGAAAGTCATGTCCGCCTTACAAATTCACAACTGCACCTATCCATTCCAATACTAGAGAAAAGTACACAAGGGCAGGCAAAGGAATTCCCATTGATATTATTGAATATGTTTTGGTGTGCATCCTACCTAAATATATCACTAAATATTTTTGGTAGATAATGAAGCATGCAAAGCAGGAAAAAAAAGAGTGGTGGACATTACACATCGCATGATATGCCTACATGAGGATTTTGATTAGCCTAAGTTTTTGGCATTTGAGCTTACAATGAACATTGAGAAGAACCTTGCCAATACTTTGTAGGCATTCTTGTTCCAATTTTTTTTCTTACTACTTTGCTTCACATAATGGAAATCACCAAAATAACCACTCAGCCATGTTGGATATTTTTGGCTTGTTGCTAATTTCTATAACATTATTGGGACTAAAATAGGGAAATATTATGAGAAATTTGGGAGATTCAACATGTGGCGGTTGTAGATTGAAGCCATAATTAATTCACACCCTAGGGTACTGCAGGATGTGATGTAATATCTTAGACAACATGCATCAGTGACCAAATCACACAACGACATCCAAATCAAAGTATATGAGTTGCTTAAAACAATAGAAACTCTACTACCATTTTTCATCACCTTGCTGGATGCATAGGTAGAAGTTTTAATACAAAATTCCCTAACTGCTAGATCGGTGTAACCTTTACATTCCATGCCCCCATGTGCACAACAACCTTACAACCTCAGGCATAACCTCAATCCTAACCACAAGCTCAACTACAACCAACAACAACTCCATCATAGGTTGATAGGGGAAAGAGGAAGGCACCTTTGCATTGAGCCTCAACATCATTGCCTAAAAAGAGGACATGCCACATAATGGCCTAGCTCAACAACAAACATGTTCCAAATATAGTAGCTAAATGTAACTTGGTAGAGCTAGGAGTTGGAGAGCAGGAAGTTCTATAGTCCATGCTCATAGACATTGGCAATGATGTTTATGAGTAAGAAGAGGAGAAATAGTTATTTTTATAGAGAGAAATGCACACTTGCCAAGTGTAGAATAAGGTAAGACAAGACCTGTGGGTAGGAATCACCTAAAATCCTATTATTGTTGATATTGTAGGTCAAGAAATAGCTTGACAATAAATTCTTATCAAAAATTTCCAAGCAAATCTAGTTATAGGATCTTCTATTGTGTAGGAAGTAGACATGCCAACACAAGAAAGTCCACCACCATCTTTCAGGTGTAGACGATAGACCCATACTACAACTAGACCGTCCCCAAAAATAAATGACAAAATGTGTCTTTTGGATAACTAGTAATAGAGAGTGATGCATAAAAAACATAGAAAACACAACCACAACCTCAAGTCTAGGATGCAAAGAGGCAAAAAAAGAGCCTCGCTCCACCTCTAACTTCCAAATAGAATATGACTATGTAAATGGGTACTCTTATGGAATCATCCTCTTTAGAAGATTCAAAGTCATTTATAGTGCTAGATTTATCCACCCCCATGGAAATGTCTAAAGAAACTAACTTGCCACAGTCAGAGCCACAACACAAAGTTCCACAGGAATAACAGGATCCATTTGAGGCACAAAAGGTGGTTAAAAGGAAAGAGAAGGAAGAGAAGAAGAAAAAGAAGCAAAAGGAAAAACACAAGGCTATAGGGGAGGAACACAAACATAAAGTCAAAGAAGCAAAGGCTAAAAATAAATAGGCTGAAGAAATAAAGGCTCAAAATAAAAGAGCCAAAGAAGAAAGAACAAGAAAAAGCAACAAAGAAGCAACAAGAAGCACATGTTACGCAAAAGTAGAAATAGGAAGAAACAATAATTGTAAGAGCTCAGGAGGAGAAAAAGGCTAATTGAGAAGATAAGGAGAAGGAAGCTGAAGCTAAAGCTAACTCTATAGTAGAAGCTAAGGCTAAGGCTAAAGTGGTACCCAAAACTAAAGCTGAGGAAAAAGTTAAGGCTAAAGTTGAGGCAAAAGCCAGGGATAAGGCTAAAGCTAAGTAAGAGTCAGAGACAAAAGCCAATCAACAAGTAAAGGGTAAAATGTAACTGACACTTGTAATGTAAGGAGGTGTGTATGAGGAGGCTTCTCAGCCTACACCATACATAACTAGCCAATGGCTACAAGATGTTCCCACATCGTCCATCCGATGCACCACCTTTTCTCTTCCTTTGGCGTAGTTCATGATGACCCCTACAACACCTTTGGTAATATCCATGGATCTATGACTGTGCAAGAAACATTTTTGGATGTTTCTCACCTATCCCTAACCAAATAAATTGAAGGTGAATCTACTTTATAGTAAACAATAGCGCAAAAATATTTCTACTTGGAGTAGAAAGTCTTACAACTATGAGAGGATGGTACAGATATGAGCCTTTGATTCACCAATGCATGCCAACTCATTGACACCAATTGACCTACACTAGTTACCCAAGTCTTAGGTGACCAGGCTATGTTTGAAGAAAAATAATTCTCAACTCTATTGGGGCAACTAATGAAAGATTGGTTGTCTACACATAAGATATAAATATTACGAGCTCAAGGGAAAAATATCAAAGATGAAAAAGAGGTAATATGTGAACTTTTAGAGTAGTATGAATAGGTTCTAGACATAGTTATGCTCCAAGGAAAATGGATGGTGCATGATATATTGAATTAGAAGTAGAAGCTTAACAATTCATTGTTCGTAGTTAAACCAAACTTCGACAAGGTGGACAAAGCTAAGCTACGAATGAGGATCATACATCTACCCCTACAATAATAAACAATTCAATGAAGCAGTTACTTCATTTAAGGGATGGGGCCATGAAAAAACTACAAACCTGATAAAATTAGATTTTATACACCTCATTTACAAGCATAGAGACATGCAAACTGCTTGGACGAGTTCTCCCTAGACATCTAGATCAAAATATCAAATTCTAAGGCACTTATCACCATAAAAAATATGAAGACATTTAGAACCTGGTGGTGTCTTAAGTCTCGTTATGCACATTAGAAAGCATGTCTAAATCAAAGATGCTAAATTAAGATTTGTCTCAGCTCGATCCCTCTATTGCACAACTCGTTGATGAGTAATAATTCATTCCCCATCAATAACTATAATAAACACTTTAGTAGAAGAAAATTGCCACAAGTACACAACCAACCTTCCAATAACCGAAACATCCTCCACCAATAGTTTCTATAGAATAAAGTGCTTCATTCACTTCTCTAATAGATCCATCATTGCAATAACCTGTTATGCAACCAACCCGAAGCATGTCACCACCTACTCAATAAGTACTGCATTTCTAATTTTGTAGTTTCCATAAATTTTTGGCATAATTTTTTAGGATGGCTTTAAGTATTAGAAGTGAGGCCAGGCTGGTTGAAAACCTGTAAAGGGTGGCCACCTAGTTAAGCTAGTCTATTGAAAACATGAAAGGGTGGTAGACTAGTATGCTACTTAGTTGAAAACCTGAAAGGATGGCTGAGTAGTGTACAAAGGGTGAAAATTGATAAATGACACCTATAGCAATAACTACAACTCTTATTTCTGGTTCAATTCCTTTGCTCAAACTCCAGATCGATATCCTTTGGTATGAATTTATCTCAAGATGAGATAAATGTTTAAGTCTGAAAAAGTGTTTAGTGTAGAACAGGGCTAGAAAAACCACAAAGTATAGTAGATGGACACATGCACAACTTGAACTATTTTGTCTTTTAAATTATCTTTTTGGGTGTATTTGACCTTTGCAACCATAATAATATACTTTCGAATGTGAAGAGTCTCTCCTTTTGGGCATAATAGAAGGCTAGCATACGAAGAGACAATGCTTTGTAAAACTCTATATATAACGCTCAATTGTATCTGGATATGGTTTTGATGTGATAGAGATTAATACATATTGTTCTAAAATGGTTTTCCTATGTATTTCTTATAATTTTTTTATGTCTAGTGAATACTCTAATTGCTTTAAATTGTTAATCATATGAGTTTATATTGACTATTCAGATCCTAATAAGCCTACGTTTATTTGTGCATCTATTTGTTTAGTTTGTTAACGAATATATCTAGTCCAAATTGCTATCAAATGTTTAATTTTATTACTTCAAGTCTAAGTTATCCCCATATTATCATGTTTTAAAGGGTTTTTTATGAACATCTGCTAGTAAAACTCTATAGCTTGCTCAGGGGTAGGAGAGGCTAAGAGAAGGATTTTAGCATAGCTAGCATTATTTTCATTATTTCCATTTACATTTTCCATGAGTTGTCCTTACTCCTAGTTAATGAGTGACTTGAAGATTTCATACCTATTAAAGGGCTTGAGATGGATTTGCCCTTTGCTATATTTTTTCTTTTGTCTTCTCCTTCTCTTGGGTTGTTCAAACCCATCTTTTTGAGCTTCACCATTCTAAGCACTGTTATTTTTTTTCTTGATGTCTATTATCTTGCCTTTTGTAGGAGGATTTTACATTTTGAAATAAGCCTCCATTCTTGTGTTCATATTATTGGGACAAGCCCTGGCTAGATGGCCATGTTTATGACAAAATCTAAATCAGAAGGGAAGTGCCTCATAGTGCAGTTGTTGAATCCAAGAAAGTCCAACAAGTTCAAGTTCTACCTTTACCAATAAGGGCTGGTTAAGATCCATTTCAACACATAATCTAGCATACATTATTATGTATCCTTCCAGTGTATCTCTAGAAATACTGATAAATCTTCCAAGGGATTGGTCGGTGATTTCTAATAGTCTTTCACTCCAAAATTCCATTGGTAGTGCATACAAATGGATCCATACCAGTATAACAAGCAGTACCATTTGGGGATCAAATCCCACTTTCCAGGCTTGGACTAAAAATCTTACTGGGCTATGGTTCATCCTCTCTAACTTGAAGGCCCTATTTTTGTCACCAACAGAAGAAAAGCTAACAATAAAATATCCATTACTAATAAACCACAAAGAATACTCATCGTGAGGCTCTCAATTTTGTCGAACCCATGAGTGTAGAAAATTTAGGGTAGGGTGAAAACCCATACATTTGTAGATTAGGTTATGGTTGGCATGGTATAATATTGATTTTTCTATGAGCCTCTGGTCAATAACAATCTTTGGCCTTGGATTAGATTGTGGCAGACACCCATTCACCCTTTGGATTGTAGAGTTTTTCCTAATAGTCGTATAGAACTACTCAACTAAGATTTTATGAGAATATGTCATTCTTTTTGTAGGGTGGTCTTTCCATAGGTCTACATATAAGATTTGTTGGGATGGGCGAGGAATTGGAGGAATCCCTATTGGACCCTCTTAACTAGTAAGCTTCTCTGAACCAAAATCAAACCAACTCTTAATATGACTATTATTAAACCACTTCGTATTTTTTTTTTTTTTTTTTTTTTAACCTTTTATTTTATATTTTATTGGTTTGAAAAACCTTGAAAAGTGTACGAATTGTTGGCTTTTTTTTATTTGATTAATATTTTTCTTAAGAAAAATGTATATTTATTATACTTGTATTTGTAATTCTAAAAATACATACAATTTTTTTTACACCAAAGGCCTTCTTTGGTGTGGTTATAATTATTATTAGGTTAATAATATAGTTGTAAATGTGTGCATTAATGCTACCAGGACTTTGTTGTTTAAGATGTTGGGTCATAGACTTTGTTTCTTTAATAAATATTAGGAATATGCGAGGATATTTGTGTAGAGGTAGTTTTGTGCCTTGGATTTATTTAATTGTTATAAAAATAATAATTAAGAAGAAACTGCTAAAATAGATTAGTTTATTTTTAGACAAAATATTTTGTGAGCAATTTTATATTTTATGATCAGATGTTTTTATATTATTTTCAATTCACTCATCATTCGTTTTTTATTTTATGAAAAATCTAAATTCTAAATTTTCTAAAGAACTCATACTTTTTTTTAAATCAATGGGTATGATATACCTTTGTTTTTAAATCAATGGGTATTTAGGTTTATATATATATATATATATATATATATATATATATATATATATATATATTTATTTATTTTTTGTATTTTTTATGGATGTTTTTAGAGAGAATAAAGATGAATGTACACATATTATTATATGAGTATGGTTATTTTCGAATTGTGAACAAGTATAATTGCATTATTTTATTGGTAACAAGTATTTATTTTTCATTATTATATTTTTATTGATATTTAATATAAGTACGATATATGCATTGTATTTATGTATTGTGTATGAACAAAATCATATGTTTAATGAAAAATATAAGGATTTTTATTTACGAAAAAAAAAAAATATAGGTTTTAGATTTTTTTGTAGTTTCCATTTTTTTTTTTTAAAACATTGTATGTCTTCATATATACTTGAAAAAGTATAATAATATTGTCTAATAGTGTAAAATTGTAGGCTTGAAAAAAAATCCTTATGATTTATTTATTGAAAATATTTTTTATATGTACTTATTTTATTATTATTGAAAGACTTGACAAATGAGAACAAGCACGGGTGGACAAAGCATTCCCTGTTTTAAATATATGGATTAATCTTTAACCTTGGTTGTGTACTTAAACTGTTAAAATATAACAATTTGACTATGTGGTAAATAAGTGAATCTTATTTTTCAAAATTTGTCAAGTTAAAGAATATATTCTCATTACTTATTAATTTCAAAATATTTAGTAGCGTTTGAAATGTTTTGTTTGCTCTTTCATTCACATTAATTTTTTAATTTTTTTGTAAAATAATTTAATGTGACATTTGACTTAATACTCTATTTTTTTATTTTAAAGATAATTGCATGTTCTAAAAACAAGCTTAATCCATATGCTTGTATTATTGGTATATACCAATAGAGTTGTATTGTTTTTTGATTGAATTGTTATGAGAATCAATTTTAGATTTATAATTCTTTATAAATTTGAAAAAACCATATTTGTTATTAGAATAATATGAAAAGGTGTAAACATGTGTGGTGATTTATATGCTTGGCTATGCATTTCCATTCTTTAATTAAGAAAGTTTCCTTCTATGATCAAAATTTTGGTGCTCAAAGTATTTTATATTCTAAACATAATGTTAAATTTTTCCATTTGGTAATATGTATGTTTGATTAATTTAAAATAATTGAATTGCAGGGAAAAATTTAATATTACATTATGAGCTTGTAAAAAATTTGTTATTATTATAATTGACAACATGTACATTGTGTCAAAGTATTGCCTTTTCTAATCACATGTAATGATATATGTATGATACTTTTTTTAAAATATTTTTTGATTTTAGTGTTATATTAAATGTGATCAACTAGAGTTATGAAGTATGTTTTTGTTTCTTCTTCATTAATTATAATGAATTTTTTTTTGGTGTTATTCAAGGTTTTCTTTGTAGAACTTATAGTCATGTATTAAGATCATTGTGCATTTCAAGCATGTGTTTATATTTGTATTTTCTTGATTTTTTATATTAAAAATATAGAAAACGTAATCAATAGATTATAAATGAAATAAATAGATCATGTTTTGTTAACTTATCACATAATTTTAAAATATTTTAAGCAAAAAAAAATGTCAGGGCATTAACAACATGTTAGCACAACATCATATTTTTACAGAGAATGAATTCAACTATAATGTTGGTGATTACTTGTTAGATGCATTTGTTATTTTATTACATTTATTATATATTTTTGGTGAACCTGGAAGTAACATAATAGACTATTTATTATATTTTTTGGATAGAGGTGATATAGAAGTATTGAAATCAACCACAACTATAATTATATTTTGATAAACTTTACATAGAATTCATAATATGCAAACATAGTTTTAATTAATAAAACTTTTGCATTGAACAGGTCGAATGAAGATGAAACTAGATTGTGAGGTGACTATTTTGTATAAACTGGTTGACTAAATAGTTTTATGTACTAATATGATATGGTCAATGATGAGATATAATAACCATATTTAATTTAATGTGTAAACCCGTACACTTCCATATTGTGTCTTAATTCATGATGTAAATCCTCTTTGCAGTCATTATGAACCATTGTATTACAAGAAAAACAATAATTATAATAATTTAATGGGACATGTTCTCATATCATATTAATGTGCAGTATTTTAATCTCGTTGGGAGAGAATTTTACATGGACTATGAAAAAATTGGCCTATATAGAGTTATAAATAAGACTGGGGAGTGTGGTGAGACTTTGTTCAGTTATATTTACTAGTTATGCAATCAAGAATACACTATTTAATGTTTGAGACAATCTACAATGAAGTATTTTTATAATGCCAATTCGTTTGAAAACAAAAATGCATTCTATTGTTTGTAAAATTGTCTTGACATCAATGTCATTAAAAACATACCAAACATTGCAACTTGGAAAGGATTTATTTATACTATGGTCATCCTATATCAAATAGGAGGAATTGAAGGTAATAAAATTTACTTACAATGGGTATCAATTATAATTAATGTGAAAGTTTAAGTGTAGGAGTCACAAGCAATGAATATAGTTAAAGTATAGTCTACATGGCCAAAACCATGGTTGACATATAACCTTATATATTGTGCATCATGCACAAGCCACATTCATTATGAACCGTTGAAAGAAATATCTTTGACTCAAACAAGAAAAGACACTAATAAAACCATTAACAACTCCTTGCAATGATTGAAATATGCAATACGAAATAAAAAATATATTCAAATGAAATCTAGACATTGTGTAAAAAAAGCATAAAATAAATAGAGGACACATCAATGTGTTGCTCAAATGACCATATTATTGTAATTTTATTGAACAACATAAGACCTCAATAAAACCATTGTTTTTAAAGTACAATATGATTAGGTTTGGGCAATTGAAAAAGGAAACATGCTTGAAGTTGATTGAAAATGATGCAATAACACAAGAAAAAAATAATGTTCTGCTTACTATAGGTAGTTGATAAATGAGGCCTTGATAAAATTTACATCCCCTGATTGCATTTACTTAAATCATGTGTTTGCATTTGTAGCCAGATTACTAAACTTAAAGAAAGGTTGGTTGTGATTAAATTGGTATTTACACAGAACAAACATTGTTCATACAAAAAAACTCAATTTGGATTAAAAGCAATGATAATAATTGTCCCTTCAAATGTCACAATAATATAAAGAACACTATCAAAATACGTATAAGAAACAAAAAATTATTGTTTTGGAAATAAAACATCACCTATAATATAAAAATACTTATTTATTAGGAAATATGTGTGCAAATGTTATAATTAACGCTTTAAAGCAACTGTGCAAAAGAACATTGTATCACATGGAATACACAAAAAATTCATAATTGAGACCATTTTATTTGCATTATTCATTATGATAATTAAGACATTATATATTCACGTGTTAGTTATCTTGTAAATGAAGACAATGATGATGACAATGTTGGTGGCTCTTTAGTTTGTGGGTTTATAAATGCAACATGTGTATACACATGATATGTTTCACTTTATCACTTTACCGATTATTTCTCTTACAGGGGATTTTGGTGCATTAATCTCCCTGAGTTCATGCCTTAAATGGAGTAATGAGAATGGAGTAGGATCGGCTCATGGTATTTTATGAGAGATATTTGTATATTATTATGTAATGCCTTCAATACTATGAGTTTGACCTCCTCTAAATCTCTTTCTATCTTAAATACCCATATACTTTTGATTCAATCTTGTTATCCACACTATATTCCTATTGTATATGTTAGAATGGTATATTCTATTTCATACTTATCTTTTCATGTACTGTATTACCATAGTTGATATAGTTTTAAGTCATGTGTCTTTCAATTGTATTGTATTAGCTTGGTAGATATAATTTTGTGTTAGTCGATATCCTTCTGATTGTATCAACCTGGTTGACACTATTAGTTTAGAGTTCAAGGTTAGTTTTGGGTATTGGGACCATATATATAGGAGTCAGATTATCATTCCCAAACATATAACACATTCATATACTTTAATTACTCTCACATTTCTACTCTTAAATAGTAAAAAGAATTGTTATAGGTTAAGTTCTTATCTTGGAGGTTTAGTCTCGATTAAAAGTATTTGAAGATCAATAGAAGGAATCATGCTGAGGAAGTGTCCAAATATTTAAAGTCCCCAGCTAAACATATTTGAGTTTTATTCTTACCATTTTAGGTCTTCATTCCTAAAACATCTCTTTCAAAGTGCCACTTAAGCCAAAGGGGGAGATGGATGCACCAATAAGTTTGCCCAAAAATGAGTATCTTAATCCCCATTCTCTTTCATTTATTTACTTAGTAGAAAGACTTGCTTTGATTATTGTTATGGTGGATGTATATTTTTTGTCTTTTCTTATGCTCTTCCTTATACCGAATAAGCTAGTATAGCTATAGGCTTGCCATTATCACCTTAGGTTACATAGATTGTCCATTGGTTTACCGTTACACCACTTACTTTCTTATTATTTAAGTATTTATACTATCTTAGATCTAGGTCAACTTTGTCTATCAATTCCTTGCATATGGTATCCTTATGATATCCTTAATGCACCATTTTTTTAACCATTATTATAACCTTTTATCTATCTCGATACCTAGTGAGAGTCATATGCCATATCTTAGGTGTAGGCTTTAGAACCCTATCTCTTAAAATTTGAGTGTAGATTACCCTTTTTTAGGTATATAGTTATTCTAGGTCCTTACACGCTTTTCTAATTATATATATGATCTATTGTTATGACCTCATTTGTGTCCAAGTCTATAGAGATAAATATGGTTGTTGTAGGTCATCTTAGCTTGTGCATACATTTTCGTGAACCTTATCCCTCATGTTATTGGATCATTTAAAAAATTTCCCCTTTTTTCTTCTTAGCACCATCTTCACAACATTTGACATTTAAGTGAAGCTTTTAGCTTAAATATATCAGCCAGTTCGATATAATTTTCTTGTGTCTATAACTATGTCAGCCAACATGATAGAAGTTTCTTGTTTATTATGATTGTGTATACCAACCCAATATAGTTTTGTGTTTCCACCAATTACATTGACCAACCTGATATAGTTCATTTTTTTATCCTATTATATCATCCAACTCGGTATAAATTTATATCTCTTAGTTATATTTCTTATTGTATTAGCCAATCCAATACATCATATTTCTAGAATTCATGTGCAACCAACTACATCATCCAACTCAATACAATTGTGTTTTTTTCTTTAGAAATGAAACATCTTTTGGAACAATCTAAAGATAAAACCCAAAATTTTGAAGGATTTTATGACAAAAAACCTCATGTTATGAATTGACTAATCATAGTTGAGTTTCTAATTAGATTCACATGCCTTATAATTTTTCTACTTCTCAAGATCACCTTGTTAATGATTGTAACATGGCTTCCATTATATCCAAAACCTATGAGCCATATGATAACCTTAAAAGATCTAGGCAAGGTAATATACTCCAAATCCACAATGAAGAACAATGTGACATATAGTATATTGATGAAATGGAAATATTTCTCTAAGAGCATCTCGAGCATACGGGCAAGGACCCTATAGTCATCTGACACATTATGACGAAGACCCATGTGGAATATCCTTCTTCCCTTACTCATACTTTTCCAATATGACTTGAGACAAATCTATTTTTGACATCCCTCTTTCCTTCCTTATCCACCATGCTGATTATAACTACTAACATGGTGTATCTCTCTTTTAGTGGCCCCACCTAGATTGATCATGTTATTGTTAATAGTAATGTTGCATCTAATGCATCTCAATGGGCCATGCAAGCCTCTACTTGAAACCAAAATAGTCTTGATCATACCTAGATTATATTATAAGCAATGAACCAAATGGTTATCACATAATATTCCAATAACACTCAAATATACCTCAATAGGTTCAATGGGGAATGCCAAATCAAAATTGCCTTCCACCCCCTAGAAATTCTTTTGGTGACCTCATTCTGAAATCCCTACTTCGTAACAAAATCATTAAACACCTTCAAAATGACCCTTTAGTCCCTTATATAACTAAAATTAACATCAGTGGAATTGCTTCTATGATCTCTTATAATGGATGCATTGATCTTGCTTTGCATCTGAAGGCCTTTGGAAAACCTTATAAGGACTGGATTAAACTTAACACCTTTGCAACTACCAAACTACTAGTTAAAACATTTTTTGGTGATGTTTTATAGTGGTACAAATAACTAAGGTCTAACTAAATTTATACCTTGGAAGACTTGGTTAATGCATTGCTTGAAGAGTCTCAATCCAATGACTTACATGAAAATAATTTAGCTCATTTTATCAATTGTAATCAAGTGGAGAATGAGATTACTGAAGACTTCGTTAAATGTTGGGAAGCCTTAGCCAACAAAGCTAAGCACAATATGACATAATAAAACCTCTTCCACCTATTTACTATCATATTAATTTCTAAAATATAATACATTGTTGAGACCCTTTCTTCAAAATCATTAGAAGAAGCCTTAAATCAAGTTAAATGACAAGACTATCTCCTAAGACAATTTGAGCCTTCTCAATCTAAGCTAGGAACTCAGGCACTTATTAAACCAAAAAATGTTACTAATGACAATGTCTTTTATTCATATGATCCAAAAAGAACCATCCATGTCATTATGTCAGGAATCTCTAATGAAGTGACTCTCTCCCAACCTATAATGAGAAGTCCATTTTAGCCTACTCATCTTCCCCTACAAGTCAACATTATGATTCAATCAACATCTTCCCTTCGATGAGATTAAGAGACGCCTTCCTAGACCCTTAGCTAGAGATGTTGATGTTTCTTATCCTAATAATAATTGGTATGACACCCAAAAAAATCATTGATTCAAGTGCTAATTGGGATCATTCTCATGAATCCTGTAAGTAATTAAAATACTTAGCATTTGAGTTTTTGCTTGGACCAAACTCTAATCATGAATCCATGATTAAATAACATCACCAAGCCTAATATAAAGAAGTCAAGGCTTATGATTCTAAGGTCAAACGTGAAACACCAAGCCAATTCTCACCTTACCATCTATTCCAACCCACTTCCAAACCATAGTTGGAATCAACTCCAAACCTCTTCCTAACTAGCCTGTAATGTTGTTAAAACCACAGTTAACCCTCATTCTTCTAATGATACCAAAAACTTGGCAAACATGAAAAACATGAATCATGTTATTTCTTGCATAGATGCTCATACTCTTAGGATATTATCCATCTTCCAGTTATAAAATGGTTCAGGCTTATCCTCCACATCAATTTTTGTCTATTTAATATGAAGACATCATCACTTCTATCATTTTTGATAACTCAACTATATCGATCAACCTGATACACTTCCCTATTTTTATAATTGTATTGGCTAACCCGATATAGTTTTTAATTAATCCTACTATATTGATGAACTTAATATGGTTTTCTATTTTTAGTTTAAGTTCAATTATATTTGCCAACTTGATATAGTTTGCACCTTTGAAATGTTTTGTTTCAACTTTATCAGCCAACTCAATACAATCTTCTTTGACCAATCATGTTTCAATTGTATCAACAAAACCTATTGCAATTTATTTATACATTCAATCATGATTCTATTATTTTATCTAGGTTGATATAGTTTTTCTTTAAGACTTATGTGTCACTAATTGCATATGCTAGGTTGATACCATTGCCTCAACTTATATTTATTATATCGACAGTGTTGAGACCATACACTTTAGCTCAAAATCAAATCTAATCAGGTTAAACCTCATCTACAACCTGACCTGATCAATTTCAGATAGGGTCCCTCTTTTGCAGTCATGTCTAGCTCATATTAGCTATGATGAGTGGGATCTTATTGAATAGTTTTTAAAACTTCCATCTCAAATCATATTTCTTGATTTCATGAAGACAATTCCACGACATGGAAACTACCTTATGTAAATTTTATTTGACACGAACATCCCTTGACCAACACCAATGGGTCAAAAATCTACATTTACTAGGTCTAAGGAAAGTATCATGCAACAATATGAAGAGATTTATATCTGTGTCAATCACACTATAGATATAAATCTCTCTTTGATTCCCTATCGTATCTATGATCCCTGATGAAATCTTAATTTGTTTGATGACCCTCTTCTATTTATTGACAACCAAGTATGTGACATCCAAGTTAAGCAAGCCTTTATATATGAAGGTTTCGACACTTTTGTCTCTTATTTAGACTTCATTAAAACCAAAGAATATTATGAATACAAACTTAATTCTGCCCATAACACGTGTTAAGGATATGACCAAAGACACATGCCTCATTTTGATGTGTTTAGATTCCTATCATAATACCACCAGTTATAGTTAAGGTTGAGGTCATGATATTTAATTTTCCTTTATCTTATAACATTTCTTAGGTCATCCTTGGACTTATTATATAAGGTTTGTCACCTATTCCACATGTTAATGCGTAAAGTTTCCTTACAATGGTGCCATATATAAGTTACAAGGTGATAACAACCCTTAGAATTTAAATAATTTTAAGAATGTGATGTCTATAAAATCCCTACCATTGAATCTTTACGCAGTAACCAATTTTATGAATTTCAACATTTTAATTATCTCGACAACTCCAACTGAGGTTATAGTGGTCATCCCAAGTTTATGGGCAATATTCCACCAAACCTCCTTGATTCTAAAATTGATGAGCCCGATGAAATTTTATTGAAAATAAAATCATGAAACCTTCCTCATAGTAATATAACCCATTTTCCACCTACTTTGTAACCCCAATATTATAATAGGCCAATTGACAAGTTTCCTAATTTTGTGGTTATCCTATAGATGCCTCATTTTAATAGATCTTCTAGTGAAATAGTTGTTGAATCCCTTAATTTTGATCTCATTACTCTCGATTTTGATAATGATAATGCCTTAGACAACCCTTATGTTGTGGCTAATAGACCCCATCCTCATTTATTCGAATGGGGACCCTATCAATTCAACATTGTTTCTTCATTCTTCTTTTTTTCTCAGTTGTTTAGTGGGTTTTAAGTTTTGAATCTAAATGTGTGGACTAAATTTGGATTCTCATCTTGAAGCTTTAACTAATAAATTTGTCTCAAGAATTTGATTTGGCTTAACTTGATCTTTTGATTCATAAATGCTCAAATAGTTCTTGTCTGAAATTTAAAGTTTAGAGTTGTATTATTAAGACATGTCTTAAGGAATCTAAGCTTTCATACACCATTCGAGCTAGATATTCTTTGAGGTTCATTTCAAAAATCAAGTTAAATAGTGTTTTATTAGATCAATATTGCTCTTTTACCTTGGATCGAAACATTTGGATTAAACTTAATAATATTCACCCATCATCATTATCCATGTGATTTTTCTTCCATGAAAGCATTTGAGCTTCAATCCATAGACCACAACCTTTTCTTGTGTTAAGTTTAATAGGGGCGTACTTTAAATGATTTATTTTCAATGGTATTAGGCATATCTATCACTTTAAGTAGGAAAATGTCATCATAAAAGCTTCATGTTTAGCCCTTAGTTCACTTGTGTGGGTTCAATATCATCCCAATTAATCCAAGTTTGTGTCTTGATTCGTTCTAGCCTTTATTTTGGATAAATATGTGTTTCAATCAACTTTATTTATGATTGTGAGTCTTTTTTTGGGTCTAAATCTAGGTTTTCTTTGGTCTATATTCAATTTCAATTTGTCATACTAGCATATTAATCCTTGTTTAGAGTGTCTTTTGCCTTGTTTGCCTCAAAAAAATATTCCAATGAGCTCAAATCATTCCTTTGTTTCCATGCATTTTGATCATGTTTATTCAAAGGTCAATGGCAAAATCTATGGAAAATCGACTAAGTCTGTTTGGCCTTTTACCTCCCTAGATTATGATGCATGCCACCTCCATAAAAACCCAAGTATGATTAAAGTAGAGCAGTAGGATCCTCACGTGGACTATCTTATCATCCATCAAATGACTCACATTCAATCAAATCTCAATCATAGCAAATATCCTATTTCAAGGAACTCCCTTGACTTCCTAAAATTATGACACATGTTGCCATATCAGAAGCCAAGAGCTTAGAGCATTTATAGATGATCGCCCAACCCCCAAAGCCCTGCTAGCCATATGATGTATCAGATCAATGACTCATGGGGGACCAAGAGTCAAAAGGGAGAAAAACACATAGATAACCTAGGAGCCCCATGATAATACTACATGGCATGATTATGTCTGATCAAAGTAAATCCTAAAAAACTAGGATAATGCCATGTGGCATCATCCCATGAGACTGAAAGTGCATATCAAGTGAATGAGGGACTACCATATGGACTTGATGATGTTAATAATGTCCCCCAACATAAATTTGATTGGCATATACCTATCAATATACCATCAATGTCTAGGTCTCTAAACCAATGAGAGCATGCCATGTGGTAATAGACATCATCTTAAAATTGATGCCTGTTTACCCATTAGGAGACCATCATAACTATATGAATGAATTGCTTAAATATAAAATATTTATTTATCTATTTTTCACATTTATTATTAATTTAATGCCTATTACCTTTTCCATTTATGAGTTGCTTCTTTTACTTAGTCATTTTTGTTGGAATGCACAAGTTCTAGGATTTAACATAAGAGTGTCATGTGGATGCATCTATTGAAGTCTAGCTAGGTCCAAAGCCCGCACATATGTATTAGTCATCTAAACTCCCAGAAAATTACCCATGTTGATTGAATAGGTTTAATATTTTGCCTTGTGGCTGAGATTCAACTACAGTTTGACACTTGGTAGCATCCTATAGTCCCTAATCACATGTAAAAAAACCAAAAAATCAAGAAACTAGCTAAGTGTTGGGACCTTTTCAAAGCCTCAAGATTGTGTCACGTGGCATGATCTTGGTTGATCAATGAGTAGAAGATGATGAATAGTTTGAAAAGCCTCTGAGTCCCTAGGGCCTTGAGATCACTCCATGTGGTGTGATCATGACAACTAGAGACTTGAAAATCATCGACATAACACATAGATCCCCACGAGCCTAAAGGGTCAAGATGATACCATGTTGTAGTATCATAGTAGCTTGAGACTAAGAAGACATAGAAAAACATAATAAAAATCCTAACCAATGTTGACTATCAATCTCCTAGATTGATGACTCATAAAAATTGACAACCATAGATTTTGTAGTAGTGGCGCCAAGTTCCAAATGTCTGTGATGATGCCATATGGAAGAACCATGGGAACTTGAGACTCATAGAACATGCAGGGAGTGAGGAAGACTTGGATCAATGTAGACCATCTGATCTCTCAAATCAATGATTTGTGGGACCTAATCATATAGAGAGCATGATCACTACAAAGATTTTGACTACAATAAGAGCTCCATGATCATGCCACATGGAATGATTATGTTAAGTCTGGGCTCACTAATAACTAAAATTAATAAAAATATCATAGAGAGTGTAAAGAAGAGCCTAAGAAGTGCCAAATGGCACCCCCCTATAAAGCTATGAAAATATAGAGAAGCTTGGGTCAAGCAAGGAGATAACAATAATAGAAAGGATGTGGAGTAGATAAATGAAGCCTAATATACCTAGTCAATGTGCCAATGCAACAAAGCAATTGTGAGTTAGGAAATTGGCACCCATCTACCCATTAAATCCATCGAACCCCAGAAGAATCTATACCATCTATGGAGAACATAAAACACATAATTCGGCCTAGATTTGACATAAGTGGTAGAATTAAATGCATATTCAACTAGAGGCATTAATAAAATCATATTCTAAGTACTGAATCAGGAAGAAGTTATGGTGTGCACCTATAAAAGAGTTTAAAGGGATAATAATATAAATATTTATCTTTATGAGGCATGACATCTAACTGCATAGAACATGGCTGATAGGCAATCCCAAAGAGATCCCAAGTAAATTTCCCATTCATCATTAAATATCATAATTGCCCCAATTGTGGGTCAACTTTGAATCGAAGTGTCCTTTATGAGCTGAAGTGGCCTATATAAAGATATATCTATAATGTAAAAGGGGTTGACACTTTGTGCAAATAAACTCTATCAAAATCATAACATAATCATTTTTTGCGTGTATTCACTTTATTTTTTACCTAGGAATATTGTCCATGGTTTCTTGTTTAGAGTTAATGATTATGATAAGGAATCGAGGTTATGATATTTTACTTAATGAATGCAATAATTGGATTGTGCTTATGGTAATCTTGTTTGCTTGTAAGTTATTTTTGTTTGCTTCAGAACATTCTTTGCTTTATGTGCTTGCAACTATAAGGTAATTTGAAAGTATTATGTGCAGTCTACTATAGGCCTCTTGGTGTGTTTATATTTAGTGAATAATTTGTGAGTTAGGCATTCAATTTTTTGTCCTTAGAAGCTTTCCCACCGAGTGGTGAAATGTTGAACCATGCACATAGTGGTAAAACTGTGACTTGGCATATTTCAACTTGTTAAGCATTGCCATTATCATGATCAAAGATCTTCTTTTCTGCCCTCCTTTCCCCTCCATGTCATTTTTATTTTAAGACTAAAATTATTTTCCCTTAATTTATAAATTAGTGAAAAAAACATAATAGCACTCCAAAATCAAGGCCAAGTATCAAGCAATAATTTCTTTCAATCAAGATATTGAGCTTATGGTGGTAGCAGTCACCTCTCTTAAAAGTTAATTCAAGTAGATTATACCATGGATCCCTATACCTATAACATGTGCCTACATTGATGTGTCATCAATATTAAATTTTGAGGATGAGAGTCCCTTATAGTTCCCAACTTTTATCTCTAAGCATTTAATCCCATAAGTATTTCTTGGAGTGGGATTTTGGGGTGAACAACACCTTAATTGTTTGTTGATGCCCAATCCAAGGATGTAGAAATCCTACATTACCATTCTTCCTTTCAGTGTTCTTATGAGAAAACTTTATTTTCATCTAGCATTGACTTAGTTGATCTTGTTTGACCTAGTGTTCTTTTTCCTTCATATTTTCCTAACATCATTCCTTCTTTAGTTGTTGTTGTTGTTGTTGTTGTTACATATGATATAGAGCCAATTTATACTTCAACTACATGCATAGTTCTAGTTACCTATGAGCTTGTGGATGATCAATTTAATACAAATATTATTTATTTACTCCGCAATATGATCTATTTATGGATGTTGATGACATGGATGACCTTCTTTCTAGTATAGCACATTATGTTCCTCCTCATAGGTTGGATACAACTCCATGCCCACCAACCCTGGAGGAGGAGCTATACTACGAGTTTCACAAGGTTTCTGGTCATTCATCTCATGAGTGTGGTGTTTACCAAAGAATTTTAGCATTAAAAAAATAAGGCCACAATCCTACTATAGATAGGTAATCCTCCCGATCTTCTACTCTTAAGGGCTTTTGTTGCTTCAATGAAATTGGTAGATATTATTTGACTAATTGTCGATCTCTTTAATAATATCTAGATGTACTTTGCCTTGAGGAAATTAATTTAACTCTTCAGCCAAACATGTCACCTTTGAAACTTACACTTGCATCTGTCCCATAAAAATGATAGGTATTGCCTTTGATATGAGTAAATACATATTCTATTGATATGTGTAGAGATATTCATTGAAATTTTAGATATTTTTTGAGGTTCATCCCTCAAGACCCTCAGTAATATTCACGTGGTCCATCTAAGATGGATCAACCTCCCCTATGGCCAAAACCACCTCTTAGACTAAAATATTTGTGCCTGATTCCTCCATGAATGATAAATTCTCTCATTCATTTATATTATTCTCATAAGGAGGCTTTGTGTATTATTCCTTCTAGAACACCTACATTTTCTTTAGAGCTTGTACACAAGGAAGTCCTTGAAAAACTCTTACAAAAAGATATGGGAGATTATGGTTCGAGTTTGTAGCAAGACTTGACACACATTATAGATGATGTGTGTGGAGATATTTCATGATTCTTGTGAATATATATTTCATTATTTTAGATGAATTAACTCAAATTTATACCCACAATTTGATCCCATATTATTATTTTTATCATATATGATCTCATTCTCTATATCTTTCTTGTACCACGATCTTTACTTTTTAACACTTTATTTTTAACTACGATCTTTACTTTAAAACTTTAACTTATCATACCTTATAGTGGACCATTATTGTCTTTTAGTCTCTTTGGTATCTTTTTATTTTCCCCTTCTTGGGATGATTCATAGTCAACCTTATTTTACCTCTTGTATATTTGATAACACCTTCAAGTATTATTTTTCAGCATTTTATTTTCCCCCTCTTTTGGGATGATTTATAACTGGCCTTAGTTTAACGCATGGATCTTTGGTAGCACCTTTAGGTTTTACTCATCAACACTTATAACACCTTATATTCCCTTGTGGATCTTTAGTAGCACCTTCAAATTTCAGTTTTTAACATTTATAGCATCTTACATTTGGCCTTAGTTTCATTTATGAATCTTTGGTCTGTTTTTGCTCCTAAGCGTTTGGGATGATTTCTCTTATTAATGATTGTGATAGACCATTTGTATGTTAGTATGGCTTATTTATGGCATGATTACCATATTTCACAACATTTCCATTCTTTGGGTTTCCATTTTGGTGATTCGAAGTACATCCCCATGTACTTTCAAATCCCTCTTTTTGCCTAGTCACTTTTGAAACAAAATCCTCCCTACCCATGGTTAGTTACTAGTGTATTTTCATTGTATAAACCTTTTTACATATACATATATTCTATGATCCCCATATTTCCTCCTCCTTCCACTTGGGTTATTTTTGAGATTGCACTCTTTTCTAAAGTGCAAGTCTTGGAGTTTTTAGGCATCTTGGTTCCTAGGTTCTCCTTTCTAGTGGCCAAGTGTAAGCTCTCTTATGTTAGTTATCTTTAACACCCATTATTGATTCTTTAAAATCCATATAGAGGAGGAAATATGAAAATTCAAAAGACTTAAAATTCATATAATAAGAAAGGTAATGTTAAAGGAAAATATAACTTTAAAAGTCAAATCACACCAAAAGATGTGATGTTTTTGGCACATTTATTCTAGTTAGGATATGAGGTATTATTACATCATTACTTATCTATATTACATTTTGGTGCCACCTAGTTTCTCAATAAGTATCCAATCTTCATAGTAGATCGATAATTATGTAAGTATAGATATTAGAATCTGGTCTTTGGTAATTGATAATGATAAATTTGACACACATGTGACATGCTTGAATTTAAGACTAAAAAAAAGCCCTAATTTTCCATTCTCTCACACTTGCATGCTATTTTATGAGCCAACCCTTCTAGTTTGTTGTTACCCACCTATAATAACCTTATTATTTGTTTCAAACCTGCTAAAAATCATGCACAAACATCTCTAAAATCTCAGTTTAGCAGTGTGTACATAGGTTGGTTCTGCCAAATTTGGTCAGTATTGTCATTCGATACTAGGTTTATCTGGTCAGTATCAACCTACTCCCAATAGTGGTTATTTTATAAAATCAAATATCACCTTAGGACAAGCCATTTATCTAGTGTGTTGGTGGCATGTGAAATTAACTAATTGGATCCATATATAAACAAATCAAGGTCTCATTCAAAAGGAACTTGACGCTTATCTGAAACACAATTATGAATTATCATTATGAGCAGTCACAAGCTAAGTCTAAATCACATTAAAGCTATTTCAAATGCATTGCCAAGTATCAAATCCAAATAATTAGCTACATACATAATGTGGGATAACTGCGTGTGGATTGATTTCCTTTCTTTGAGTGTGAGATGCATTGGCAGTGGTCAATAATCAAATGGAGGTGATTGGGGTCAAATTATCCCATTACACTTTCCCCATTTTTGTAGTTTTCTAGTCTTCATAAACACACCTAGGGTTTCAAGGCAAATGAGATTGGTTCATGGAGCTACATGCATCAACAGGGTTTGAGATCATGAATATAAAATAAACACATACATGCATAGGTGACTATACAATGACTATTCCTTACTTCTACACTTGTTAGTACCAACTAAAAATACTAACCTAATCTAGTAGAATTGACCTTGTGCAGATAAAAAATAAATTCTAGAACCAAATGAACCATGAGTTTACTTTATCATGATTTTCACTTCTACAATATAGTCACCCATAAAAGTGAAGTACTCATCCTTTTGTTGTACTTACTACTTTTAACATATGTTGCTTATCAAATCATTACAATCAATCTCAATATATCACAATCAAATGTATGATTGAATGTGTAGCATATAAATTAACATTTATTTCTAACTCAATCCACTTGTGACCACTCTTTATACACACTTATCTCATTCCTAAATCTATGATCCTTGACCACCATCTATTCACTTATATACAAATGACATATTCCTACAAGCAACCAATGATTATTAAATGTTCATATTTATCATTCCAAATAGCCTAAGCTCATCCCTATACTAATCCATACTTCTATCTTAGTTCTCTTTGCTACTTAGACAAGGATGTTCTTTTAAGATAATCTTATTCATAGATAGTGTTTGAATTCATTGGTTGCATCTTCCATTTTAAATAATGACTAATTGCTCAAATTTGTATTCACCCAATGGGTCATCCTGCACGTTTCACAAGTCCCATCCAAAATAATTCCAAAAATATCACTATAAATCCACATTTCAAATCCATTTATTCACTATATACTAGTATGATTGAAAAACACTAGAACATCTAACTGCACATTGAGAGGAAAACATATATTCTTCCCAATTCTAAGTCTATACAACCTTAATAACCCTGAGCTAAGTTTGAATGCACTTCCAAGGTAACTGATCATTGTTGAAGCACTTAATCACACCAGTATTGCACTATCATATAAAATTACAATAGTATTTCACACACACTACCATAACATGGGAGAAATACATGGAATTTGATCCCTCTTCAGAATATTTGTATGCAGGTAATGCTCCACATAAGGGGTGTTGAAGTCAAACTCAAATTCAACCACTAACCCCTTTTTCTCCTTTATTATGCTTTTCTATCATTACCTATTTATCTAGGGTTCTAAGTGAAGAATAACTCATACATATTCCATAAATAATCATGCAGATCTAATCACATACATAAAACCAACATGCAAAGGTGCACAAGTCTAAACTTTCATAGAGAGATAAAACCCTATCAGATTCTTGTGTACCCTATAGAAACCAAAATAGACCACCCCTATTTAAATAACATGACCTTGTACCAAATTCAAGTGAAGCCCTATTTTTAATTCACATCATCATCATACACATATAGACAATTTTACAATTTACATATTTTATTTCCAACTAAGTTGTTATTCTTTGGTACTTTCCCATTTTAGTATATTTATATGTTTAGCAAGTTCCCAACTAGTTTGTGCCATTTATTGTGTTTCTTTAGCATTATGAATTTACACGACAATTTATCCAATTAGGATTAAAACATTATTAATCCCTAAATCTGATAAACATATTGGTGAACTTGTGTTTTTATTTGAGCATTACCAAAACCTAGGTTTCCCTTATGATTCCAAACTTATTTTCTAAGATTTCTTAATTTTTTTCTTAAAGCTTAAGATCTGATCTTCAATTTCCCCTTCTCCTTTGTGAAAATTATAAGTTTTATTCTTTGCCTTAGGATTTCACCCTCATTTTTCTATTAGGGTTTTTCTTTCCTGAGCTTATGGCTTATCTTTGTTTGTTTCCTTGTTTAGATCATACCTAATCTATAATGGCTATATATTTAAAATAATCAGAGGATTTTGTTAGTCATATTGATAAAATCATATATTTGGCAGAATATTATACATTTTTTTTTGGAATTTAAAATTTACTAATTTTAGTAAATTTGGCCTAGGAGACAAATGGTGTATCTATTTTTAAATTAATTTATAGGTATCACTTATTTAATTAATTTTTATATAAAAAATGTGTTTCATATTTTAAAAATATCTTACATATATTTTGTAGTGGTTGATTATTGTGCACACCATATAATGGTTATATGGGTTACTCTTGGCATATACTTTCTAATTCAAATATTGGTTGTTCTAATTGCATGGTGTTGGCTATAATTATTCTATATATTCCATAATTATGTAATAAATTTGACAACACTAATGTAAAATAAAATCAAGGGTACACTTAATCACAATAAAACTTCTATGTGTATGTTAACTTTTATTGACCCTCTTCAAGATGGTGATAATTACTTTCCCTTTAACCATGTCCATGCTATCACTATCCCAAGAGATAAGGTAGCACATCCTATAGTGTCAAATGAAGGCAACCAACATTAATTCCTCACCCCCATTAATGTCCCACATCTCTTATTGATGGTGTTTATATGCATATCCAATCAAAATTACATAGAGTTTGCATTTGTGAAGCCCTTCAAGATCAAATACTCTTGATCATAAGGATAATAGAAGAGTTACAAAATAAAAATTAGTTTTTTCAGTTCAAATATCACATCATTGTAAAATCAACTCACATATCCAAAGAATTCATAATATATGAGTGTTAATCATGCATTTGTATGCTCATCTAGTAATTTTATGCTAAACAAGACTTTATATCAAGATTGGAAGCTAAAATAGAATACATCTATAACTAATGCTTCAAAAACTATATATAAATATAATAAGAGTTCAAGTGAGATTCTAAGATAAATGTTTCAAAACAAGTTGATCAAACTACCTCCTATACATCCTCTAAAGAGAACAAAATTCTATTGGGCATATCATAACATGTATGGGCATCATACATATAGTTTTTTGGATTTTAGGGATAAAATAAGAAAGATAATTAATAGTGGTGATCCTATAAGAGATACATAAATCAAGAAACCCTCTCACGTTCTCATTGCATCTCCTAAGGATCAAGTGGTAAAATCAAAATTAGTACAAAAGGAACAAAGACAATAAGTATGGATATAAAAGGATAATTCAAAGCAAAAACAGGTTCAAAGGGAGCAATTAGGGCAAGAAAAGATTCAAAAGGCAAAATTAGAGCAAGTAAAATTATAAAAGGAACAAGATGAAAGAGAGCGATTACATAAAGAAGGTATCGTAAAGGTAATGTTACAAAAATACCAAAAATAAAAGTTGTAAAAATAAGTGCAACTTAAGCAAGAAAGTATCTTTAAAAAAGGGTTTATAACAAAAGATGTTAAAAATCAACAGATGCGTAAAAAATGCAATGTTACAAGTGTTGTTTCAAAGTAGTCAACTCAAAAATGATCATCATTTCTAGAGCCCTTTATTCTTAACCCCTTCATAAATTGTAAATAATATACCATTGTTGTGATCAATAATACTATTGAAATGAATGTTTGTAGCTTGACAATCCTAAAATTTATTGGATATGATAAATAACATTTGAGTAAGACTATTATATCTCTATTGAGCCACCATTCATAGTTGGTCCAAAAACATGTTCAATGGTATTTCACCTGTGACCTAGTTTGGCCCAATAAAATAATGAATAAGGAAGATCATGGATGACAACAATGGGGGGAACAATGGGTAAAGATCATAACCATGTCACATTTGAAGGTGAAAGTGTATTGATTTTCAAAAGAATATGGAAACTCTTTAAAGAAAGAGTAGCAAAAACAAATCATATATTCATCTAGTATAGAAAAAATGCAACTAATGAAATGACATTAGAGGCAAATGAAACAATACATGTTGCACAAGAGAAATCATAAAAGTCAATACCATAGTATGGGGTAGTTGGTTTTTCATACACACATACAAATAATACTATAAATCATCATAATGATAGTGGAACTTATGTTACAGAGTCAAATCATTTTCCAGATCCCAATTTGAGATCATATAATTCATAATGGCATGATACTTTCTATTCATGAGAGGTCACCATTCCTTTGTTCAATACATGACCTATATGTGGTAATGATCTTAAGCAATTCAATGGTTAGTATGTTCATTTTTGAGTTTTGTGTGTGTGTGTGTGTGTGTGTGCACATGCATGCATAATTACAATATTAAAAAAAAATAAAAAACTAGGACCTATGCATGGTGTGTTTAGTCATTTACATCAGTTGATTTGTATGTAGTAATTTTAGTAATTATATATATATAGTTTTATATAAAATACGATTCAAAAGTGTACTTGAGTAATTTTAAAAATATATAAGTTATCACTTCCAAATGTAGTTATAGGTGGTGATATTATCTCAAACCCATAAACTTTACACAAATAAAACCACTCTAATCCAGACAATCACACATTTTGCTCTTGTACAATTTTAGTGGACTTATCTCAGTGAACAAAAATTATATTATTGAGTATAAAACCAATCATAGGCCTTATACAACATGTATATATTACAACAAGTTCATTAGTGGCATCCTTTTACATATTTTTTCGTTCTATGACTATCCTTATTGTTCATACTTCAGTACATTACTTTGCATGATTTATTGGCTCACTTTATTTCACATTGCTATATTACTAGATAACTGAGTTAGTGCACATCATGATGTTAAAATTTGGTTATATACATCAAATTAACTTATTCACATAGGTTTTTTGTGTTTATTTCATGTATTGTGTGTATTCATCTTGTTTGGCTTATAAAATTTGAACATGTCCTTGATTGTGGCTCTAAGCCTTTATTGTTTAAATTTATGCATGTGAGTGACAATTGAGCATGTCCCTTATATGTGGCCCCTTGGCCTTATATTGTGCTTTTTGTGTGCTTTTGTGTATGCCCTTTGTGTATGTGTCATGGCCATGATATTTATTTTCTCAGTTGTTTAATTCTTGATACCATGATGAATACCATGCATCTTCCCAGCTTTTTGGATTCCATGATATATATCATGCATCACCCTCAATTTTATCTATATTAGCTTCAAATGCTTAATATATGATCAATATTTAGTGTGTTCCTCATTTATAACATTTTTTTAGACATAACACTATGTATGCTTGGTTCTAAATGCATATTATGTTACTACATTGCCCAATTTATCTATGATGATGCCATAATCTCCAATGTTATCATTATTGCTTCAAAATTCAATTTTTTATATAACACCATTTGCATAACTTTCTTATTTTGAGATAAGTTATTATGAAAGCTTCACAACTCACCTCAAATGAGTGGGCATACATAGTGGGTTGTCTTAGAGACAAAGCTACAAAAACACACTACACAGATAGAGAAAGACAAAATTTGCTAAATTGATCATAATACATACCTAGAAACTATCCAGAAACTAGTTTTAAACAACACTTTGTTTGGATAAAGGCACAAGCTTATTATGTTCCAAACAACACATTTTTGTCTCGTAGTCATAAAATAATGATTTTTATAAATTCTCAAAATCTTGGTAAGTTATGGGATAATTTTTAATAGATAATCAAAATCATTTTAGATGAATACTTAGGGTTGTCTTAGATTTTGCTCAAATTGGGGGCATCATGTGTTACAAAATTTACACAGGTATTTTTCTCAGAAAATCACATGATATTAATCAATTTCAAAATATGAATACACCCATATATCATATTAGGTGAATGTGCATGACACGTGACCACCTCCTTGATCAATTTTACACACATTTCATGGAAGGAATGGAAATTTATGTCATTCTCTATGTTATATACTCCAGATTTAGAACATACTAAATTTTCACTAGTTTTGCACCATAAATGAAGCTTATTATGTCTACAATGGTTGATTCATTTTTTAACACTAGTTTTTCACTAGAATGATCCATTAGAATTCATACAGGGATTCTGAAATACTCTACTAATTTTGGCATGCAATGATGGAGTCAAACACACCTTGAGTTCTTAATCACACTCTCCTATCATCGAGGATTAGGGTATGTACAATCCAATCCAAGCATTTTAACAAAGAGGAAATCTCAAAGGGTTCTACAGTCTATAGTCAATAATTTTTCCACCATAAAACACAATAGTTCATGTACCCAAAAATAATAATTCATTCTTTATTATTTGATTTGTAAGTTTATTGTCTTTTCTTTTATATTTTGTCACAAGTAAGAGTTAATTTATACATGTTTCATTACATATTTGCATGAAGCATAATTCAACGTCTACCCTAAATTTAAGACTATTCTTCATATGTAAATTTAGTTTAATATTTTTAATTTTATTCTAGTAGTACTTTCACTTTGTTATACTACCAAAATAAAAGGGTAAAAATGTAGGTGCATAAATTAACATTTATCACTAAAATAATGCACTTGTGACCACTCCTTATACACACTTAACTCATGCCTAATGCCACGGTCCTTGACCACCATTCATTCACTTTTATGTAGATGACCTATTCCTCGAAGGAACTAATGATTACTAAGTGTTATTTTTTACCATTCCAAATAGTCCAAGCTCATCCTTGGACTGATCAACACTTCCAACTTAGCTGTCTTTGCTCCTTAAAAAATAACACTCTTTCAAGATAATCCTGCTCAATGGTAGTGTCTAAATTTGTTAGTTACATCCTCTCACCAAATAAAGGCTAGTTTTTCAAATTAAAATTCACCTAAGGGGTCATCCCACTCCTTTTTCAAGTCTTATATGAAGAAATTATAAAATAATCACTATGAAGCTACATGTTCAATCCATTTGTTCACTAGAGGCTGATATTATTGAAAATCGCCACAACATCTAACTACACATTAAAAGGAAAACATATATTCTTCCTAATTCTAGGTCCACATAGCCCTAGTAACCCTAAGCTATATCTGAATATACCTCCAAGGTCACTAATTATTAATGAAGCATTTAATCACACTAAGATTACACCGTCATATAACATTACACCAATATTTCACATGGATCACTGTAGCATGGGATAACTACATGGAGTTTGATCCCTCTTCATAATTTTGGTATGTAGGTAAGATGTAACACATGGGGTGTTGAGCTCAATAAAAAATTAAACCACGAACCCATTTTTTATCCTTTATTTCATTTTGTCCCCATGACCTATTGATTCAGGGTTCTAAGTGAAGAAGAAAGCACATAACAACTTCTACAGTGAATCACACATATCTGATCACACACACAGATCCAATAGGTGAAGGTGCACATGTCTAAACTTTAACAGAGAGATAGAGTCCTATTAGATGCCTAGGTACCCTAAAGACACAAGTGTAGGTCACCCCTATTGGAATAGTGTGACCTTGTCCCAGATTCAAGTGAAGTCATGTTCTTGATTCACAACATCATCATACAGTCATATAGTCAGTTTTATAATTACACTTACAGTCTTGCACACCTAATTTTTAGCTAAGTTTTTCTTCTTTGGTAATTTATAATTTTAGTATATTTATATATTTATCAAGTTCTAAATCAGTTTGTGTCATTTATTACATATCTATAACATTCTGATTTTATGGAACAATTTATTGAATTAGGATTAAAACTCTCTTAATCCCCAAATTTGATAAAATAAGATGTCACATCTATTAATATGAATTACATTCTAGGTTTTTATCTTAATTATATTAAGCAAATCATCTTAATTAAAATTAAGGTAATAAAATTGGTGAACCCATACACATAAAGAATAGTGAAAAATCATAAGTTTCCCTTAGCGCTTCATCCTTCTAAGGTTTCAATTTTTTTTGTCCCAATGTTTCAAAATCTCATTTTTTATTTCCTTGCACAATTTTTTTTTCAAGATTTTTTTGTTCCAAGGTTTCATGATATGATATTTTATTTCCATACAAAAACAATATTTTCACCTTAGGCCCTAAATTTTCATTAGGGTTTCATCCTTGTATGGTTTGAGATTCCAACCTTAGGGTTTTATTTTTAGACTCAATTTCTAATTATTCCATAATAATACACATTAATCATGACCATATTGAATGAACATTATTAGTTAATGCAAGTAACAAAGTTACTCTTTTCACATTGTTCTACATGGACATAATATCTTATTTGGATTAATTATGTAAGCAAACGGGTCAAAAAGATTAAATCTAATAACACTAGTAAGTTTAAATTACCAATGAACAATTGCAATCCTTCCTCCAATCATATTGTTATAACATCCAATTTGAGAATATTATTCTCACTTATAGATGTGAAATGGCATGAATGAATCCCTTTTTTTCTCCTCCCCAAAGACCTTAAGGTTATACTAGCTACCATCCTACCCCTGTTATTCATCACAACTTATTTGAGAATGTAGATCTATAGTCCATGTTGTCAACACTAGATGAGGTATGGTGCTCTATCATGTGTGATTAAATGAAGGTAGTCAAATGTTCCTCCTCAACCCCCTTTACCTCTTGTAAGGAAATCTAACCATCCCAATTTTAGGAAATAATAGCCTAATGTCTAATAAAATAATCCAAAATTAATGAAGCTACAAATAAACAATGAGAAATAATATCACCAAATAACACAGAGATTACATTGAAACCCTTGACAACAAACAAGGGAAAAACCATGGGCAAATGGTAGTGTCTAGTCTTCTTATTAACTTTAGAAAAACCTCTCCAAAAACAAAGCTTCCTCACAACACACTCCTCTTACAATGCTTTCACACACGCATTCAAGCTGTGCAAATATTTTTAGCAAACTAACTACAAGCTCATTTTTCTCAAGCTTTTGCACTCTCTCACAAGCTTCATACACTTTATCTATTTCTTACAAGCTTAAATTACATAAAGGGAGAGTCATACATTTATAAGAATACAAATGGAGAAAGGAGAATATGATTAAAAGAGAGGAGAGAGAAGAAAATGTGCCACCATCCATGTGGCCTCACTATTCATTAATAGTGAAAGTTGCCTCTCACATATGCAAGGTCCAACATCACATGGTATCTTCATGATAAATTTTGAACTTATCCATGTGCTCCAAAATGGTACACCTCACTTTGTATGTGATTTAAGTCTAAAATAGTGATCCTTATCCCCTACTTTCCCATGTGCATTCACATGGGTCAAAAGATTCCTCAACTTTTGACTTCAATCAAATGCATGTACTTAAATACAATGATGAGATTTACCTCCCTTTTATCTCCCACATGTTTTGAAAGGTCTCCCATGTGACTAAGTGTATAAATGCACCTCATTTATCTCTCCTAATATTTTAGTCAATAAAATATTCCTTATGGGCCATGCCACATCACCAATGTGCTACCTCATAAGCACAAATAGTGCCAACTCATCACTATGAATAGTAACTACCACCTCATCACATGAATAGTGGCCATGAATAGTGACATGTGAATAATGACTTCACATCCTAACACCCAAAGGATATAACATTATTGATCAACTAAAGAACTCCCATGCTAATATTTTTATATTTGAGTTGCTTAAAAGATCAATAGTCTACAAAGACATCTTAATCAAGGAAATGTAAGAAACAAATTTACTCAGTGATACACAACCTTCATTATTTGCCTCTATTATGAATACTTTGATGATAGATAATAGCAAAGTCATTATTTTTGACAAAGGAGACTTACCTATGCAACACACAATAGAGTATGATCTAAAGTTAAAGTGCAAAGCAAATTAGTCAAACGTGTGTTGGTAAATAATGGTTCTAGATTGAACATTTATAATACTACCTTCTTATAATTATTGGGGATCAAACTAACTTATATTCAAAAATCATATCAAAGCATAAAAAGATTCAATAACACTCTAGATCAAATAATTGGAACCATATCATTAAATGTGAGGCTATGTCCCAAGATGGTACCCACTACTTTCTATTGAATGCCTAGTCAATTACATTACAACTTAATTTTGGGAGGACTAGGGATGCATGTTATGCAAGTAGTACCATTGAAATTACATAAATGTATTTAATATATGCATGAAGGTTATTATTATTTAGAACCAATAAATAATAACCCTTTTAGATATTAAAAAATAACCCAATCTACTAATGAAGACCAATCAATCATAGTTGGAAGATCATATTATTATTTTTCCATCGTAAACCATTCTAATAACTCGTATGCATACACATGATGTGGGTGAATCAAGTATAAAAAAGGATGAAGAACTAATCTTGACATACCAAGTAGTTTTACAACATGAACCACAAGTTAATACAAAATAACCACAACCCATTATCTATCTTCCTTTATTGGTGAACTTAGAATATCAATATGGCGTAGTCACATATTATTATGACAATGATGAAAAAGATATCAACATGGTAGCTATGACAAATGATCAAATATGAAATTTAAACTTCAATCCTTCGAAGTAACATTTATCCCACACTCTATTCATCCATTTGGGGGTTGGAGAACATTAGGATGATTCATACACAACAGAATGGGATGAATCAAAAATTCCTATTTAGGCATGATATTTTAGGGTCAAAGGAAAGGCAAGAATGATAGATCATGAGTACTACCTAAATGCACACAATAGTTTCAATATTGTCTCACACCAAGCACATATAACACTAAATAAAAATAAGTCTTGTACACATAAGCAATCATACATTTCAATAAATAATGTGGAGATGTTATATTCTAAGACTCCACCACCATTGCAAGTAACAAATCTTTAGGATATAACAAAAACACTTACAAATATTACTTAGTATTCCTATCATCACATTACTATCTAATAAACATCAAGTTATGGGATGTATTTCACATCAATAAGGAAAATCATACTATATTTATCGTAAAATCACATACAATAATGAAGGCATTATCAAGGTATTACAATATCAACAGGAATGAACCATTAACATCAATCTTCGTAAAGACACCATTTGTAGATACAATGACAAATAATGTCATCGAAAAGAGCCATTAACCATTACAATATACATGGAAGGTACCTATTATAACAATGTTTAAATTGATGGTAAAAAATAACATACCATATGTAGTGTCAGAGGTTTATACCAATTGGGACATGGCATTAAGGAATTGCAACATAACACACAATACAAAAGACCTCTTGGATATATCATTTTACATATGGTTCAGTCATATCTCTTTTATCAATCATCTAACATCTTGTGCTTATTTTTTCTACCTACTTTTCCTAAGGATGGGCCAAACTTTTGGCTCGAAACGTCAAGGTTTTTAAACTTTCAATGCAATTCTCCACCATTTAGTCATTTTTTGTTGTGTAGATATGAATCATCTCAAGAAGTAATGTGATTACATATATAAAGGACAAGATATGATATGTCAGATTCAATCATGACAAGGATGACCTACCTACAAATCTATCAAACTTCAAATATTCAAAAAATGCAAAAAAAACATTCAAATATTCAAAAACTCCAAAATCAAGACTTGAGCATGTTATGACTACTAGATTACACTATTTTTCATATGTTAGTTATCACATGTTTGGTAAATGGAATATTATTTTCATACACATGCATTTAAATGTATATGGGTGATATGTAAGACATATAAGTTACTCATGGACATGCATATATTAGACTTTACACTGTGGCCATGCTGATATTGGGGGTATCTTTTTTCCACAAGTTTAAATATTATGGGTTATTTATTTATATGACCTTTGTATCGTGTTGAGCTACTTATATTGATTACACATACCTTTCTAGTTTCTTATATCTTACACAATGATGCACAAATATGTTGTTATACTATGATGTGACATTGATACATATGGATGGTGTAGACTAGTTATTTATTATATACTCCATTGATTTTGTTACTCTTTTACATGATAGGATACTTTGTGCTTGTATATTATATGGGGCCCTTAACTTTGATTGTTGTGACATCTTTAATTCCATTGTATGTGTCTTTTGGCCTTATGTGTGACAGTAACACTTGCATTTGTTGAGCTTGTTGACATCGATTGGTGTCATGATCTATAGTGTGTGTTTTTACTACATGGTCTCATTCAGAGATCCTTATATCGTGTGCTTCATTCATACATCTATCTATACATGACAATTGAATACCCTACATAACATATATTATATATGCTTCGATAGGCATATACATTACTATGATGACATATTCTCCACATGTTCACATCATATTACCTTATGCTACCTTTACACATGACACAATTAAATCTTCCTTCGAGATGACAATTCATAGGATACACCCCTAATATCAAAAGTGGGGCATTAAAATGGGCTTGTCATTGAGATATAAGCCTCCATAAGTATAAAATTAGATGAAAGTATAGATTTTAGAGATTCAAAATGCTTCAAACACACAAAACATATTGACACATTGATATACATTACAAGGGCATATGCCATGCATATGCACTCACTTTATAAACACTCGAATAAAGATTTATGCATACTTAGGTGCATATGTATGGGTTTACACACAATTTATAGATATATGAATTAAAGGTTTTAACATACACATACATTTGAGATACAAGATCTCAAATTCAACATATAAATGAATAACATTATATATTGGTTGGTGAATATTCAGGGGACATGTACTTGTTCATGCACATATATACACTTTTTTTAGAATCATGAGGCACGATAATGGTTAACGAACACATACACAACATAATTTATAATTGAATAATAAATTATTGTCTTTCCATTTCACACTTGTCAAATTTTTGGTCGTGATGGGGGCATGAACATTGTTCATTCTCTTTCAATCATGCATTATATTCTACATTGAGTGAAACTATATAATAAATCCTATGTTCATAATGGGGGCATGAACATTGTTCAATCCATTTTGATCATGTTTTTTGTTTACATGGAGAAAACTATACAATTTAATCTATAAGATATATATATATATATATATATATATATATATATATATATATATATATATATATATATATAGTTATTGATTCATTTTCTTTGAGTGAACCTAGCCTGATGGCTCTCTCTTTACAAGCTTATTTATTTGGGTTAGTACATTGTGTACTTCTCCCCACATTCATGAGGGATAGGACATGTCTTCCTAACACAATATAATACATATTTACACAAATTTGGGGTACAATCAACCTAAATCTCCATATGATTAAGTAAAGAATCCCAAGTTTTTCAAAAGTTTCAACAAGAAAGCATCATATCTAACAAGTTGTAAGGGAAACATGGGTTTTAAAAACACATAGGTGTACTCGAACCATTGTTCTTTAAAATTTTGAAAATATTGTTCCAGATTAAAATTGTTAATCTATGGACATTGACCACACATGATTGCAGGTTTGTCTAGTGAGTGACCTGCATAATTGGAGCTTCATACTATTTCATCTATGTTTTAATTTGATTTACCAATGAGATGCAGTAAAACACTTAAATTATCTAATGTTTATTTAGATATATAAAATATACATAATCTAAATATAAAATATAGATTTTGAAATGAACTATAAATAGTAAATTAACAAGCAAATATGCAAACCTATCTCAAATTAAACTTATGCTGATTGTGTAGGCTAGTTACTGATGAAAATTGATTGTAATGATTCTTAAACCATGTCATGTCCAAAAGCATAATTTTAAATTATGATGGAATAGGGCCCTACTAGAAGGACAGGGTTACACTTTGGCCTTATTTATTGACTATTTTTGTGTCTTGGTTAACAGTGTGATTAATTTTTGGTTTGAGTACTTGCACTCATTTTTGATGAATTATTAATTAACTGTGTCTCAATTTGCCACATGGAAGACCTAAAAAATACAAATACTAGTTCCTACACAATAAACCAAATATAAATCAAATATAATAAGGGAACAAGGCAAAGGGAATAACCGAGCTAACTTAAGAAAACCCTGCATAATGAATAGCTTGACCCAGTTTGCCTATTGTGGTCATCCTAAAAAGATAAAGACTATCGAGATTTGACTAATAGGGATTGGTAAGCTAAATAGGAATGCTTAAGTGATGTTTTTATTATTTACTGTTGAGAACTTGTGTTCCTACCCTTCTCTTTACTTTGTTAGTGTATTAGTCATTATGGATGCATATGTTTTGTAAGTCATCCCTTTAGTATATTTTAATTATCCCACATGCATGGGAAGTATTAGTTATTAGAATAGAATTAGCATTTAAGTAAGTATTGAGGCCCAATGAAGGAATTCATGAACATTGTTATATTTAGCTTGCTTAAAGGAGGTTGCTCCCTCGAAGTGGCCTATGATCAATATAACATATTTGAATTATTTTGAGTTCATTTTAGAAGTAATTTTTATTATTCCATTATTTTTTGTAGTTCATAAATCTATGTAGTAGGTTCTTCACATCTAGTATCAGAGCACTTTCCTTAGCCTACAACTAGATTTTGGAGATTTTTTTTTCTTATAATAGTGGATTTTTAGGAGCTATGCCCTTTAAAAAACTATTTTTCATTGTATCTATTTTTACAATTTCATTTATAGGTTCAGATAAGGGTAAAATACCCCTCTGCATATCTATGAGAAGTACTTGGGCATATAGCCCTAAAACTCATTGTGAAGAATACCATAGGAACCCTAAATTAGCTGGCCTATTGAGAGGACCTGCTAGCAAAAAGGGCAACAACCCCATCTTGATTGAATAGTTCTCACTTTGAGGTAAACTAGGAGCTATTGTTTAGGTGTAATCCATCGTCAAATTTTTTTAGAGAGTGGTACTCATTCAGATAGTATTGGCGGCCATAAATTTTTCTTAAAACCTTTAAGAAGCCAAATAAACTTGGGGCTGATATCAAACATATCAATTTATGTAGATTGTTAGTAGAAAAACTAGTTTTAGATTAACATAGTTGTATTTAAAAACATGTGGATAGAATTTTGATAGGAGCATCTGAGAACAACCAGTTTTAGATTAGCACAGTGGTAATTGAAAACCTATGGACAGACTTCTAACAGAAGCAACCTAGAGATACTAATTTTAGATTAACATAGTGGTGATCTCAAACTTTATTAGGACACCTAAAATTTCATTTTTCACCTTTTCTTCTTTGAGGTCCCTTCTCCCAATTCCACATTTATTAGCCAAAAATCTCATTTATTGATTTTTTTGGGTTTTGCCATAACTTCTTCATTTTTTTATCCTTTTACTTAGAAATTTTTTCACAGTGTTCCTTTCCCTTTTATTCTCCTTTATACTTAGATAATTTTTCTAATTTTTCCATTTCAATTTCAAAATTACCCTTGCCCTCATCAATCATACCCTAGACAATGCAAAAAAAATCATAAACGTACCTTTACCCCTTCCACTTTAGTCCAAATAAAAAAAGTGCCTTACTGACTATGTCTTAAAACATGTTTTTTTATCCCTTGTAAAAAAAACACTAGTTATGGTAGTTACCCGTACAGACACAAAAATCATGGAGGAAGAACTCATTGCATTGAAAGCACAAGTCACCCAGTTAACTGATAAGATGCATGGACTAAATCAACATAATAACCTTCTCATCAACAAGTTGCAGAAGGAATCTTCTTCAAATAATAGTTTTTATTCTCAACACACATCACGTGGGCCTAAGCTAGACTTTCCACAATTCAATGATACAGATCCTACTAGATGCATATATAGAGTTGAATAATTATTTTACCTTCACAATACTTATTTTGTCAACAAAGTCCCAGTTACTTCCTTTCACTCAGAACAAAAAGCACTTTAATGGTACCATTGGTATCTCAATTCGAATGATGAACCCAATTGGAAAAACTTTGTATCCTTACTTCTGGGTAGGTTTGGTCCTTCATAATTCAAAGACTTTATAGGATATCTCACCAAATTTTACCAGACAAACACCATTCATGATTATCAGATTGAATTTGAAAAATTGGCTAATCACACTGAAGGGCTATCAGATGATTTACTCAAGAGTTATTTTATTAGCAGCCTCAAAAAGCCAATCCATTCAGAGCTGAAAATGTTTAAACCCACTAACTTTATGTCTACCTTGGGTCTAACTAAGTTAGCCAAAGATAAAATTTTAGTGTAGCATCGACTTCCCACTTTTCCACCCATAAGTAACACAATAAACTAGCGACCACAACCACAACCACAACCACACCAGTCAAGCACCTTACTGAGGTAGAGATATGGGCTTGTAAGGAGAAAGGATTATGCTATAATTATGATGATAAATTAGTTGAGGGTCACTGATACATCACATAAAAGATTTACTTACTAGATGTGGACTCACTGCCAGAGCAAGACAACAAGCTTGATATCTAAGAATTTTGGGATGCTCAAGCAGAACAAAGCCCTTCTAACGAATCCATGGCTCAAGAAACTCAACTTGAGATCTCTCTCCATGAACTCTTGGTTATGACCACACCTCAAACCATGAAGGCTAATGGGTTCTTTAAAAATATTCATCTCACAATCCTCATTGATTCTGACAGCATGCATAATTTAATTGATCCCCGCGTTGCTAAGCATTGAAATTGCTTTGTACACCCTTGTTCTAGATTTGAAGTCATGATTACTAATGGGGGAACATAATGTGTGTATCATGATAAGGAATTACACTTTTTACTCAAATATAGTTGCCCTACCTTTAAGGGGATGTGGTGTGGACCTAGGGGCGTAGTGGATCTACACATTGGAACCTATTCTATGAGACTTCTCTGAGCTTTGGATGTAATTCATCAATAGTGGCCAAAATCATGCCTTAAAAAGGTTGCTCCCTAGATCTATTAATATCATCAGTTCCCATCGCATGGAAAATCTTCTAAAGAACGGATCATATGGGGTCATTGTCTAACTGTTCTCCATCCAACTCTACCTCCTCACTTCTACTCACTACCTTCTTGATTTTTAATCCATCCTTGTCAAGCATGCAACCATATTTATAGAGCCAATGGGTTTACTCCCTTCACATCCTAAAGATCATCACATTTTTTTCCTTCTAAGAAGCATCCTACCCAACATTTGGCCATATTGCTATCCCTATCTAAGAAAAATTAAGATTGAACAACTAGTACGAGAACTCAAGTCTAGAGTTATTCACCCAAGCACTAGCCCATAATCCTCCCTAGTGCTTCTTGTCCATTAAAAAGATGGGTTGTGGTACCTTTGCATTGAATTTTGTGCCATTAACCACCTCACTATCAAAGACATGTTTATAATTCTGATCATCGATGAGCTTCTTTTGATTGAGCTTCTTTTCCAAATTGGATCTTTATCCTAGCTATCATCAAATACATGTGCATGCTGATGCCATTTTAAAGACAACTTTATGCACTCATAAGGGTCACTATGAATTCTTGGTCATGCCATTTGGACTTATAAATACCCCTTCAACATTTCAAGCCCTAATGAATAATTTTTTTGATCTTTCCCCCATAAATTTGATTTGGTTTTCTTTGATGATATTTTGATCTACAACCACACATGGGATGAACATCTCCAACATCTTGATATGACATTACAAATTCTAGTAGATAATTGATTATGTACCAAGTCATCTAAGTGTTCTTTCAATAAAAAAGAAGTTGAATATTTAGGGAACATTATTTCAGTCGATGGGGTCTCATGAATATAGATAAAATCAATGTCATGCAACATTAGCCTCAACCAATGACCCTGAAGATCCTTCATGGCTTCCTCAACCTTATAAGATACTACAACAAGTTCATCAAGGATTATGGCAAGATCATAGCTCTTCTAACTTTCTTTTTGAATAAGAATGCATTCACATGGGATGCCATAGCCAACTAGGCATTCGTGGTACTCAAACAAGCTATGTGTAGCACACTAGTTTTGGCCATGCTAAACTTCACCAAAACTTTCACCATTGAAAGTGATGCATGTAGCAACAACCTCAGTGTTGTTCTTTTCCAAGAAGTTTTATGCAAGAGCATAAAGCTAAAGAAGTCAATTTTATGTTTTGGTTATTAGTGGTCAAAAGTGGGTCAATTTAAGGATGCAATGTGTGACAAGAGACCTTTCAAGGTCAATTTCATGTATTTTAAGTCATTTGGAGTCCCTAGGAGTCATAAGAGTAAGTTTGAGGGTGTTTGGAGTTTTCCCTCCAAAACTAATAATTTGAAATTCAAATATTGTTATTAAGTCTAGAGCGATCAAAGCATGATACAAAGGTGGTCAAGATTGAATATTGGTGATAAGGGTCATAAATATTTGCAAGAGGTGTTATAAGACATATATGTCCAATGTCATAAGGTTAGGAGTTAACTTTGGTCATGAGATCCAAAACCTCATGTTGAGGTAGTTATGGAAAAGAAGTTGGTGTAACCAACCTAAGAACCTATGTTGAAATTGGTGAGAAAATTCATTTTTTAGAGGTATGGAATGGCATAGGAGAGAAGAGGGGAGAGTAGAAGAGGCGAGAGAGAGGCTCCAAGAAAGGAAATAGAGGAGCCATGGAGGACATATTGTAACCTCTAAAAGAAAAGTTGTCAAAACCCATGCATGGGCTATGCATGTAATTTGAAAATGAACCATATGAATAAAGAAGTGGTTGTGAGTTTGATGTTCTCTCTCTAGTTTGGAATTTTTTATGACTGGTCATGCATTGTCTTGAAGAATCCATAACCCCATATATAGGTTTGTAATGTGTTTGTTGTAGGCAAGAGTTTAAATGGAGGTTGATAGTCATGTAAGAAGAGAGTTTATTTGTATTTGGAGATGGTAGATACAAGTGAAAGGTTTGGTAGTTGAACTTGATTATGTATTTGATCTTTATAACCCTTCACATTTTTATTAATTCATTTGAGAGTCTCAGAAAAGGAGAAAAGACCCCTATTGTACTATAGGCCTATAGTTGGCCTTATTATATGCACAATCACAATAGAAAAGGAAGTTGTTTCTAATATAAAGTGACCATTTTTTTGGATATAATGGTTTTTTAGGTTGGTAACATGTGTATGAAGGTGTTGTAAGTTTGATAATATTTAAGAAGTCATTGAAACTTATGAGTGTACAAACCCTTGTGTTTTGGCATAAGATGTTACCCTTGTGTGCACAGTCAGGGAATAAGAGATGTGAAATGAACAAATGAATGATGAATATAGTTTTTTGAGTTTAGTATCATCATGATGAAGGTTTTATGAACCATTATAACAACCTAGGTGAATCCTTTAAAGCATTTGAAAGAGTTTTGGCCATGGAAACTTTGCACAATCAATAAAAAGAGTGCATTTATGACTGATTTTTGTATTATTCAAGCCCTTAATGGATTGAATCAAGATTAATAACTATTTTAAAAGATATAGGATGTAAAAAAATAAAATTTTGTGGTGTTTTGGTCCTTTAAAACATTATATAACTCAAGATATTGAATTTTGAATGCCCACGACCTGTGTAGGGCTAGTGAAACCCTATAACTACGATTTTGTCATTTTTGAGAGTTTTAACCCTATGGATTTGCTAAAAAATTCTAATTATACTCTATTTTAGGTTCAAAGAGTGATGTAAATGGTTTGGGATTGATAATTTATGAAAAATTACGGAGTTGAGGACTGTGGAGTTGAAATAAGGCTAAATAGGCTTGAAAGAGGGTTGATTTACAAAGGAAGTGCTAGTTATAAGAAGAGTTAAGTCATGAAACTTTGTAAACATCTCAAGGGGGATAAATTAAGCCTATAAAATTTATTAATTATAAAAAATAATTATTTTATTTTGTTAACTAATACAAAACCTCAAAAAAAGGGCTACAAGCCTACTAAGGTTGTAGAAAGCTTGACAAGTAGAAATGAGTGGTGAATTGGGTTTGATGGTTTGAAACTCATTATAAATTTTTTGATATGACACCATGAGACCATAAAATCATTTAAATTAAATCCTTAACACCTAATCTAATATTTGGTCTATGAGCCCTAAGGAGCTTGAATAGTAACAAGCTAGTGCAAGTATATGAAGGAGGTTGTGAATGAGATGAATAGAAGGAGTTAAAGGGTGAGTGGTGACTATATGGATAGAGGTAAATATTTTAAATGAGGTGTTACTAAATGTTAAAAATAATAAGTACTAAATAATTAAGTTTTAAGGCCTAAGAGTCAAAGGAAGATTTAGATTATGGAAGAATAATTCAATCAAACCATGGTAAGTAAAATTGAATAGTTGTATTGAGTACTAGATAATGATGCTATTAGAGAATTCTCCCCATTATATCTGAATAAAATCATCAAATTTACTTCATTATCAAATCCCTTTTTGGACAAAATTTAGCTTTATTTACATATGAAAAATAAATAATGGCCATTCTGCATGCAGTACAGAAATGGTGGCCATACTTATTTGGGAATCATTTTTACATTAAAATTTATCATTAGAGTTTGAAATAATTTATAGAAAAAAATTTATCATCCCAAAAACTATAGAATTGGGTCAACAAACTCATGGGATATGATCATGAGATCACTTACAAGAAGGATAAAGACAATGTAGTGGTAAATGCTCTCCCACACATTCAAGGACTAGACCTCCATTTTTGCCATCTCCATACCCATTATAAATTAGTTAGAATATTTACACTAAGGGTATGCACATGATCCCTCTTTGCATTAACTCATTCAAAAATTGACCATTAACCCCTCTGCAATACCACATTATTCATGGGATGGTGATTCTCTATGTTACAAGGGTCATTTAGTGCTTCCCAATAACATAGACCTTCATCAAGCTGTATTATATGAAATCCATGCTTCTCTATCAATAGGGCAATTAATATTTCTCAAAAAATATGAGTGGGCATGTTGAATTTTTTTCTATAATGGAATGGAAGGGGAAATTAAACAGATGGTTGTCAAATTTGATACATACCAATGCAACAAAGGTGAAACCATAATGATTCTTGGTTTGCTCGAACCCTTGCCCATCATTACTAGGATCTAGAATGATATTTATATGTATTTCATTAAGAGGCTCCCTAAATTGGATGGTAAAATAGTGATCCTAGTTGTGGTCGACTACCTCTCCAAATAAAATCACTTTTATTCCCTCAGCCACCCTTATATAACCTCCATGGTCACATAAGTTTTCTTGGATTAGATTTTCCATCTCCATGGCATCCATATTCAATTATCTCTAATCATGATTCAAATTTAACTATCCATTTTTAGAAATATCTATTTTGACGCATAGGCACATAACTAAAGATGAGCTCTGAGTATCATCCCCAAATCGATGGCCAGATAGAAATTGTCAACAAATGCTTGGAAACATTCCTTAATTGCTTTGCATAAAAAAACAACACCAAAGGGAAAAGTGGTTTCCCATCATAGAATGGTGGTACAATACCTCATACCAAACTTCTACTAAAATGACTCCATATGAAGCAATTTATGGTCAAGTACCCCCAACACTGCTCCCATATACACCTGGTAGTTTCCCAGTTTAGGAATTTGACACTAATCTCTACCATTAAGATCATATTCTTAGCATCCTATAGGATAATCTCCATCTATCACAGAACCAAATGAAGCAATAGGTAGATCAAAACCACTCTGAGCACACCTTTCAACTTGATGGTCTGGTTTTTATTCATCTGTAACCATACAAACAATCTTACTTGAAACTAAAAGGGCACCATAAGCTTTCCCCAAAGTTTTATGGGTCATATAAGGTTCCCCAATAGATTGGGTATGTTACTTATAAGTTAGATCTTCCACCTTCCTTCTAAATTCACCTAGTATTTCATGTCTCCTGTTTGAAGAAAGTTCTTGGACCTTCCATTAGAGTGTTGATATTTTTACCCAAACTTGATAATGAAGGCTCCATCCTTATAAAACTAGAAGTTATCGTAAACAGGCACACCCACCAACTTCACTTTAAATCCATCACAAAATTATTAATCCAGTAGCATGACATGTAACCCAAATATGCCACATGGGAACCATTATTCCAAATTCAACAATGATTCCCACATTTGATGTTTTAAGGACAAAGCTTTTTCTAAGGGGGAGGTGATGTTAGGAACTTGTGTTCCTACCCTTCTCTTTGTTTTGTTAGTGAATTAGTCATTATGGATGCATATGATTTTTAAGTCATCCCTTTAGTATATTTTAATTATCCCATATGCATGGGAAGTATTAGTTGATAGAATAACATTAGTATTTAAGTAATTAGCATAATTGAATTATCTCACATGCATGGGAAGTATTAGTTGCTAGAATAGAATTAGTATTTAAGTATTAAGGCCCAATGAAGGCATTGATGAACATTATTGTATTGAGCTTGCTCAAAGGAAGTTGCCCTTTTGAAGTGACTTATGATCAATATAACATATTTGAATTATTCTAAGTTAATTTCTAAAGTAATTTTTATTATTCTATTATTTTCTATAGTTCATAAATCTATGTAGCAATTTATTCACATTTACAAGGTAAAAAGTAGAATAATGAATACTCTCATAGTGATTTCAAGTTAACATAAATATAGAATAGGCCAAGCAAGGTAAGGATGTCAAGGTTAAACATTGTCAAACACTTAATGATTAAATTTGAGTGTCTAAATTTGCCTCTCCTTTATTCTAGAATGTAGTGAAGTGAAATTACTAAAGGATATGCAAACCTATATGTATACACTTTATATTTTGATGTTAATCTTGACTGTGCAAGATGATTCAATGTGAAAACTTGCAATAATGCAACTAAAATTAGTTATTATTTATATTTAAAAATTGAAAATATAAAACTTGAAATTTGTAAAGAGATCAAGGAAATAATACACTTAAATGAGCATGTAATCTAATTGAATTTTAACTTGAAAATGGATAAGTGTGTGCCCTCTTGTTGAGGCATTTGGAGACATGTTGAACCTATGGAAAATTGAGAGTGATCAAGTCTCAATTTGAAAACCAGTGAAAGCCCTTGAATTCAAAAGGTTGTATGCTCCAACTCTCATCTAAATATACAAAGTACTCTTGTATAATAATTTAAGGGTTGCAACCACCGAATGTGGCTCGCTACATTATGCCATAGACATTGAGTGTCACTAGACTCAAACATGGTAGAAAAAGAGAGTAGAACCACTGAACATGGCTCGCTAAAGTGAAACCATAGCCTAAAAGTCACTAATCTCAAAAGAGAATTATATAACATGTGAAAAATATAATCATGTAATATCATTAAACATTTGAATTATATTACAACATAATATTAAACATAACCTTGAAATTTATATAGATATATCTTTGAATTATATATATATATATATATATATATATATATTAAAGCACATAATCACCATGTGTATGATATGTATCATGACACAACAATAAAGGTAATAAGTAAAACTAGTGCCCGATATAAATCACGAAACCATAGTAATAATTAATGAATGTACAAATAATGTCATGTAGTGTCAATTTATATAGAATGCCACACATAAGGCCTAAAGGCCACATACAAGGGACAAGTGAATGTCACATAAACACACAAGGCCAAAGGCCATATAAAATGGCATGATGATGGCATACAAGCAAAAATATGTATATATTTCACACACAAGTCCAAGGGCCACACACAATAAGCAAGTAAGTCCTAACTTACCATATAATAAAGTAATAATGTAAGCATATAACAAATGAGACTAGTCTACATCAATCATATGTATGAATGTTGTTGTTATCAAATAACATATCCATGTAACACTATGTGAAGTATGAGTGAATAAAAAAACATTTTGATGATATATAGCTCAACATGGGTAGAGAGGTTCTGGATAGATACAACCTATTCAAGTGTTCATGGAGAACAAAGAGATGCCCCTAGCTTGTCAAGGTTGTTGGGTAAAGAGGAAGCCCAACATAAAAAAACCATGTAATAATAGGCCATGTATAACACTCACATAATTCATGAAAAATATTATGTATTGAAAATTTAAATGTGTTATTTACTTCACTTGAAATAAATAACATATGTAACTAAGTAATCAAGCAACATTTAAAAATGCTTGTAGGTCCTGATTTTGAATTTTTGGAATATATGATTTTTATTTTGATTTTAAAGTATATAAAAAGAAGAATATTTATCTAGGTATAATAATGATGTAAAAGTATGATGTTCATGGAAATTTTGATATGTTTGCATTCAAGTGTGGCTAATTAGTAAGCTCACGTACAAGTATTTTTAGTGATTACAAATGGATCCAACCAGTTCAGATTGAATTGTACTTTATTTTATTTGTTATAATGGGCACTATTTTTTATTTAAGTGCAAGATCTCCAATTTGAATTCACGACCATGCATTTTATTACCATATACTCATTCAATATGTGCTTGATAAACTTGTAAATTTTTGAGAGCATGTGCACATTTTTTATCAATAATTTTTAATTTGTATAGGCATTTTACCTAATATTCATTGTCTTTTACTATGTATTTCAAGGAGAGGGAGAAAAAATTATGTTATATAAACAAGATATTAATACATAACTATCATTGGTGTGTGTATGTTTGTGCAATATGCACAAAGAGCATAGATTATTTGATTATGCCAATGCAATGGTCTTGCTTAAGATTTTATTGATTGTTTTATTAGTTCCTCTAGGTTGACTATTTCCTTGTGAATAGTAAGGAGTGGAGTAAGTCTAATAGAATTTGAACTTAGCACAAAATATTTTGATTGTTTTATTTTTAAAACATGAACCATTATCCATTACAATTATAGAAGGTAAGCCAAATAATGCAATAATATGTGTTAGTATAAAATTATAAATATACTCACCTATTATAAATTGTAAAGGTATAAATTTTATCCATTTTATAAAATATTCAGTGGTTTTAATGATAAATTTGTGTCCTTATAATGATTCTAGATTTATTTTTCCAATTAAGTCAAATTCCAAAGAGAGAAAGGCCATGGAGAAATAATAGGCTATAGCGCATATGATGGGACATGATTGAGATTGTTATGCCTTAGACATTGGGAACATAATTTAGCATTTTCATGACATTATTATTCCATTATTATCCAATAGTAACCTTGACATGAGAGTTTATAATACATGATCTTATAGGTAGAGTGACCTCCACATTCACTATCATGAACTTCAAGTAAAGTGATTTGAGCCTCAGTATGATTTAGGCATTATAATTATTGTTCATCAAGAGAGTGTTTCAAGAGGGATTTAAAAATGAGTATGTAATATATGTGTAGGCATTATAATCACTTTTTATCCTCTTGTGTAACACTTTTAGGAAAAGTAGATTTGTAGAGATGATTATATATATTGGTATACTATTCATGATTATATGCACTTTGGGTGACTACAATAAATTCTAATGCATTGATAAAAATCTATTGACTGAAGGATTACATAATTTTTGGATATTAAATATTGCATGATCATCATTAATATCAATTTAGATTAAAGATGCAACACTAGCCATGGCATCAACATGTTGATTATATTTGCTAGGAATACTCTCAATGGAGAAAGATGAGGAGTGTGTTATGAGATGTTGGACCATGTATTTATAATGGATCAACTTGTATTATTTTGTTTGATAAACATATAAAACTTGATTAATGACAAGCTGTGAATCACCATATACACATAAATATTTTATGTGTAGTTTTTATGTTGTTAACAAGCCTAGTATTAGAGATTCATATTCTGATATGTTATTTGTACATGAAAATCCCAAACAAAAAATGAAAGGCATGTGCTCAATTTAGGATGTAATAAAGAAAATACAAACCCCAACACTCATATCACATTTTACATCCATCAAAATTCATGGTCCATATGTCATCTTTGACATTAGAAGAAGTAAATTTGTCTCAAAATTCAATGGTAATAGGTAATTAATCATGTAATGGGGAAACAACTAATTGATCTATGATAGCTTGCTCTTTAATAGAGTTTTGTAAGATAAAATGTAAATCAAACTTAGTAAGAATCATTACCCACTTGTATATATGCCCTGACAAATGGGGCTTTGACATAAGGTATTTGAGTGGATCTACTTTAGTGATAACAGAAATTTCATTAAACAGTAACTATTTTCACAAATTTTGCATGGGAAAAACAAGGGATAGGTATAAATTTTTGATGGTAGTATAAATTTTCTCATAGTCAAGAAGTGTGCTACTAATGTATTAAATAATTCACTCACAATGATTGTGATCATGTTGTGTAAGCAAAGCACTCAAAACATGATCAATGTCTAAGATGTATAATAAGTGGGGTTGATTGAGAATGGGAGGCATAAACACAATTGGTTTGAGAAGATATCCTTTAATTGTATCAAAACGTTTTTGGAAAGATTTATCCCCTTCAATTTTGGTATCTTATTTGAGTATCATTGTAAAATATTATGTTTTATTTGCTAATTGGGCCACAACATGTTTGATAGCTTGATTGCATCCTTGTAAACATCAAAGTTTATTTAAATTAGTTGATGGTGGAGTATTAAGTACAACTTTGATTTTCTTGGGGTCAACTTAAATGTCTCTTTGAGAAATGATAAAACCTAACAATTTCTCGAGGATACTCCAAAAAATATATTTTTTCCAAATTTAAATGTACATTATATTTCGACATTATTTCAAATATTTGTCTTAAATTGATAGTATGGTCTTGTTGATGCTTTGATTTGGATAATAAATCATAAACATATTCAATTATTTTATGAATATAATCATGAAAAATATGTGTCATAGCTCGATGATAAGTTCCTCCTAGGTTTTTTAATCCAGATGGCATGACTATATAAAAAAAAGTCCCCCATGGTGTAATGCATGATGTATTTTCCTAATCTTAGAGATTAATCTTGATTTGGTTATATCTAGAAAAAACCATTCATAAATGATAACATTTAATATCCTGGGATATAATCCATAATCATATCTATGTTAGGTAATGGAAAATCATATTTAGAACAAGCCTTGTTTAAATTACAATAATCTATGCAACATCAAATATATCCATTAGGCTTTATCACTAGCATGATATTGGAGACCAATTCAGGATAATCAATAGCTTGAATGAATCCAACATCTAAAAGTCTTTGGATTTCATTTTTGACTAACAAAGCCACTTTGGGGTGCATTTTCATTATTTTTTCTTGACTGGTTTGACATTTAGATATGATACAATACTATGCATTATCATTGTGGGGTCAATTCTTAGTATGTATTTATATGCCCAAGTAAATAATTATGGATAATCATGTAAATATTGTCGAATATATGTGCCTTGATCATTTCTTAACATGGTTATTAAGAGGATTGGCTGAGGATCTTTATTAGTTTCAAAATTAAAATTGATTATTTCCTCGTATTGCAATGTTGATCGATCTTTCATATACAATGGTGTATGAATAGTATTTGGGCCATGTAATTGCAATTTATGTACATTTATTTCATGAGGAAATATTTTCTTGTGGTGAAAGGAAGGAAGATCCTCATAGGCACCTAAATATTCCCAAAGAGACTGATTATTTGAAAATTCATCCAATGTTAAAATTTTAGGTGCAATTAAGTTATCAATGAGTTCAAGGTATACTAATGATAATTTAGAGACATCATTGACTTGTTTATTATGATCAAATAATTATGTGCAACATGTATGAAATTGGGAGGTTTATTGACTTGATTAAGTCTATGAGAGGCAGACTTATCACTATATCTAAGACCTGCTTGCCCTTTATTAGCAGAAGTAGTAATAAGATGGGCAATACCTTGAGTATTTTTTCCCAATCCTTGCCAATGGCATACTTATATTTTGTAAATATTTAAATCTATAACCATATTGGTTGAAATTTATTGATGAGTTAACTATATTTGGATATAATGAAGGTAATTTGATAGGTGAAGTAGATTGTGTACTTCAATGGAAGAAGGTTGCATGTATAGAACATAAGTATCTATAGGATGGACCACTACATAGTATTTGAAAAGATATTGGTCCAAAGGGAAATTATATATATAACCTTGATAACTAAATATATTTATGTAATGTAGAAATAATGGCATTCATATCATGAATCCAAGGTTGACTTAGTAAAATATTGTAACAAAGATCATTAGGCATCATTTGGAAAATAATGGCAAGAGTACATGGGCTCAATATGATATTCAATGTAATTTTCCAAAGTACTTGGTGTGGAATCTTGTCAAATCCATGAATGTTCATATCTAAATGGTTGAGATCTTTGGCCATTATGCCAAGTGAGTTCAAGAAAGAGATGTTACAAAAATTCAATCATGATCCATTATTGATAAGTACTCTTTTGTCTACCTTATTTTGTATAAAGACTTGAATATACAAATATAATATTGATTGATAATATGATATGGTGGAAGATATTCCTTTTCAAAGGGGATATTTTCCTTTGTCTATCAAATAATATTAATAAAAGCTACATATGGAGGTTCAACATTGTTAGGTAAAAGTGTATTACGTAATGCCTCATATAATATATATGTATATATTAATGGTTTGTGTAAGATCTCCAACAATAAAATATTGGCATCAATATTATTTAATTTATCTAAGATGTCAACTCCCTTAGATTCAGGAATTTGCCCTGATAGAGGGGGGGTAGGAAAATGAGAGACTTAACCTCATCAAGAATTAACAACATGAATATTTTGAGGTTTATTAATAACAAAAAGTTATATACATGCCTTTTGGCACTTACTAGTTATATGGAGCAACGTGGATCAAATGTTACAACAATATGAACTATAATGTAATATTGATTACATCGATGTAACTTTTTGAACATCATTGAATATTAACCATGTACATATTTAATGAATAACATCTTGAAAGTAAGAGAAGATTTTATAATAAATTACATAATCCTATGTAACATATGAAATAAACATTCATCCATTGAACCCATTATGAATACAGTACAAAGAAAAAACAATATATGAAGGGTGATATAGGCAAAGGTTTGAATCATTATGTGGGCTCTTGAATGTACTTTCCCATTAATTGATTAGTCTTGGATCTATATTTTAGAGCACTAACTACATAGGCTAAGACATGTTCGTAGACCACTATCCTATCCTTGAGGGTATGGTGAGAGTAACTTCGTTGGGTGATACGCTTCTCTCAAGTGAACCAAAAATAAAACAAATAAAAGAGACTTATTGTGGTATAAATAAGGGATCCTAAGCATTTCCAATATACCATGAGGTACATGGTAACTAAACTCTATGTTTAGTGTTATAAAATGGCTTGAGTATTGGGGCAATATACCTCACACCACATTGTCCATAAAATAGATCATCGTTTAGTCCATAATGACAATCACTACATAACTTTAAAATTGTTCAAACATAATTTCTAAAAACAAGCAAGAAACAATAAAAAATAAAAAGAAAATAAAAGTCAAAAGTTTTTTATTTATAGAGATCCAAAAATTTCAAGTCAAAGTTTAAATGCTTCAATGTCAGAGGTTTACGTGAAGTGACAAGACAATTTATTTTATGTTTGATTAAGATCCAAGGTTGAAGAATATTGACTCATAGTAGTCAGATTTATATCCAAGGTTGAAGCTTATTTCTTTAAGTGTTAGGAATTTTTTAAAAATGTATGAAATCCTTAAGACAAAAATCAAGAAAACAAGAAGTATTTTTATAAAGAAAAAAATATGGGTTCACTAAAATATTTAATGTGATTTAATTTGATTTACCAATGAAATGTAATAAAACATTTAAATGATTCAATACTGATTTAGATATAAATAATATACCAAATATAAATGTAAAATATAATGAAATATAGAATTTGAAATGATTTATAAATAGTAAATTGACAATTAGATATGTAAACCTAGCTCAAACTAAACTTAGACGATTGTACAGGTTGGTTGTTGATGGAAACTAACTATAATGATTCCTAAACTATGTCATAGTTGAAATTGGTATTCAAACTATGGAGAGACAAGGTTGCACTGTGGCCTTATCTATTGACTATAGCCACGTAATGGTTGACTATGGGATTGATTCTTGAGTATATGCCCCTGTTGTTTAACCCTAAAATATAGATATTGGGAATATAGGGTTAAAGGGGTAGAGATAGCCTAGGGTATAAAGATGGTAGACTATCTCTAAAATAGGCTAATTATTTGTGAGACTTAGATAAAACATATACTTAAATTGTTATGCTGAGATACTAAATATAGAAAGTACATATATGTTAAATATTACAATGATAATGAAAATAAGATACTTAAATGGTTCTAATGCTAATACAGGTCTAGATCTAGAATAAGTAGAAAGAGTACTAGATTTATATTCTAGATCAATTGCCTGATTCTAAAAATTTGTCTTTTTTAGTCATAGGCACTTGTGTCACCCTAGGATGGTTGTGTCGATGCTAGTATCTAACTTAGATGTAGGTATCCAATAAGCAATACTTATTGAAACTAGACGTGACCACTTGGATGCTTCTGTATTCTATGCCACCTTCCCTCTAGTGCTTTCAAATTTGGTTCATGAACTATCCCTCCTTATTAATTAGTAAAACCCTATCTCTTCATCTTTAGAGTGGTTGTGGGAAAAATATGTTAGCAGGCACATGGTGTTGAGCTACCCCAAAGACCCTTATATCAATAAGTGTTGCCTACATAGCTAAACTTTGAAGAGGGCCTTAGAATTATGTAGTTATCCTCTATGTTTTGGCTTGTGTTTGAATCATATAATGTGTTATAAGAAAGTACAATAGTGACCTAGTTTGTAACTTGGTAAATATAGCTATTGGGTTGCTCCTTTAGTACTTTAGACCTATAGATGTGTTGTCCCTATGACTGATACAAAAATAAGAGAAATTAGGGAAGCTTTGCTCACTTGAGTGCTTGATAGAATGCTTTGGTAAGTTGTCTTATGAGTTGATATATTTTTTCTAGGTTTGTGCTAGGTGAGGAATGGATGATGATTGATATTTTATTTGTTAATGTAGGGTTTTTCCCACTTTTGGTTTTCCCTACACGGTTATTAGTCAGCTTGCTTAGGGTTGTTAAGGTTTTTAGGGGAAATATAACTTGTGTGTTTTATAATTATGAGTTGAGTTGTTACCTTTATGGTGACCTAACATCTCACTATATAATGTACATCCTTTGTACTTTTAGGCTAATCAACTAATGAACATTTATGAAGCTCATTTTTACTATACATCTTGCTCTCACTTACACTTAGGGTTTTTGTGTAATCTATGACGTTCAAATATCTTAGAGTCATCTAATATGGTATTAGAGTTTTGATTTGATGATTGCTTTGCCATTTTTGAAATCCTTGGTGAGATATTTCATGCATGCATTATTGGTAGCTTTCTTGATTTTTTGGTTTTCATAGGTTTAGTGGGATTTTAGTAAAATGTGAGCAAATTATATAGCTAGAGTCTCCTATTGTAAAATGGATAGTTCCATCAGATTTGAAAGGTGCCAAAACCCTATAATCAACTATAAACATGACCTAATTTCATGATTGCCATTTTTGGAGGGTTTCAAGGATTTTTAGGTCATTTCATACATATCTGTACATTAAGATGCTCAAATCATGAAACAAATTTTGGGTTTTTCTATGTTTTTTGACTTCTTAAGTGGGTATTTGCTTGTTTTTATGGAATTCATACCAAATATATAAATTTGTGAGTTTTTTAACTTCAACAAAGTTTCTATCCCTTATAGGCAATTTTGGTAGTTTTCTAGGTTTATCAGAATCTTGGTATTAAAAAAATAAATTATGTCAAATATTTACCTTAGTATAAATAAGGGGACCTTTAGACATTTGTGTAGGAAAAAACTAAGAGGTTGATGAAAATTCAAGTATTTGCATGTAGGACTAGTAGAACCTGACACCTACCTAAGTAGCCATCATAACCTGACACCTTCTTAAATAACCACCAAAACTCAAAACCTACTTGAGCAACCATCGTAACATGACACCTATATGAACATATGTTAGAAATTGACATCCACCTAAGTAGCCATTAGAACCCAATAAAATGCTTGGCACACCATTGGATCCCACCAATTATAAAAGTAACCCTTAGACTTCATTATTTGATCACCCCTTTTGCACATGTGAGGGCCACAAAGACATCAAATTTAAGCCTGGATTGTTTGACGTGCAAGAGATTATCAAATTTAGGATCATGTAAATTGACACTATTTATTTTCAAAATGGAGGCATTTTGGATGATGTCACTCCCACATTAATGAAAAAGGGAGGGGGAACACCAAAAATAGGTCTTAGCCCCTGATCATATGGGATACAAGCCTTTGGTCACTTAAACTAAACATATATGATTGTACAAGTTAGTTGTTGATGAAAGCTAACTGTCATGATTCCTAAACTATGTCATAGTTGAAATTGGAATTCAAACTATGGAGAGACAAGGTTACATTTTGGCCTTATTTATTGACTGCGGCCACGTCTTGGTTAACTATGGGATTGATTCTTGAGTATATGCCCTTATTTTTAAACCCTAAAATATATAAATGGGGAATATAGGGTTAAAGGCATAGAGATAGCCTAGGGTACAAGGATGGTAGACTATCTCTAAAATAGGCCAATTATTTGTGAAACTTGGATAAAACATATACTAAATTTACTATGCTAAGATACTAAAGATAGAAAGTACATATATGCTAGACATTACAATGATAATGAAAATAAGATAGTTAAATGGTTCTAATGCTAATATAGGTCTAGATCTAGAATAAGAAGAAAGTATACTAGATCTATATTCTAGATCATTTCCCTGATTCTCAAAATTTGACTTTTGTGGTCACAGACACTTGTGTCACTCTGGGATGGTTATGTCGATGATACCATCTAACTTAGATGTAGGTATCCAATAAGAAATACTTACTAAAACTGGATGTGACCGCTTGGATGCTTCTAGGTTCTATGCTACCTTCACTCTAGTGCATTCAAATTTGGGTCATGAACTATCCCTCCTTATCAATTAGAAACCCTAGCTCTTCATCTTCAGAGTGGTTGTGGCAAAAATGGGTTAGTGGGCACATAGTATTGAGCTACTCGAAAGACCCTTATATCAATAAGTGTTACCTACATAGCTAAACTTTGAAGAGGGCCTCATAATTATGTAGTTATCATCTATATGTTGGCTTGTGTTTGAATCATGCAATGTGTGATAAGCAAGTAAAATAGTGACATAGCTTGTGATTTGGAAAATATAACTAATGGGATGCTCCTTTAGTACTTCAGACCTATAGATGTGTTATCTCTATGGCTGATATGGAAATAAGAGAAAATAGGGAAGCTTTGCTCACTTGAGTGCTTGATAGAATGTTTGGTAGGTTGCCCTATGAGTTGATAGATTTCTTCCAGGTTTGTGCTAGGTGAGGAATGAATGATCTTTGATATTTTATTTATTAATGTAGGTTTTTCCCCACTTTTGGTTTTCCCTACACAGTTGTTAGTTAGCTTGCTTAGAGTTGTTAAGGTTATTAGGGGAAATATAACTTGTGTGTTTTATAATTATGAGCTGAGTTGTTACCTTTATGGTGACCTAACATCTCACTATATAATGTACATCCTTTGTACTTTTAGGCTAATCAACTAATGAACATTTATGAAGCTCATTTTTACTTTGCATCTTGCTCTCACCTACACTTAGGGTTTTTTTTGTAATCTATGAGGTTAAAATATCTTGGAATCATCTAATATGGTATCAAAGTTCTAATCTAATGGTTGCTTTGCCATTTCTAAAATCCTTGGTGAGATATTTCATGCATGCATTCTTGGTAGCTTTCTTGATTTTTTGGTTTTCATAGGTTTAGTGAGATTTCAGGAAAATATGAGCAAATTATATAGATAGAGTCTCCTATTGTATAATGGATAGTTCCATCAGATCTGGAAGGTGCCAAAACCCTTTAATTGGCTATAAACATGACCTAGATTCATGATTACCATTTTTGGAGAGTTTCAGGGCTTTTTAGGTCATTTCACACATATATGTACATTAAGATTCTCAAATCATGAAACAATTTTTGGGTTTTTTCTAGGTTTTTTGACTTCTTAAGTGGGTATTTGCTTGTTTTTATGGAATTTTTACAAAATATATAAATTTTCAACTTTTTTAACTTAGACAAAGTTTTTACCCCTTGTAGGCAATTTTGATAGTTTTCTAGGTTTATTAGAATTTTGGCATCAGGAAAACAAATTACGTCAGACATTTACCTTAGTATAAATAAGGGCCCCTTCAGATATTTATGTAGGTAGAAACTAAAATGTTGATGAAAATTCAAGTATTTTCATGTGGGACTGGTGGAACTTGACACCTACCTAAGTAGCCATCAGAACATGACACCTACCGAAATAACCACCAGAACTTGAAACCTTCTTAAATAACCATCATAACATGACACCTCCATGAGCATATGTCAGAACTTGACACCCACCCAAGTAGCCATCAAAACCTAATAACATGCTTGGCACACCATCAGATCCCACCAATTGTAAAAGTAACCCTTAGACTTTGACCCTCCTACAAGAATGCATTATGGACTCCAACTAGTGCAAAAACACCTAGTGGCCTCCAACACTTGTTTGAGCACACTCCATTCTTTGATCACCCCTTTTGCACATGTGAAGAACACAAAGACATCAAATTTAAGCTTAGATTGTTTGACATGTGAGAGAACATAAAATTTAGGATAAGTAAAGTGACACTATTCATTTTAAAAATAGAGGTATTTTTGGATGATGTCACTCCCCCATTAATCAAAAAGGGAAGGGGGAGCACCCAAAATAAGTCTTAGCCCCTAATCATATGGGAAATAAGTCCCTGGTCACTCAAACTAAACCTATATGATTATACAAGTTGGCTGTTGATGAAAACTAACTGTAATGATTCCTAAACTATGTCATAGTCAAAATTGGAATTCGAACTATGGAAAGACAAGGTTGCACTGTGGCCTTATCTATTGACTGTGTCCATGTCATTGTTGACTATGGGATTGATTATCGAGTATATGCCCCTATTGTTTAACCTTAAAATATAGATATAGGGAATATAGGGTTAAAAGGGTAGAGATAGCCTAGGGTACAAAGATGGTAGACTATCTCTAAAATAGGCCAATTGTTTGTGAAACTTAGATAAAACATATACTAAATTTATTATGCTAAGATAAATAGTACATATATGCTAGATATTATAATGATAATGAAAATAAGATACTTAAATGGTTTTGATGCTAATATAGGTCTGAATCTAGAATAAGTAGAAAGTATACTCGAGCTATATTCTAGATCAGTTACCTGATTCTAAAAATTTGACTTTTGTAGTCACAGACACTTGTGTTGCCTTGGGATGGTTGTGTCGATGCTACTATCTAACTTAGATGTAGGTATCCAATAAGGAATACTTACTAAAATTGGATGTGATCACTTGGATGCTTCTGGGTTCTATGCCACCTTCACTCTAGTGCATTCAGATTTGAGTCATGAACTATCCCCCCTTATCAATTAATAAAACCCTAGATCTTCATCTTCAGAGTGGTTGTGGGAAAAATGGGTTAGTGGGAACATGGTGTTGATCTACCCCAAAGACCCCTATATCAATAAGTGTTGCCTACATAGTTAAACTTTGAAGAGGGCCTCAAAATTATGTAGTTATCTTCTATGTGTTGGCTTGTGTTTGAATCATGAAATGTGTGATAAGGAAGTAAAACATTGACCTAGCTTGTAACTTGGCAAATATAGTTATTGGGATGTTTCTTTAGTACTTCAAACCTATAGATGTGTTGTCTCTATGATGATATGGAAATAAGAGAAAATAGGGAAGCTTTGTTCACTTGAGTGCTTGATAGAATGCTTTGGTAACTTGCATTATGAGTTGATAGATTTTTTCTAGGTTTGTGCTAGGCGAGGAATGAATGATGATTGATATTTTATTTGTTAATGTAGGTTTTTTCCCACTTTTGGTTTTTCCCTACATGGTTGTTAGTCAGCTTGCGTAGGGTTGTTAAGGTTTTTAGGGGAAATATAACTTGTATGTTTTATAATTGTGAGTTGAGTTGTTACCTTTATGGTGACCTAACGTCTCACTATATAATTTACATCCTTTGTACTTTTAGGCTAATCAACTAATGAACATTTATGAAGCTCATTTTTACTTTGCATCTTGCTCTCACCTACACTTAGGGTTTTTTTGCAATCTATGATGTTCAAATATGTTGGAGTCATCTAATATGGTATCAAAGTTCTAATCTAATGGTTGCTTTGCCATTTTTGAAATCCTTGGTGAGATATTTCATGCATGCATTCTTGGTAGGTTTCTTGATTTTTTGGTTTTCATAGGTTTAGTGGGATTTCAAGAAAATATGAGCAAATTATATATCTAGAGTCTCTTATTGTAAAATGGATAATTCCATCAGATCTAGAAGGTGCCAAAACCCTATAATCAGTTGTAAACATGACCTAGATTTATGATTTCCATTTTTGGAGGGTTTTAGGGCTTTTTAGGTCATTTCAAACATATATGTACATTAAGATTCTCAAATCATGAAATAATTTTTGTGTTTTTCTAGGTTTTTTTGACTTCTTAAGTGGGTATTTTCTTGTTTTTATGGAATTCATACCAAATATATAGATTTTCAAGTTTTTCAACTTCTACAGAGTTTCTACCCCTTGCAGGCAATTTTGGTAGTTTTCTTGATTTGTCAGAATCTTGGCATCAAGAAAACAAATTACATTAGACATTTACCTTAGTATAAATAAGGGCCCCTTTGAACATTTGTGTAGGTAGAAATTGAGAGGTTGACAAAAATTCAAGTATTTGCATGTAGGACTAGTGTAACCTGACACCTACCTAAGCAGCCATCAGAACTCGACACCTACCCAAATAATCTCCAAAAATTGAAACATACTTGAGTAACCATCATAACATGACACTTGCATGAACATATGTCAGAACTTGACACCCACCTAAGCAGCTATTAGAACCCAATAACATGCCTGGCACACCATCAGATCTTGCTAATTATAAAATTAACCCTTAGACTTCTACCCTCCTACAAGAACACACTGTGGACTCAAACTAGTGAAAAAATGCCTAGTGGACTCCAACACTTGTTTGAGTACACTCCATTCTCTGATCACCCCTTTTGCACATATGAGGGCCATAAAGACATCAAATCTAAGCCTGTATTATTTGACGTGTGAGAAACTATCAAATTTAGGATAATGTAAAGTGACACTATTCATTTTAAAAATGAAGGCATATTATGGATGATGTCATTCCCACATTAATCAAAAAGGTAGGGGAGAACACCCAAAATAGGTCTTATCCCTTGATCATATGGGAAATAATCCCTTGGTCACTTCTAACCCAAAAGTACTTAACTTTTGCTCTATAGAGGCATAAGTTTTTTTGAATAAATTGATTAAAAAACAATTCAAGCTTTTGATCCAAAGGGCCTCAATTTTTTTTATTTTGGAAATTTTATAAAAAAAATTATACCACTATTTGCCACAAAAACTTTCATACAAATAAATTTTCAAACATGCATAACTTTTAATCGATAGCTCAGACTTAAGTGTCATCTTCTTCAAAAGTACTTATTTTTTGTGTTTTATGCATTGATGGTATTTTTGGGCCTTCTAAATCTACATATTTTCTTTTACATATTGTACCTTTTGGATACATTATTGGAAAATCTTGATGTCCTTCTAATTCCTTCATACTTTTGCAAAAATTACTCAAGATACATTCTTGGCTATGTCTGACATTTATACGAGTGTGCTTGTATTTACAACTTTAAGGGGGGTCACTACTGATAGTTCTGAGGGGGTATTGTGTGGTGTTGTGTATTGTTTTGTATCTTTTCTTCACATTCTAATTTTCTACATTTTTTTGATTTCTATACTTACTAGTCATTTGGATGCATTCTTAGTTATGCCCAATGTCCTCTTCATGAGCATGTATTGTTATTGTAACTAGGGGTCATTTCAATTATTTTGTGTAGTTGTGCACTTATTTGGTGTCATTCCTTAGTCATGTCACCTTCACTTGAGAGATAATTGTAGAGGAAATTTGATCATAAACCATTATTTATTTTTGGAAAGAGAAACTATGCTTATTGGTGTGCTTATATAGAACACTTGTTCATGAAAAAGGGAAAGAATCATATTGTATTTATACATGGACAAATTTTAGCTCCCATTAATTATTGCAAGTACATTAAGTGGGATAACACTTGTGACAAGGTTCATGGTAATTTGTTGTTGCATGTTTCATAGGATCTAAATCACCATGTGCTCCAACACTGTTTGGAGCATCATTCAGTATCTTTTTGGAGATCCAACTAAGATTTGTATCACTCATCTTCCTCTTCCTTTAATCTCTTCAAATACTGATATAATCTCTCCTCCTACTCTTATTTACTATGATGACACATCTATGGTGGATAATACTCTTCCTTTTGTCAATCACCACTATAGGACAAGATTATGCCTAACCTTAACTATCCCACTATAGATTTTACTTCTATTCGTATGTATGATGTTGTTATTATAGAGCCATCTAGATTGGTACTTCAGAGGGCTCTACTATTTCCATTAAGATTTCACCTTATTAGAGTATCGACAACTTTTCTCTTCCTATGGATATTTAGTATACTGATCTTTATGTTTCATTTGCAGTCTCTTCTTCAACTTTGAGGGTTGTTGAGCCATGCTCTCCACTTCACATGGACATTACTTTAGTGAATTCTCCATGCCATTCTTCTTCATCAAACTCACATGTACCTGATGACACTTATGATCCTGAACACATATATAAGGTTGATGACTCTTATTCCAATGCAAATAACTATAATAGTGACGAGGACACACCTCCACCATCTCCTTGACACCTTCTAGGTATTGAGGAGTTGGTTCTTGATCCACCTACATCTAGTCCACTTTTGACATTATAAGGTGTAGGTATATTGATCAAAGAGTTATTAGACATCAAGCAATCTATTTAAAAGTACAGGGCATTCTATAATCTATTTTAGCCTCTACTTATGTTGTACCATCATTGTATAGAGCAGTTAGCCCTCTTACTATGCATGAGGAACATAGTTCCTTTGTTGGAGATCCATCAGGCACTTGGTGGACCCATTCACTATTCCAAGGTGACCCATTCTTCATTACACCTACTTTTTATAGGTTCACTTCAGTGGAATTACATTTAGTTATTATGTATGATCTTTCCAGACCTATGCCACACATCTATTTTGGACTCTACTTAGAGTTTTTTATATTGTTGCCTTCATCTTCCATTGTGTAATGGGTAAACTTTGAGTACACCACTCATGTTATTCCTTTGAAAAAGGGAAGAAACATTATTTGATGTGGATGGAGATTATTCAGTCTTCAAGTAGAGAATATCATCAACATTTTACAAGCTCTATTATAGGCAACTTCAACATCTTCTTTGGAAACTTCTTATCTCTCCTCTCTATGTGTTTTATTGCTTTCACTTTTGGATGCATTTTTAGTTGTGCCCAATATCCTTAGAGTATGCACTATCTCTCGCTTTGCTCTCTTTTGGAGGAGTTTTATCTCATAGGTTTTCTCCTTTTCTTCACTTTATAGGAGTTACATTATGCTTGGGCTCCTCATACGGCCTCATTGTCAGTGCCCAATTCTTCTACCCACTTAAGATACACTTCAAGGGGGTATTAGTGTAGGTTTTTTCCTACTTTTGGTTTTACCTACACAATTGTTAGTCAACTTGCTTACGATTTTTAAGGTCATTAGGGGAAACATACGTTATGTGTTTTTTAATTGTGAGTTGACTTGTTACCTTTATGGTGACTTGATATCTCACTATATAAAGCACTTCCTTGTACTTTTGGGCTAATCGAGTAATGAACAATTATGAAGGTTACTTTTGCTTTGTATCTTGATCTCACCTACTCCTAGGATTTTCATGTAATGTGTGATATTCAAAGATCTTGGAGTCATTTGACAATATTTATACCAATTTATCTAGAGAATAACTCACATTAGAACACTTAAGCTGACTATAGGAATATGTTTCTTTTGCAAATTGTATGAGTTTAGGGCATTGGCCACTTGCATTGGGATATGACACTTACCTCAACATATGTGTCTAACTGGGATGCAAATATCCAAGTAGTTAGAAAATAGGTGTAGGTCTAGAACTTGCAGAGATGGAAGATAAGTAGGTTTATAGCATTTTGGGTGAGCTAAAAGGTCTGAATCATTAGAATAACATTGGTTGGACTAAGAGATAAGTAATTAGGCATAAATAGATAGTGTCTGTGAGCCTTTTAGTAGTAGGAAAGGTATAAAAGTTGAAGGTACATCCATGATATTTATTTTCCAAGTGTGCAAGACTATGGTACTTTAATTTATAAATAGTTTTACATCCTTCCCTTAAATCTAGTAATGAAATTGCTGATTTAAAGGAGAAGAAATGCATACTTGGGTGTTTGTAACACACCTTATCTTTATTTGAGTACAACCTAAGTGCTTTGATGGTGATTGACCTAAAACCATGAGCATGTTATAGTATATAATCAGTGGATATAAACTAAAATTGAAAGCATTGAATAATTAAAATTGAAAGAGGGTAATGTTTAGGAATACATCTGTTTATCAATGAAATCACCTTACCTTTTGGCAATTTGATTTGAAAACATATATCATTATGAATCATTAAAGTTGTGATTAGGAAAAATATGAAATATGGAAAGTGCATATATATAAAGATATATAGAGATATTGGAGGATACATGCCCCAAAACTTGGAGAAAATATGAGTTTCCACTGGACAATTGAGATTAGCTCAACCAAGTAACTTAATAATTCTTATAACATGGTGAGTGTGAGTGAACCAAGTCAACTCACATTATAAATTTAATGATATTGGATGATGTAATCAATTCCAAACTATATACTTGACAATATCGAGTGATTTAATGACCTCAACCATACCAAAAAGTGAACCAACTACTGCACTAGGTTGGCTCAATACAATCCTTAAAAGTCAAACCTAGTGGGTGATGATAGTCCATAGAAGTATTTGAAATATAATTTGATTTTACAATTTTAGGTGCACATTTTATAGCATATAGACCTTAGATATGTCTCACTATGAAACTGTGTATAATAATAATACCAATGTATAAAATTTTGCCACAAATGTATATTTGAATCATATAATTATGCAATTTGGCCAATTTGAAACTTTGTAAGTGTGGAAAACATGTTTTTGAAACATGCCTCATTATAATTTAAAAGTGAAAATTGGTGTAAGTACCAATGTGGAGGACATATTTCCAAAATATTCCCCCACTGTAACTTGGGTACCTTGCATATTGAATAAATTTGGAGAACATGTTTTCAAAATATACCCCCATTAATTCTAAAACCATGATAAATGTGGAGAACATGTTTCTAGAACATGAACCCATTATAATCTAAATTTTTGAATCAATGTGGAAGTTGTGCCTCTATGGCATTCCCCCATTGATATGCCCCTCTTTTGAGGTGAGGGAAAGTATAAACTAGTATTTATTTTATCTCAAAAGGATAAGATAACCATGTAAACTATGAGTGTACCATGTAACATGCTGGGTGAATATTTTGTCGGCCAGCTAACCGGTGACCAAAATAGTTTCTATCACCACAGATAGGGAGATGGGTCATCTTGGCGTGCAAGTTTACTACATCAACAGGGGACAAATGTCTCCTCTCATCAAGGGGAGGTTCCCTATTAAATATGTGTAGCTATATACAATATATATGAGTAGAAAGTAAGACATGGGGGTAGGATAAACCATTCATATCTCTTCTTTCAGAGATGATGCTAACAAACATAGAAGAAATCCTAGGTGATTGGTGAAAATACTTCTCTTCTTTCAGAAGTAATGTTCAGCCAAGAGCTAGATCCCTTCTTGGATAGTAGAAATCTTGATGAAATGATAGAAGGCACTTCTCTTCTTTCAAAAGTGCTTGTTCTTGCAAACAACAAGAATCTTTCTGGTAAGTAACTGGTAACCAAAGGTGCAGAGTAACCAACAGCCTAAAATGTAGTGTAAAGTATCCACCTCGATTTCCCAAGAGTGAAATACAAAGAATAATGGGGGCACAAAGTCATCCCAAGGTCCTCTACACAGAAACATAAAAGAAAAACACACACTAAAGACAATAATGACATCACAAAGTCTGAAAGTAGTTGGCTTAGGATACCTTCCTTATCTCCTCTGCTAGTCCCACTTGTTAAATCAAATAAATAAGAATGCTCCCAGAAGATAGACATAAGAACAATCTCCTAAAGTAGCACAAGCTATAACAACACAAAGTTTGCAAGTAACTTGCTTTCTCATTCAATCAAAGAAATATGAATTACAATCTGAGCTTAAAGTCTCAGTAATGCCTTTCAATTCGGGCAGAGTTTCACTTCTGGTAAGGGGAAGATCTCCTCTGCATAATGAGAGAAATTACAATATATAGCCACAAGCAAGGCTTGGTGCTCTCTCCCATGGGACAGCCCATGCTACAGTCAAAGTCTTCAATGCGCCTCCAGTTTTGTTTGGAGGGACCATGTTGGGAATAACGCATTACCTCAACTATGGCATGTCCATTCATCTAATGTCTCTTCCTTGGTATGGATTGTCTTATCCTTTCTCTGATGTCTGTGTAACTGTCCAATTCACCATTACTTCATGGAAGAAAAATAGGCTTGTGTCCTTGATTTGGTCTGCTCAAAAGTCTACTTGATCCACTGTTGAAGATATTTTTGGTCCTTTGGTTTCGCTCCTCTCTTCACTACTTAAGTGCTTCTTTACTCTCTGGTTGAACCATTGCTCTAATTGAACTTGCCTCTGGAATCATCCATGTTGCTTCTTTGTCCTTTATAACCCTTCTTGTCTAAGTCTTTGGGGGTTCCTTTTTGTGTCTTTGATGAGTGGCAAGTTATACTATTATGAAAATCATTAAAAACACATGAAAAATGGGATCCATGACACATCTTGCCCAAGCAAATTCAAAAGGGGAACACGGATGCAAACACTTGTCATGCTCCACTGAGTCATAACAAGACATGTGACGTATTCCGTTCTACTTTATAATGGACATATGGCAGCTTTCGGGCTTCTTTCTCTCGGTGGCCTTTATCCTTTATGTCCTTCAGATAGAATGTCTGAAGGAAATCTTCCTTGCCTTTGCATCTTTCCCGCTGGGCTTTTGCTTTGTCTTTCGGGCAAATTCCTTCAAACAATTTGTCTGAAGGATTACGCTTTGTCTTTTGCCTTATTCAATTTTTTGAAGGAGTTTACTTTGTCCACTTTTGCTCACTGCCCTCCACAAGGGCACCTGGCTTGGTTCACAGCCCTCTATAAGGGCACTTGTTCCTTTGGCTTTGGGGCAGCCCCTTGAACCTGTCGATTGAACTGACCGATTGAACCAACTTTGGTTCAACGGTTTAATGGTTCAATCTTGCATTTGAAGCCATCTTTTTATCTAAGTCTTTTGATCTCTTTAAATTGATTGAACCTATTGAACCCATTGAACCAATTTGGTTCAAGGTTCAATGGTTTAATGGTTCATCCCTTTGTTTTTTGCCAAGTCCTTTGATCACTCAAACAAAATGCGTTGAACCAACCGCTCGTTGAACCTATTGAACCATTGAACCCGTTGAACCTTTACTGAAGTACTTAACTCTTGCCAATGACATTGAACCTTTGAACCCATTGAACCCATTGGACCAAAATGATTTAAAGTTCAACAGTTCATTCCTTGCTTAGAAGCTTACCGATGAACATTTTTAGTTGAACCAAGGCGTTGAACCAATCCTGAAAATGACTAAGCATTGGAAACTTGTTCTTTTGATTGAACTCACCTGTAGAAGCCTTTGAAGTTATTGAACCTGCTAACTTCAAGCATGTTGAGTCTATAGAAACATATTTGTAGAGTCCGTAGATTTGAGTCCCTTGAAAGAGTTCGTAGAAATGTGCCTGTGGAGTCCGTAGAAATGTGCCTGTGGAGTCCATAGATTCAAGCCTACAGAGTCCGTAGATTCAAGCCTGTAGAGTCCGTAGATTTCTGAGAAAGCTTTGAAAAATGGAGAACCTAAATGCTCAGAATAATTTTTGAAAGGGGAAGAGAGGATTTTGGCCTGTAGGACCAAAATAGTTCAAATGTTGTCCCAAAAATGAGTGATATTTTTGGGGGACAATAGCTGGTTCTAGTTGGGGAACTTCCTTCAATTGAAAACTTGGAACAGTTGAGGGGAGTAGAAACCAGAATCTCTAGTGCCTTAAAGTGTGCCATTGGGCTATGGAGTCATGCTACCCAAAAAGAAAGGCTCCAAACATGAAAATGAAAAGCACAAAATAGAACTAAAGACTATACAAATATACATTTGTACACATGATCTTATTTGATGCCTCAAGATTTGAAGCACTTCAGATGCTGCCCACTGTGAGATAGTGAAAATGGTGTGCCATCCTGATAAACAAGTAGGAAACCATTTTGTCCCCAGAAACGGTGATGGGCAAATGGAACTCTCCACCAAGAAACCAATTTTTTGTGTCTTCCTCTTGGCTCTTTCTTCTTCTTACCCCATGGCAGGATGTGGTCTTCAAACTGAAAACCATAACTCCTTACTCTCTTGGCGAAGAGTTCCTTTTGCTGACTTCAGAATACAGTAGTATGGTCCACCATCATAACTTGTTATTCTACTAGTTCAGTCCAACACATGCTTTGATTGTCAGCATTAAACTCTTGACAAACCATCAGCTCAACATCTCCTTTGGTGTGAAGGAGTTTGACCTCTTCACCCTGAGCAATTTTCAATTTGAGTAATTGAGATCCACATCCAACTATGGAAGAATTGCTACAATCAGATTCCAGGATCCAAGCATCATCAGAAGCTGATCTTATATCAGATTTATCTTCATGGGAGATGGAAGATCCTTCTTGATTTGTATTGCACCCTACCAATTTTTTTGATGCCTTATTTAAATGAAATCCTGGATTGGCAGCTACAGGAATTTCATCAACTGGGACATGAGTGTCCTCTGTGGTCAAGAAGTAATTACACCTACCTAAAGGCTCAAACAAAATTTGAGCAGTAGGGGCTGACGTTTGGGTAACCACAATCTTTGCCTCAGACAGGTCTGCACTTGGTTCTCCACCAATGTTTAATTGCTCAAGATTGGCTTGCAGGGATTCAAACTCAGTCTTTTGAATTTTGGATTTCTTGACATGATCAATCATGTCAAATGACTGAGATGGACTTGGAAGAGAGGATGGGAGTTCATCATTTTGGTTTTTGGGAGGGGGAGGACTGATTTGTGAAGTTGAAGTAGAAGGTGCAGAGATGTTTGAGGTACTAACCTTCTTGGCAATCACTGGGTCCTTTGACTGGAAAGGCAGAGTGGTTCCCCGCTTAGCAATTGGAATTACAGGTTGAGTTCATTCCTCTATTCTTTCTTTATCAGCTTGCTAGGTTGACTGATTCTCAGACTGGGTGACCACTACGTATGATTCTTCGACTGCTTCACCTTCACTTCTGGGTTCATCCTGGTAATTCAAAAAACCAATGTGGGAGTTGCCAACTAATTCTTCTAGATCCTCCCTAAAGAGATCAGTGCCATTTTCTTGCTTGAACTCAGGTTGGAAATAGGAAACATGTTCTGTTTCTAGATATCCAATTTCTGAGTTGGTTGGAGGTGCTTCAAGGACAAGGTTCCTCTGTGGGGGAGGAAGGCGATTTAGTTGCCCTTGACTTCTGGCACTGTTGCCTTGATATGGCTAATTAGGGAATGTCTTCCTTGGTGTATCTTTATATACAGGAGTAGAAGACATACCTTGTGCCATTTTCATTTTCAAGGCTAGCAATTCATTTGCCAGCTTTTGTACCATTGGGTCAATGGTGGCTGTGGGTGAGTATTCAGAAGATGAAGAGGGTTTACCTCTATTAAGATCTCTCCTTATCTTTCCTACCAAGATAAGGTCATCTTCTAGCTCAGTAGCCAAGTCTTGAGCAGCCTCAAGGTCTATGTGTCTAGCCCGTCTCAATAGAAAACTCACTTTAGGCAGCTATGAGTTGATGAAGAAGCATTTGAGATTCTGAGGTGTCGGCTAGGTGACCATGGGAATCCTATGCCTCAGCTTGTTGAACCTAGTAATAAAATCCCTCATAGGCTCATGAGGTTCCTTCTTCATCTGAGTGAGTTAGGCTAGCAAAACATGCGCATCCTCTGTAGGCTTGAACCTAGCTTCAAACATGGCTTTGAGTGTATCCCAATCAGTCACTGATCCAGCTGGCAGATGGTAAAACCAGTCTGAAGCAGCACCTTGTAGTGTCTCCACAAAAATCCTGACTACCATGTCTCCAAATTCCACCCCTATAACACCACATGTTATGCTGAAGGCTGCAATGTGTTCATCAGGGTGAACTATCCCATCACCAAAGAATTTAGGGAAATTCTTTCTTGAACTACGTGGAAGTTCATGCAGAGGTGGAGTCAAGTTGAGTGGGCCAAAAGAGTTACCCCAAGGGCCTCAAACTACCATGATTTAATTATGTAAAATAGGGATAACAAATCTGGGTGGAGTGGCCAGATTGTGAATCAAAAATGGAAAAGGATTGGCCCTGCTTCAGCTTGAGGCTTCAAACTGCGCACTCTTTCCCAACAGCTCTAGTTTTGTAGACCAGATAATATAACGAAGGTGGAGGAAGATGGTAAGGCTATAATGAATAATGGGTAAGACACGTAACAGAGTCACCAGAGTCTGTATAATGGATAAGGGAAGGAACTGCTTCAATCTAAAACTTGAGGCTTCAAACTACACGTTCATCCCTAGTGGAGTCGCCAAAAACTGTTGCATGAGGTTGGGGAGGAAAAATTAACAATTAGAAAGCACTGGAGCAGTTCATTCTTCCATAATGGAATACATGGATAAGGTTATAATGATAATGGGTAAGACATAGGTGATGTTTTAATCTAAAACTTGAGGTTCCAAATTCCACAAAATTACTATCCCCAGTAGAGTCGCCAAAAACTGTTGGGTGAATATTTTGTCAGCCAGCTAACTAGTGACCAAAATAGTTCCTATCACCACATCATAGGGAGATGGGTCATCTTGGTGTGGAGGTTTCCTACATCAACAGGGAAAAAATCTCTCCTCTCATCAAGGGGAGGTTCCCTATTAAATATGCAGAGCTATATACAATATATATAAGCAGAAAGTAAGACACGGGGGTAGGATAAACCATCCATCTCTCTTCTTTTAGAGATAATGCTAACAAATAGAGGAGAAATCCTGGGTGATTGGTGAAAATACTTCTCTTCTTTTAGAAGTAATGTTCAGCCAAGAGCCAGATCCCTTCTTGGATAGTAGAAATCCTGATAAAATGACAGAAGGCACTTCTCTTCTTTTAAAAGTGCTTGTTCTTGCAAACAACAGGAATATTTTTGGTAAGTAACTGGTAACCAAAGGTGCAGAGTAATTAGTAGCCTAAAATGTAGTGTAAAGTCTCCACCTCAATTTCCCAAGAGTGAAATACAAAGAACAATGGGGGCACAAAGTCATCCCAAGGTCCTTTACATAGAAACATAAAAGAAAAACACACACTGAAGACAACTATGACAACACAAAGTCGAAAGTAGTTGGCTTTAGGACACCTTCCTTATCACCTCCACTAGTCCTGCTTGTTAAATCAAATAAATATGAATGCTTTCAGAAGACAGACATAAGAATAATATCCTAAAGTAGCACAAGCTATAACAACACAAAGTCTACAAGTAACTTGCTTTCTCATTCAATCAAAGAAATATGAATTACAATCCGAGCTCAAAGTCTCAGTAATGCCTTTCAATTCGAGCAGAGTTTTGCTTCTAGTAAGGGGAAGATCTCCTCTACATGATGAGAGAAATTACAATATATAGCCACCAAGCAAGGCTTGGCGCTCTCTCCCATGGGATGGCCCATGCTGCAGTCAAAGTCTTTAATGCGCCTCCAATTTTGTCTAGAGGGACCATGCTGGGAACAACGCATTGCCTCAACTATGGTGTATCCATTCATCTAATGTCTCTTCCTTGGTATGGACTATCTGGTCCTTTCTCTAAAGTATGTGTAGCTGTCCAATTTACCATTACTTTATGGAAAAAAAATAGGCTTGCGTCCTTGATTTGGTGTGCTCGGAAGTCTACTTGATCCACTGTTTCACCTATTAGGAATAACTCTTTTGAATATATTTTTGGTCCTTTGGTTTCACTCCTGTGTTCACTGTTTAAGCACTTCTTTGCTCTCTAGTTGAAACATCACTTTAATTGAACTTGCCTTTGGAATCATCCATGTTGCTTAATTGTCCTTTATAGCCCTTCTTGTCTAAGTCTTTGGGGGGTCCTTTCTGTGTCTTTGATGAGTGTCAAGTTTCATTGTTATGAAACTCATTAGAAACTCACAAAAAATGGGATCCACGACATGTCTTGCCTGAGCAACTTCAAAAGGGGAACACGGATGCAAACACTTGTCATGCTCTGCTTAGTCATAACAGGACACGTGACGTATTCTGCTCTACTTTATAATGGACACGTGGTGGCTTTCAGGCTTCTTTCTCTTGATGGGCTTTATCCTTTATGTCATTCGAATAGAATGTTCAAAGGAATTCCTTCAGATAATTTGTTTGAAGGAAATCTTCCTTGCCTTTGCATCTTTCTTGCCAAGATTTTGCATTGTCTTTCAGGTGAATTCCTTCAGACAATTTGTCTGAAGGATTTCACTTTGTCTTTTGCCTTGTTCACTTTTTCGAAGGAGTTCACTTTGTCCACTTTTGCTCACTTCCCTCTGCAAGGGCACTTGGCTTGGTTCACAACCCTCTGTAAGGGCACTTGTTCGTTTGGTTGGGGCAGCCCCTTGAACCTACCGATTGAATCGACCGATTGAACAACCTTTGGTTTAACGGTTTAATGGTTTAATCTTGCGTTTGAAGCCATCTTTTTGTCTAAGTCTTTTGATCTCTTTGAACTGATTGAACCCATTGAACCTGTTGAACCAATTTGGTTCAAGGTTTAATGGTTCATCCCTTTGTTTTTTGCCAAGTCCTTTGATTGCTCGAACAAAATGTGTTAAACCAACCGCTTGTTGAACCTGTTGAACCATTGAACCCGTTGAACCTTTGCTGAAGTGATTAACTCTTGCCGATGACATTGAACCTTTGAACCCATTAAATCCGTTGGACTAAAATGGTTCAAAGTTCAACAGTTCATTCCTTGCTTGGAAGCTTGCCGATGAACATTTTTAGTTGAACCAAGGCATTGAACCAATCCTGAAAATGACTATGTGTTGAAAAATTGTTCTTTTGATTGAACTCACCTGTAGAAGCCTTTGAACCTATTGAACCTGCTAACTTCAAGCATGTTGAGTCCGTAGAAACATATCTGCAGAGTCCGTAGATTTGAGTCCTTTGAAAGAGTCCGTAGATATGTGCCTATGGAGTCCGTAGATTCAAGCCTACAAAGTTCGTAGATTTTTGAGAAAGCTTTGAAAAATGAAGAACCTGAATGCTCAGAATAATTTTTGAAAGTGGAAGAGAGGATTTTGGTCTCTAGGAGCAAAATAGTTCAAATGTTGTCCCTAAAATGAGTGATATTTTTGGGGGACAACATAACATATAGAGGGAACATGTCTAAGTAGACATATCATTAAAGCACATATAATGTGATCACACCAAGTCATAATATGCATGATGTAGATCATGGCCAAATCTAGATAGTAATAGTACAAGCTCAACAAGTAATCAAGCACACACACAAGAACACTCAAAATTAAATCAAAAGACAATGTCCAAGGAGACCTAAAAAAAGGGGCATGTTCAAATGCCACATAATCAAAGGGACATGACTTAGTCAAAAGTCCACAAATAAAAAAATGACATATTCAAATGTTAAAGAGGAAAATAAAGGCATGTGGGCCACAAAAAATGGAACATATTCAAATGTTCAAACAAACAAGATAATAGTAAGACAAGACACTCAAGGAAGTGCACAAGCAACCAACATAAACATATCATAGTAGTCTATAGATATATGTGTTGATAAAAAATGTTAAGTACATAACATGTCAAGTACACTATAAAAGATATAAACATGGATAAAGGCATGTGTAAGTACATATATGAGCTCAAACATGATAATGCAAAGTGACTGTATAATGATATAACCGGGATGTATTGTGATCATATAGGTGGATGCCCCCAACATCTTGGTGATGTGAGTAGAGGGAAACCCAAGATCTAAAAGTGCATTGATCATGTTATAGACACTCAATTCTCACCACTATCATGTCAAAATTGTAAGTTTGAATGACTTCCCACAATAATGCATAAATTAGACCAAAACCACCAAAATGATTTGATTTATCTACACATGTCATGTGCAATTCCTAATTCATGTCGATACATCCCTAACTGGGGAATTATCCTATATGTAATCATTATTTTCTTCTAATTCATCTCCAATAAAATTTTTCCCTAAAAAATTGACATTTTTGATCAATAGTGCATGACAACTAACAAATTCTAAGAATTGCAAAAACCCTGATCAGAATCACTTAACTAATTAAGACTAATTAAATGCTTAAGTGAAAAATACATATCAAATTTGTTAATATCTAATTTTGGAAAATGAAAATTCAATAAATATTTGGAAAGGTGACATCATTGGTCACAAAGTCAAAAATGCAAGCCATGCTTAATAAAAGTAACAAATATCTGATTTGTGCAAACCATGCATATTAATTTCCTCTTTCTTCCAAAATATTGATTGAAACATTAATTGAAGTTGGTATCCAAAGTTAAATCAATTTTGGACCACACATCTGGATCTTGAGATGGATGGTCCATATCATTTCAACCAAGATATAAATATAAGGGCCTCCATGAACAATTATTAAAGCTTATTTATGCAAAAAATTAATACCAAAATATTGCTAAAATCTTCACCATTTCTTCATCTTATTTGATCAAATCCATTGGTGGACAAGGGGATATGTCATTGGAATGAACACATGTATTGACAAAGACTCCTATATCCATAAACTAAGCACAAGCATTTGCAAAATAGTTACTATATGGAGTCTTCAAGGAAGGGGAATGTATTGTTTATCTTCTTGTATTGATTCCTTTGTCTAGTAATTTTAACTCATCCAAGAGAATAAGCATAGAGTGTTAGTTCTTGAATTCGCTTCAGATTTCATTCTACTAGCATTTTATTAACCCTTTTTGTAATCTTGTTTTACATAATGACATGCCCGATGGGACCATGCATCTTATAAACCCTCCTTTGGACATTTTAAAGTCTTATAATTAAACAATCAAACCATTTTTTTGTGTTGATTTCCTTCTTTTTATTCTAAAAATCCCATATTTGTGTTTTATGCTAATTGGTGAGGTCACCCTAGGTATCAATGAATTGTCACTTTGAAATGGTGTGGTCTCCCTATGGACCAATGAAGTCGCTTACATAATTAGTGAGGTCACCTTGTGTATCGATGATATTGTTTTCTATGAATCTATGTTTTATGTTTGTTTTATAGGAAAACATGAACTCGTGAAGAAAATAACAAAGTTGGATTGCATATCAGTAAGGTCAAAAACATAAGCAATGAGGTCGCTTTTGCATATTTCTTGTGGTTCCCATGAAAACAACAAACTCACTTTGATAATAATGGAATTGATTTTAAAATGATGAAGTAGCTCTGTGTTTCAGTGAACTTGAAAACCAAACAATGAATTTAACACAAGTTAAACTCATGTTTTTTTGTGTTTTTATTGAAAATGGTGAACTTGTCTAGTAATCGGCGAGGTCATCCTGCTAATTCGATGAACTCACTCTATGTTTCAACAAATTTGAAAAGCAAATAATGAAATTGCCATAAGATAAACTCATGTTTTTTTTTGTGTTTTTATTGAAAATAGTGAACTCATCCAGTAATTGATGAGGTCATCCTTCTAATCCACAAAATTGCTAAAATTGCTCTTTTAGTTCACTATAAAATAATGAAGTTGCTTTAGAATTGGCAGTCACTTTACTAAACGATGAAGTCACCCTGTGGTAAATTTCTTGAGAGCTTAAAAGTCTTAAAATCAACTTTATTTGATAATTAAAACACTTGTTTGAAAATATAATCTTATGTTTTCTAGGTTTTACTATTTATTTGAGTTGTTTTTGCTTTTACAACTAACCTACAAAGGCAAACTTCATTAAAATTTGGTGTTTAGTGCTTAAAAGGAACAAATCATTATTGTCTTTGTGCTCTTAAGAGCATTTACTTTCTGTATTTACTTAAGTTGTTTATATTTCATTTCTTGTTTGTAAATCATTGTGTCTAATCTCTCCCCTTACCCCCTTTAGGGAGCTTGGGTGAAAAAATCACATTAGTTTACTTGTTTGTGTGTCTTAACTAAAAATATATTTTTTATCGTATGCTCTTCTCTTGCCCATTTATGGGGTCTTGAGAATCAAAAGTAAAAATATGTATTTCCTTGCATTTTACTTTGAATTTGTTGGGTATATTTCATCTCCTTCCAACCAATGTTTAGGGGTGCATTGACTTAGGAAGTGACATCCTAGCATCATACCAACCCCACTAATCTGATGGGGTATATAAATTAGGGTTATGCCAATGTTATCTTAGTTGATGGTAAAATGATTAACCCATATTTGCAAAAAATACACCATAACATAAATTTCATTCAGGTATTTTATTCACCATATAGGAATATAATATATAGGAAAGTGGTCTCCTTTATACAAGGAGTCAACACTGATTCACATCCCTCATATCTCTCAACCTCTTCCACAATCTCTCAACTTCTCCTTAAGACTCTCTTATATGAGATATCTTATGAGAGTATTATTTACACATTTCATATATTAATATTATGAATAATGTTCATACTAATATTTCCTAATATTCCCTGCCCCTTAATATGAACATGGGGAGAAACACCATCCTCTATCCAAACAACATACACATGTCTGGACCTTCCTATTTGTTACTTCCTTGCACTTTGATTGTGGGAACTAATCAACTAAGAAATGAGAACACTATCAATCAATCATGAGAACCTCCTCCAAGGTGGGAACATGTATCAACCAATAGGGAACATACCAAACATGAAAAGGGAACTATGTCAACCAAATCTGAGAATATCAACCGAACTAATCAAAAAGTAGAGGGAACACACCTACCAACTAATTTTATCAATAATATTTCTTGCTTTAGTATTGAAGGTCTAGATCTCCTGTACTATCACACTTTTAGGGGATTGCATTTAGAAATTACATAAACAAGGATACACTTCTGTTCTTATTTCACACTATAGAAAATAAGCTAAAAATAGAAAGTAAAATGCCACTACTACAATATGGTACCCCGTTATTAGTGGCTAATGAGAGGTACAATTGTCCTCCATCCTCCTTTTTCCTCTAGCCTTTAGTGTGTGATGCTACTTACTCAACTGATTAAGACTTGAAGCTTATGGAGTTTTTTGGGTAGAAATCTCCCCCCCCACACCCCCCCCCCGCCGCCCCCCCCACAAGATTGACACATTTGACATTTGACTTAAGATGTTGCATGCAAGTGATAATACGTCCTTGTACATTTGAACACTTTTGACTTTTGAGATTTTTGATGAATTTTTGATAATGGACCTAAATAATTTACAATAGACCTGACCAATAAAAATGATTTTTACACTATGACTCATTTTTCATTGATGAAAAAATGTTTTATTTTTACTATTGTAATACCTAAAAAGTGACTCTTATAACTATAAACCCTATAGTTTGATATTAACAAAAAAGACTCTATTGACATAAAGCAACATATACCTAAATGAGAATACAATAATACTAGACAAAAACTAAGTAACATAGAAACAAAATTTGTATTGACCAATCTAAATACACTAAAATGACCCAAATGACATAAAAATACTATGTTTTAATCAACTCTATAATCATATGACTAAAAATAAGCTACATATTAATATACTTGATACGAATACTGAATGACAATGATTGTGGCAAATAGTTGACCGAGGTAAGTCTATGTGGTGAGGTGGATGACATTGTATGAGAGTTGATCATGATCTTACAAGTAGACATCAACAAACTTCTCCTAGAGCTAATTCACAAGTCTACAATAATTGGAAATACCTATAAGAATGGAGAATGAATGTAGAGTGACACGTTAAGCTAGAAATGGTTAATGGAAGCATCTATAATATAATTTTTAGGGCTCATTGAATATTCACCCTGACAAATCTACTTGTAATTTAGAATATGCAATATTTTCAATCAAAGATATATTTGTGTTTGAAATTTACACACTACATATATTGTCTAGGTACAAATGAATATGTTCTATACAAAAAAGTATTTTTATGGTACAACAAAATTCAATCTTGGGATTAATCTATCTCCACACACAAGATGACTGATGAGACACTTGGTTAAATGGCTTGATGTCATTTGGAGGAAACCTGATGCCACTAAAATTTGATGTTTTCATCTTTGTGCAAGTGTAATGCCTCGAATGTAAAATGCATTGACTTGATGCCAATCTGCAAGGTGGAATTAGCTAATGTTAGGATTAATCTCTACATGGTATGCTAGGATAGAAAATACTTCTATGGGTGATTGGGCATTGATAAATAATGTGTAGATAGATTGATGCCTCACTTAGATCTTATTATCATAGTATGATTTCACCTTTCTCAAATAAAAAAATAATTTTTCATAGGGGATTTCCTTGAGATACCTGCTCTGATACCAGATAAAATGATTAACCCATATTTACAAAAAATACACCATAACATATATTTCATTCAGATGTTTTATTCACTATATAGAAGTACAATATATAAGAGAGTGGTTTCATTTATACAAGGAGTCAACATTGATCCACATCCCTCATTTCTCTCAACTTCTCCTTAGACTCTCTTCTACGAGATATCATATGAGAGTATATTTACACATCACATATATTAATATTATGAACAATGTTCATACTAATATTTCCTAATAGATGGTTCCTCATAACCTAGTTGTATTGGTAACACTTCATTGAGACCCCAACAATTGAAGTTGTTGTGAAGGGACTAGACCTTCTAGTGAATGGACTGAATCCAATTGACAAATTATTATAAATCACCCACATACGACAAGGTATATCAGGACCATTTAGTTTACCATCAAAAACTTGAGATAGAAATCCACATTTACCACGAATATCTTACGGATATAGGGGTGCAAAGGTTAATATCCTCCGAAGATTATTGAACTTTTGAGAAAGGGGGGATTAAAAACCCTACTAATAATGTAATAATTTACTTTAATGAAAGTTAAATTTTATCCTCTCAAAAGCAAGCATATCAAAAGGATTCTATAACTATCTCATAACTCATGTTAGTTTCCACGTGATTACTTAGGGTGATTTTGTTAAAACATGTGTTGTATTCACAACATCATTTAAAAATAAAAACATCAAGTTCTCAAACCAAATATGTTCAAACACATTGTCACCTATTTACACATTAAGGTATTATGCTACCCATTTCTATTCTAAATTTGGACTTAGGTTTTCTTGTGTTAACCTATACCCTAAGTTCCAAAGAACCATTTGAACTCCTTTCATTTCTATTTGATACCATTATGTTGTCCACATTTTTGCACCAACCTTGGTCACTTTCATAGTATTTCACATACCACTTGAAACAATAGCCTTTGTCTCATTTGGTAAGGTTACACTACCCATTTTTTTTCTAATTTATATTTACATTTTTTGTGTCAAACCAATTCCAAAATTCCAAGCCATTTGACTTTATTTTGGTCTCATTCTGAATTATAACTAAAGACCATCCAAGGTTAAGTCATTTTTCGAGTAATTCCAAATTATAAAAAACCAAGACCAATTATCCTTATTATAGGTTTCACTTTAGATGTTGATTTTCTTAAGCCAAACTATTTTTGAAGACCAAGAGTAGTCACTCTTATTATAGACTTACACTTCTTGGGTCAAGCTCTTTTCAGATTAGTCTAAAGACCAATCTGAACCAAGATCACATTTATAAATGCTTTTCAAAACCATATCAATCATGTCTAGATACGTTCATAGTGGGGTATCTTACTACCCTAATTTATAATAGTAATTTTTTTATGATCCCTTGGGACACCTTAGAAATTAAGAATATGTTAAGGATGGAGAAGAACACCCAGATGTGTTTGAAGATAGCCCTCCCAACATGGGATCAAGTCAAGGTCAATTCAATAATCAACTCATACAAGATCAAGATGAAGTTCTCCTAAGGCTAACAGAATCATGAGCTAAAGTCCCACCCAATTTTCTAATAGAACACTTACACACCCTTGTTCGAATAGAAGAGAAATTGTAAGAGCAACCTCATACTCAAAATCCAAAATTGTCCATCACTTCATCTAGCAAAGGGAAAGGTCCATTGGTTGATCCTTCCCAAACTGGTCATATTATAACATCCACTATACAAAAAATTAGTCAACACTATGTAAATCATCTTGTCTCTAACTTAACGGCTTCTATGGTTACAACTTCATTCAACAACATCACATATATAGAACAAAATCAGTCATAAGTTAATCTTACATTTGATGTAGATCTTTTGGATCCTCTTAAACAAACCACACAAATGAATGCTTCATAGCAAGTTATGCTTGATACACAACATACATTTTTTCACCATTAAGAGATCTTTTATAATGGAATACAAGTACTCAATAATTCACAACAAGTTCTATACCATTCACAATAAGCTGTAAATAATCCACCACCATAACAAGTGGTAGATAATTCAAAAAACACATTACCGAACTCTTCCAATTCAAAATAATGACAACAAGTTCCTCTTACAAACCAAAAATGATAATGAGTTCCTCTTATAAACTAGCAATAATAATGACTTATTCTAAATCAACAAGAAATTCCAAAAAAATAACAACGTATGTTATCAAACCAATAGTAGATCTCCTACCATTCACAATAATGGATTCCTATAGAACAACACCTTTCTTGTTCTAATTCCAATCCAAACCAACCATATGTCCCACATCAAACATAGATTTTAAGATATAAGATGCATATTCCAAATAGAACTGCACAAGGGGGAACTATTTTTACTGATGCTAATGCTAACCAAGGCCAATAATTCACTAATAACCAACAAAATACATTCATATCATCACAAACTAATCCCAATGTTCAAGAATGGAATGATAAAGGGGGTAGTTTCACAACTTCAAATAGGTACTCAAACACCCAAAAGTACAAGTTTGATGATATATGCCCTTATCCATTTGATGTCAAATTTCTTCATTTACTTTGGAATGCCAAAATTTTACAAGTATAAGGGGAAAGGAGATCTAAGATAACATCTACAAGCATTATTCATGGCATGCTAAGAGGTAGCTTATAATAGTGTCTATTTTTTATACCTATTTCCACATAGCTTGGGTGGACAAGTGCTATAATGGCTTCTCAAATTACCTAAGGGATTGGTTACTACTTCGAATGTCCTATCAAACAAATTTGTCAACCATTTATCTTACAACATAGAACATGAATTAATAGTTGTATATTTGTGCAATTCCAAGAAGCGAGGAGGAAAGAGATTCTCAACATACAAAGGTAGAGAGCTTTGGCTAGCCATTTATCGCATAACTTATTTGATATATAATTGGTTGATATATTTGTACAAAATATAATTGTCAAGCTCACTCATAATCTCAAACTCAATTATGCCAACACATTCAAATAATCATTGATAAAGGGGTGTAGATAGAAAAAATACTTATCGGTAAAGGTATCATAAAGATATACATTCAGACCCAAACACTAGTCTAAAACCAAATGCCAAATCAATTACCAATTCATACCACCACAACTAAAAATCCAAAGGCCTTTGTTAAAAATAAAAACATGGTCAATAATGGGATTATAGGGGATGTTATGATCCTGGTGGGCAGATTCACTAGCAGTGTAGGCTTTTGGTGTAGCAGTTCGTTACATTTGGTATCAGAGCAACCACCCGTGTTCGAGTCACAGAGCGGGTGAGTTACGCTAGCATTGCAGTGTTCATTTGGGGCTCATACACGTAGTGGATCTCGTGTACGTGTGCAAAGCCATCCCAGAGTCTGGGCTTTGAAAGCATGGTGGGATGTTATGATCCTGGTGGGAAGATTCACTAACAGTCTAGGATTTTGGTGTAGCGGTTTGTTATAGGGGAAAGACATGTAATAATAGTACAACCACATCCTATTTAAAATACACCACCTAAACCTTAACTTACATTACAAAGATCTCCCCCACAATGAGGATACTACAAAGATGGAGTTTTCAACGACCTCGAGGAGCCCATTGAAGCTGTATTCTAAAAGTTAGTAATAGCCAATATGAATGTGTGGTCTAATTTAAAACCCTTTCCAAAGGGTCAGCCTAAGCCAACATGGTATCATGATAATGAGTCTTACAACTACCATTGCATGATCAATCATTCAATATATAGGTTTGTACATTTGAGACACCTAATTGAAAATATACTTGAGAATGGGGAAATTGAATTAGAAAAATGAGCACCCAACACCAATCAAGAGACAAGAATCTATAAGAACCTCTTTCCCAAGCATAACAATAAAAAATAACCCACCAATCAAAACTAGGGATAGGGCCAACATCAACAACAAGGATAAGACCAAAACCAAAACTAGAATCACCCTAATCAGGATCGTGATACCCAAACCAACCAATTGGCTATATAAGTGTTCCTTACAATTATATAAATATCATGGGACATATTGCTAGCAATGATGTCATCATTATTAAACTCGCTCTTCATAGGCTAACTAACACTCATCATAGTGTTAGCCCTTTTATTTTTTGACCACCACCTTTGACCATTAAAACACGTGCCAGAGCAATACAATTGCATCTTGACCATTATGAATTATCATTCCTGTATCTCCACCAAATTCCTCTAATTCTCATGGTTCTTTCTTGATTCAAAATTGTGTAATCGCAACTAGATGACCAAGATTTATTCTCCAAGGCCCTTTGCCTGCTTCTAATACCAATACCAGTCCCAAACTTGTGAAAGACATTATGCCACCAAAAGCCAAGCCAACTCATCCTTCTAAAAAAAAGCCATATAATATTAGTGAACAACTAAGTAAAACATATGGACATATATCCATATTGGACCTCTTACATACATATAAAGTTTGCATAACCATATTAAATGAATTTATCTAAAAATCCAAGGTGTCCAATGACATCGAGCCATCCCACTTATAAGTAATGGTAGGTCATTTGTCCCTAGGTCAATAATAACATTTTACCAAAGTGACATGTCATCCCTTGGTTCCCTTCACAACAATCCCTTGCACATAGAGGTCATCATTTATTTCCATAAAGTCAAGTGGGTTCTTATAGGCAATGGTTCAAGATTAAACATAACATCATTGAAACTAATGAGAACTCTAGGTTACATAACAATTGATATGAAGACAAATACCATTACAATTAAGGCCTATGATAATACAAATAGAGAATCTGTAGGTACAATTTATTTACAGGTCATTGTTAGGATTATCACTCATGATATACTATGCCATGTCATTAACATTGAACTACCTTATAATTTGCTTCTTGGTTATCCTTGGATCCATAAAGTATGAGCAATACCTTCTACCTTGCATCAATACATCAAGTTCCCTCATTCAAGATTGGAGGTTACTATCCATGGTGATCTTGAACTGTATCAATATTGCAAAAATCTAGAGGTCGAGTATGAGAATTATAAATATTATCCAAGCAATAAGTTTGTAGATAAGAAGAAGAAAGCAAAAGTTCTCGAATCTCTAAAGTCCAATTACATTGACCCTAGTGACCTATCCTCCACTTCTTCCAATCCACTTTATTATAATATTTCCAATTATTTTACCTTTGAGGATGAGGTACTACCATATTGGTAAGCTACCCAAATCCCCTATATCCTATGTAAGGTCCAAACTTATCCTTGGCAAGCCCAACATGATTTGGTAAAAGAAATGTAAATCTGCTCTACATGAGCCCCTCATATTTGTACTAAATACCTCACTCAATCAAGATCGGGCCACTAGTGTTGAGGGAGGTTGGTTGTATGGTGAGGGTTTTTCTAATGACTTTCAAAGTGTTAAATACCCCATACCAAATATAATCATGGACCATATATACTATAAGGGAAAAGGATTGGGTGGAAAATCCCAAGGTATTCTTGAGCCAGTACCCGTAGCAACACATATAAGAAGTTGAGGCCTTCAATTTACACCGCTTGGGGGTGACCCCATCGATTTTGAGAGATATTGCTTCATCAAATAATAAAGAGAATCTTGGAAGCAACACATCTTCCCATTATAATGCCTATGATGGATTTGTAAACACAACCTATTTAATACCAATGTTGTTCTTACCATTACACCCTATTATCCTCTTTCCCTTCATCATCATAGTCTAATCGATTAAGACGTACAAGAGTTAATTTTACCATTAGATGAGTTTCAAAATGAATAATTTATTGCCAAATTCATGGGTCTTAGAGATGAGTTGTCAGTTGGTGATCACAAATAAGGATTTGACTTCCTCTTAGATCCTACTACTTACTTTGGAGAGGAATCAAACTTCCTTGGTCATGAATAAATTGAAACATTAAGATCTTCAGGTGAAAACCTTTATGAAACACCTTTAGATCAGGGAAAAATAAAAAATAATGAAAAGTCCATAGGTGAAAACATATTTCAGGCACCCTTAGATGGGTAAGTTTACTCATCTCCTAAGGAATCCTAGAGTTTTCTTAGTCCAAGCATGACCATTAGTTCTAGTATTAGTTCATAAGAGCTTCGAATCTTTGCACAATTGGTTCAGGATTTTCCATCACAATTTATCAATTGGCCATTACAAAAAATGGTAGATTCATATTTTTTTATACATGTGGGCCCTGTAGCTCCCAAAGTGATGATGAAGATCAATTCCCTTTGCTTTCAACTATTCTAGAGGATGGATCTACACTTCTTATCAAGGATACCATAGAAGTAAATATTGGTACCTATAATGACCCAAAGATAGTTTTCTTAGGTGCATCCTTCATTGTTGAGGAGTGTGATTTCATCATTAATATCTTGAAGGAGTTCATCAATATATTTTCATGGTCTTATTTTGACATACTGGGTCTAGACCCCTCTTTAGTGGTGCATCAACTTGTGGTGCATCCAGATGCAAAGCCAATCAATACAAAGCTACAAAAAATGCATCCGCATATAGTTGTACTTGTCAAAAAAGCTACAAAAAATGCTTCTGCATATAGTTGTACTTGTCAAAAAGAGCTAGAAAAGATATTGGGAGTTGGCTTCATCAGACCGCTAGATTATTCTAATTAGCTATCAAACATTGTGCCATTCAATAAAAAACCATAGGTAATTCACATATGTATTGAATTTATAGACATCAACAAAGCATGCCTTAAATATGACTTCCCTTTGACAAATATTGACATGATCATAGATTCAACAACATGATAAGAAATGTTATCCCTCATGGATGACTTATTAGGATACAGTTAAATTAAAATTGCACCTAAATACCAACATAAAAAAACATTCACCACTATGTGGGAGACATTTTGTTATCAAGTCATGCCATTTGATTTAAAAAATTCTAGTGTAACCTATCAGCATGCCATGAATATCAAATTACATGATATGATACATGGCATTATTGAAGACTACATCAATGATATTGTGGCCTAATCTAAAACACGAGCAGGACATCTTGGTGTTATACAAATATTTTTTGAGAGATTTCACGAATATAAGGTACACCTTAATTCTAAGAAGTGCACATTTGATGTCACTTTCAAAAAATTACAAGAGTTTATTATTTCACATAGGGGAATCAAATTTATCATGTTAAAGTAAAATCCATTGTGGAGATGCCTCCACCATCAAATATGAAACAAATTCACACCCTGCAAGGTAATATTTAATCTATTCGGTGGTTCATTTATCAAAAGACCTGATAAGTTCCATATTTTCACTCACCTTTTGAAGAAAGGTATTACGTTTTAGTGGGATACAATTTGTCATCAAGCCTTCAAAGAATTAAATACCTACTTAGATAATACACCAGTTCTAATTCCACCTACACCAAGCCAACCTTTACTTCTTTACTTATCAATGATAGAACATGCACTAGGGGCACTCTTGGCCAACATGATAATCAGGGTAAGGAGCATGTAGTCTACTATCTAAGTTAGACACTTTTTACTTATGAGAACAACTAATCACCAATTGAGAATGATAATTTAGCTATGGTGTTTGCTTCCCAAAAGATACGTCACTACATGTTGAACAACAAAACTATTATTATTTCCAAGGTTGATCCACTCAAATACCTATTTTCTAAGGCAACTCTAACAGGTCACATGGCCAAGTGGGTAATGATGTTGAGTGAATTTGAGATTAAATATTAGTACAAAAGGATATCAAGGTAAAAGTTCTTGCAAACTAACTTGCTGACGCTCCTCTATTGGATATGCAACCACTCAACTTTAATTTCCTAGATGATTCAATTCTGACTCTAGAAGCAATAACTACTAAGTCTAAATAGTGGTCATTATATTTTGATGGCTCATACACATCTCACAGATCTAGGGCTGGTATCTTGTTCATTTCACCATAAGGGGGTATCATTCCCAAGGCATTTCATATTGGTTTCCGTTATACTAATAACATGGTTGAGTATAAAACAATCGTTATATGACTCCGTCTCTTTGTATAGTGGAACATTCAACAATTACTGGTATATGGGGATTCCTAGTTAATCATTAACCAAGCTAAAAACTAGTACCAAACAAAGGATAAAAATATTTTACATTAAAAGAATATGATAAACAAGCTCAAGTCACATTTGGAAGCTCTTTAGTTTGAGAGAATACCAAGGGTTGATAACTTATTAGTCAATGTAATGGAAATTATTGGATCCATGCTAGTAGTGCCTGATGGTGTTAAATATTATCAATTTCTCATCAATAACCTTCTCTAACCAGCTTAAAAATAAATGAATTCATAAATGGTATGAAATATTGACGGTCTTGATATCCCTGGGTACCAAGACATTTATAAGTACCTTCATAACCACATTCTTCATCCAAACCTATCATGAAACCAACATAAATCCTTCATCCATAAAACCAACTGATATACATTAATCATAAATATGCTCTATTTTAGGGGATATGATGAAATGATACTTCATTGTCTATCTTTAGGAGAATCCTAATTAGCATTGAAAGACATACATGAAGGAACTTGTGGGGCCCATACTAGTAGTTTGGTCCTTGCTTGCCACTTCAGCTGATCACTACACCATGGTTGTTTTCTACTTGGGGACTCAATATTATAATGAAAGTAAACCCAACTTGCTCAGATGGCCAAACACATATCCCGACTATCAGGGACTATTTTACCAAATGGATAGAAGCCATTCCCCTCAAGTATATAACTAATAAACAAATTGCCAAGTTTATTCATTGCCATATCATCTAATGCTATGGAATTCCCTCCACCATTATCATTGATAATGGTGGTCCATTAAATAATAAATATGTCAAGGCCCTTTGTTCCAAATTCCAAATCAAACATAATAAATCCATGACATTCTACCCTCAAGTTAATGAGTAACCTGAGGCATCCAACAAGACCATTGCCAAAATCCTAAAAAATATTGTCAATGATGTTGGTCATGATTGACATATGTAATTATTTATAGCCTTATTGGCTTACCATACTAGTACCTGCACACCTATAGGTGCTACTCCCTATTCCCTATTTTTTGGTTCCGAGGCCATCATTCCTATTGAGATCAAGTTGCCCTCTCTATGCATTTATATACACAATATCATTGATGATGAAGATTATAAAGTGGCTAGATTACAAGAGATGGAGCTCTTATATGAGAAATGGAAATCTACATTAGATAATTTGAGAACATACCAAAATCAGATTATTGTAGTTATAATAAGTGTATTCTCCCTCAAGAATCTGAAATCGGTGACTTGGTCCTGTTGGTTGAATATTTTGTCTATCAGCGTATTGGTAAACAAAATAGGTCTTATCAGCCAAAGCAAGAAGATTAGTCATCCTAATGTGTAAGTTTATCACATCAGAAGGAGACTTCTCTCTCCTCTCATCAAGGGGAGGTTCCCTGTGGATATGCTATGTATACGTAGAAACATAAAATCATACTCAAGGATAGGACCAAACATCCATCTTTCTTTCTTCAGAGATGATGTATACAAAACAAAGGAAAAAATCAAGGGAATGACAGGTAGCTCTCCTCTTTTTTCAAGAAAAACTATTCAGCCAGCCACAAGAATACTCCTGGAAATTAAAGCAGAACGTAACTGGGAGTATAGTAATCAACAAATCAAAATAGAACACAAAGTCTCTATCTAAAATGCTCAAGAGTAATATATGAAGGGCAATGAAAGCTCAAAGTCTTTTCAAAGTCCTTTACACAACAATGAAAAAGCAAACACACTGAAGGCAGCTATGGGGGCACAAAGTCTCTCCACAATTGATTCTTCAGGACACCTTCTTGACTAATTTACTAATCCTACTTATTAAATTAATGAATTAGAAAAGATATCACAGCACAAAGTCTGAAAAAGTCCCTTATTTTCATTAACAGAATATGATCAACAGACTGAGCACAAAGTCTCAATGATGCCTCTCAATTTCGGCAGAGTTTCGTTCAGATTGTCAAAAAGAAAATCCTTTTACAATGAAAGAAAGTCCCTTATATAGCCACTTCAAGAAGGACTCGGGAACAGTAATACATCATGATGCATTGGGAAATGTTAGGAAGATAAGCTGGAACTTTAGGGCATTTTACCCATTTGATCTTCTCAATGTAGATAAATAAGTCATGCAATTGAAAGATTACAACTTTCAATGTCCACCTGGCAGTCTGATCTTGTCTTCGTCGTTCCTCCTTTCCAGATTAATTGAATCAGGCCTTGGATTCATCCATTGTTCTACATTTCCTCACTTTTAGCTAGTTTTTGTCTTGAATTTTGAAAATGCATTCGTGTCTATAAATCAAAGAATCAATGGCTATTTCACTGTCTTTAAAATTGACATTTACATGCCTGTCAATATGCTTCCAACAGTTAGTCAGCTATGCTGAATTTGACGTCTTTGTGGGCGTCATCTCTTGGTCTTCTTTTGGCTTTCGGCTTTTGGCTTTCTTCTTAGCACTTTTTTGGATTGGACATACCTTTTCGGATATTGAGAAATGATCCTTGTTGAGTCGAAAAAGCCCTTTACTTTGGCCGCTGAGAATCCCCCGCAAGGGCACCTGCCCTTCGGGGTCCTTCGGCAACCCTTTGCTTTAGCAATCCCCGCAGACAAATATGTCCCCAGGCTTTTATTCCCCCTAGATGTTTCCCTAAGGATTATTCTTGGGTGTTTGATTTGAAAGCTCCCTGCGGGTAATTCCACGGATATTTGTCCCATGGAAAATTCCCGTGGACAAAAAGTTTGGGGAAAATTCTCGCGGACAAAAAGTATGTGGAAATTTGGTCCGCCAAGTATTTTGAACAAGTCTTTGGATTTATTTTGAAAATAACCCTTCCAAAGGGTGTTTTGGTCGATTAAGTGTCCTCTGCAAGGACACTTGTCCTTCAAAAAAGCTCCTTTCAGCATTGAACCACCCCTTTGAACTTGGCCGATGAACCATTAGTTGAAACGGTTCAAAGGTTCAATGAAGCGCGACAAGCCCTTTTGAACCAAAAAACAATGAATCGTTGGATGAACTTTGATGTTGAACCAATAATTTGAACCAAGGATTTAAACCAAAATGGTTCAAGCCAATGGTTCAAGTCGATGGTTCAACGAATAAAATAAGCCGATAAACTAAGCATTGAACCAAACATAATGTACTTGCCTTTGAACCAACAGGAATTTTGATGTTGAACCAAAAGATTGAACTGATCTATTGAATTGGTTTAATGGTTCAATGAAGTGCATCGAGCCCTTTTTAACCAAAACCTGATGAACCATCCAATCAGCCAAATGGTTGAACCAAGTGAATGAACCTGCCGTTGAACCTTTCTGTTGAACCTAGACGTTGAACCAAGTTTTGGTTCAATGGTTCAAACAAGGCTTTAAACCGACTGAAAAACCAAATAATTGAACCAAAAGACGCTAAAACAAAGGGAATGAACCATCTGAATGAAATAAAGCATTGAACTGCTTGGTTGAATCGAGCCATTGCATTGTTCCTTTGGTTGAACCTGCCATTGAACCTTGAACCCGTTGAACCTTTAAACCAAAATGGTTCAATGATTCAATGGTTTAAGCCACCTTGATTTGGCCAAATGTTTGGAAGCTGATGAACCAATTGAAGCGATTGAACTTTGAACCTTGATGAAGCGCTTAACTCTTGACAAAGACATTAAACTTGTTAAACCTTAAACCTGTTGAACCTTTGAACCAAAGTGGTTCAATGGTTCAATGGTTCAGGTCTCCTTTTGTACTCAGATGCTCGCTGATGAAGATTTTCAATTGAACCAAAGCTTTAAACCAATTCTAGAAAATGACCAAGCATTGAAAACCAATTCCTTTGACTAAAAATGCCTGTAGAAGCCTTTGAACCTGTATAAATGAATCTGCCTGTAGAATTTGAAGATACAAAGTCTGTAGAAATCAACATGTAAAATCTATTGAACTTGACTTGCAAAGTCTGTAGATTTTCTGAGAAGCTTGGAAAATGAGGAATCTGAATGTCTAAGACAAATTTTTGAAAATGGAAGATACAATTTTGGTCTGTAGGACCAAAATAGTTCAAATGTTGTCCCAAAAATGACAGTTATTTTTGGGGGACAACAATTGGCTCCAGTTGGGGAACTTCTGTCAATTGCAAAATGAATTGAAAGGAGTAGAATCCAGAATCTCTAGTGTCTTCAAGTGTACCATTGGGATTTGAATTCATGCTACCCAAAAATAAAAGGCATCAAAAATGAAAACAAACAAAACAAAATAGAAATTAAACTATACAAATATACATATATATAGAGGCAATGATCTGATACTTCAAGAATTGAAGTGTTTCATATGCTGCCCATTATGGGGCAGAGAAAAGAGCATGCCATCTTGGTATTTCAACAAAAAGCTATTTTCACCCATGTGCTGATGAATTATGAATGGGCCTCTCCAAAGGGAGTCAAACTTTCCATGCATCCCCTTTGGCTCTCTTCTTTTGTCCCACAACAGAACTTTATCCCTAATCTGGGAATCACGATTTTTGGCCTTCTGATTAAAAAGTTTCTTTACCAAAATTTGATGAACAACAATTATATCCACCACCATGGTTCTTTGTTCTTCCAGCTAAGTCAGGCACATGATTCTTTTGTCAAGAGAACTTTCATATGTCTGATCTTCAATGGCCTTCACCAATTTCAATGCTGGTAACTCTAAGGTGATTGGTATCTCAACGTTAATCCCGTAGAGAAGTTGAAAAGGAGACATACCAATTGCCCTTTTTGGCATGATCTTGTTAGCCCACAAAGCATCAACCAATGCTTTATGCCACATCCTTTGATTATCATCTGCAAGCTTCTTGATAATAGTTAACAAATTTTTATTGCTGGACTCAGCTTGTCCATTTCCTTGCAGAAAATAATCAGAAGAATGAGAAAACGTAATTCCATAATAAAAATAGAATTGCGTAATTTCTTGAGAGGTGAAACAAGCTACATTATCAGTAACAATTTTGAGTGGGACTCCAAATCTAGAAATGATATTCTCTTTCAGGAAGTTGCATACAACTTCTGAAGTAGCATACAACTTCTGAAGTAGCATGCTTTGTCGGGATTGCTTCTACCCACTTAGTGAAATAATCAGTCACTGTAAGGACATAATCATGTCCAACACTTGAAGATGGATTTATTGTCCCAATAAAATTGAGTTCCCACTGCTGGAAAGGTTCCTCTATGATTACTGGCTTGAGAGGCAGAGCAACCAACTTGGGTTTTCCAATAAATTGCTAGCAAAGTTCACATTTCCTTACCCACTTATGTGCATCTTGGAAAAGAGTCAGCCAATAATACCTTGCTCACATAATTTTGTGAGCAGTTACAGGGGCAAAAAAATGTCCTCCACAAGCTAGATTGTGGAAAGATTTCAAGAGCTGAGTTTGCTGTTCTTTATCTACACAGTGAAGGAAAACTCCATCTATGCTTCTTTTGTACAGGGCATTGTCCCAAAGGAAAAAATTGGCAGCTTTCAATTTGATAGTTCTCCGCTCTTTATAAGACAAATGAGCAGGACATTCTCCATAAGTCAAAAAATAGGCAATATCTGAATACCATTCATTGGTAGTAGAAACAAAAAGGACTGTTGGCATATTGTCTACTTCAACTTCTTCACGCTGTGTATCTTCTGGCTTATTGTCAACCATTAATTGACAAAGGCCTTTACCTCTGACCAGCTTTGTTGGCTTGATATCCAGATCAAATCTTGGATCTTTGCAATCCAATTATCTCTCTTTGTGACAAACTCCTACTGAGTTAATATAGACTTGATTGTACTATCAGAAACTAAGGCAGTAATATGTGAATTCAAAATATAGAAGCGAAAGTGTTTGACTATTTTTACCAAGGCATAGGTGTGCTTCTCTATATTCGAATACTTCATTTCATGGGTTTTAAGAGGACAACTCATGAAAGAGATGGGGGATTCCATACCTTCTTTGTCTTGTTGGACAAGAATCACTGAAAGAGTATGCTCAGATGCATAGCTGTATATAATGAAATCTCTGTGGTAATCTGGGCAGACCAAGGTAGGGGCGTGAGCAATAGCGACCTTGATATCTTGAAATGCTGCTTCGCCTTCTTTGGTCTAGATGAAGGTAGTCTTTCCTTTCATCATGTTTGTAATGTGTCTTGTCTTCTCAGCAAATTTGGGGATGAATCTCTGTAATAAATTCACTTTTCTGAAGAAAGAGTGAACAACATTCTTACTTGCAGGCAAATTCAGCTCTTGAATAGACTTGACTCGGTCTAAGTCAATCTTTATGCCTTCTTTAGACACAATGTGTCCAAAGAGTTTCCCTTAGGTCACTCCAAAAATAGACTTTTTAGGATTAAAAAAAATACTATTCTGCCGGCAGCGCTCCAACACTTGCTATAAGTGATAGTAAAATCATCAAGATATACTACTATGAATTTTCCAATCTCATCTTTGAAAGCCATGTCCATAGCTCTCTAAAAAGTAGCACCAGCATTTATTAATCCAAAAGGCATTCTTTTATATGCAAATGTACCCCAAGGCATGGTGAATGCAGTCTTGTGTTGGTCAGCTTCATCAACTTTAACTTGGTTATAACCCGAGAAACCATCTAGCATTGATAACATTTCTGATCCTGTTACTATTTGAAGCACTTGGTTCATGATTGGCAAAAGGTAATTGTCTTTCAGAGATGACTGATTCAAATTCTAGAAATCTACACAAATATAGATTTTGCCTTTTTTCTTCCTTACATGATCTATGTTTGCAATCCATGTAGAATGATGGATTGGAAAAATAATTCTAGCATTTAACATTTTCTGAATCTCAGACATAATTGTACCTAAATTTTTTGGATTGTATTGTCTGGATTTCTGCTTGTAAGGCATTGAATTAGCCTTGAGAGGAATATGATGGTGGATTTTATTAGGTCTGAGAGACTTCAAATCTTCGTATGAATATGCCAAGACATCAATGTATTCACATAGCAAAGAAGTGAATTTGAATTTTTCTTTAGGTGTACAACACTTACCAATGTTGACCATTTTTGGATTTTCTTTGTTGGTCAGATTCACTTGGTCAAATCCCTGAGAGAAATTTGAATCTGTCTGCTATAGCTTGATGAATCTATCATGCTTGTTGAACAGCTTCTCAAGAGAAACCAGGCCGTTAGGAATTTTAATTCCTTTCAACTATAGAAACTCTTCATTTACATCTGAACTGGATTTAAAAATTAATTCAGATTTTTGAGATTCACTGCCTTCAAAATACAACTGTTCAAAATTGTCTTTTTGTTCCAAGAAGGCAACAATTTGATTATCATCATTGAAAATTTGCCAATGATCAACATTGTCAGGAACACTCGGCCTATAGATCAGCTCAATGGTATATTTGGCTTCTTTAAAATCAGAATGAGGAACTAAAAGAGTAAAACAACAAGTGCATCAGCTCTAACATTGGATTCTCTTGGAATGGAAGAAATGTTGAAAGCATCAAAGATTTCAATTTGGTCCCAAACAATACAACTGTTCAAAATTGTCTTTTTGTTCCAAGAAGGCAACGATTTGATTATCATCATTGAAAATTTGCCAATGATCAACATTGTCAGGAACACTCGGCCTATAGATCAGCTCAATGGTATATTTGGCTTCTTTAAAATCAGAATGAGGAACTTAAAGAGTAAAACAACAAGTGCATCAGCTCTAACATTGGATTCTCTTGGAATGGAAGAAATGTTGAAAGCATCAAAGCTTTCAATTTGGTCTCAAACAATATTACAGTAATGGTGTAGCCTCTTATTCTTGGTTTGATATGAATTTCTCACTTGACAGACCACTAATTTGGTGTCCCCTTTAGCATGAAGAAACTTGACATCTCTTTCTTGAACAACCTTCATGCCCAGCAACAATGATTCATATTCAGCTGTATTATTTGTGTTATTGAATTGTAACTTATAGGATGAAGGGAACAAATCTCCTTGAGGAGATATCAAGACAATTGCGGCTCTAAAACCAATAGAGGAACAACTACCATCAAATTCTAGAGTCTAAATCTCATCATACACTATCTTTATTTCAGACTTTCCCTCATCAGAGATGGAGGGTCTTTTTTCAAGATCTATATATAAAAAGTAATTACCTATACCTGCGGATTCAAAAAGGATTTGAGCTTCAGGAGCTGATGACTTGGTAACTACATACTTTGCTTCCTTTTCAAGAAGTAATCTTTTCATCACGCCTTGGACAGGGATCCTTGCCTCAGATAGATCCATGTTCAGTTCTCCTCCCACGTCCTTACAAAAATTTTGTCCAAGCAAAATGTCATAAGATGTTGGGACATCAGCCACTAATACAGTCATTTTAATCCTCTTGTCTGGAAAGGCTGCGAATGCAAATTAAGCATCTTTGATCTGTCCCAACAATGGCACTTGCTTGTTCTCCATGGAGAAACATCTCCCAAACATTTTGGTCAATGTGAGACCAAGAGACTCAGTGACTTTCATAGGCATAACATTGTCAGATGCACTTGAGTCTATTATACAATTACTTAGCGTGTGGCCATTGATTAACAGGGAAACATAGAAGGGTTCTATTTTTCCAGAAGCAGCTAGAGGATTAATGATCAGATTATTTGGAATAGGCGTATTCATTGAAGAATCAAAAGTTACTTTTTTGGCTTTTTGTCCTACAGGGATGGTCTAATTTTTAACATATTGGACCAGCTTGTTCAATTGATCCGGATTGGATTGCAAGTATTTAAATTCATACATCTGTATTTTTGTCTTTTTGACATGATAAATTATGTCAAATGGCTGAATCGAGCAAGGTACAGAGAAAGGTACTTAAGCTTTCTGAGTTTTAGGAAGGATGAAAGGTGGACTAGTTTACGAATTAAAAGTAGAAGGGAAAGGTGCAGCAGATGTATTTACCTTTTGAGTGATTACCAGATCTTTTGATTGAAAGGGCAGAGTTGTCCCATGCTTGGCAATTGTGATTGCTAGCTGTGGTTGTTCTTCTGTCTTTTCTTTATCAGCTTGCTGGACTGATTGGTTCTTAGACCTGGTAAACACTGCATATGATCCATCTAAAGCTTCTCCTTTGCTTCCAGGTTCATCCTGATAATTCAATAAACCAATGTGGGAGTCTCTAGTTGATTCTTATTGACTATCTTCAATGATATTAGCATCATTTTCTTGATTTAATTCAGGTTAATAAGAGAATTTTGATTCTGTTTCAAGGTATCCCATTGCTGAATTGGTTGGAGGAGCTTCCAAGGCAAGTTTTCCTTATGGAGGAGGAAGGTGATTTTGTTGTCCTTGGTTTCTGGGAACATTACCTTGATATGACTGATTTGGGAATGTCCTTCTATACGTAGGAGTAGAAGACATTCCTTGAGCCATTTTCTTTTTGAGGGCAAGGAGCTCATTTGCTAATTTTTGCACCATTGGATCTGTGGTGCTTGTAGATGCAAATTCGAAAGATGATGAAGCTCTATTTCTATTTGGATCTCTTCTTATTTTCCCTGCTAAGATGAGATCATCTTCTACTTTAGTGGCCAAAAGTTGAGCTACAGTGAGATCTATTTGGCCAGCATGTCTCAGGAGGAAACTGACTTCAGGTAGCTGAGAATTAATGAAAAAGCATTTGAGATTCTCAGCTGTAGGTCTAACAATCATAGGAATTCTATTTCTCAACTTGTCAAATTTAGCTATGAAGTCTCTCATAGGGTCATGCGTCTCTTTTTTCATTTGTGTAAGTTGAGCCAAAAGTGTATGTGCATCTTCTGCAAGCTTGAATCTGGCTTCAAAATTAGATTTCAAGGTATTCCATTCAGTCACAGATTGAGCCTATAAATGGTAAAACCAATCTGCAGTAGGACCTTGTAGTGTTTCAATAAAAAGTCTAACTGCTACATCTTCAAACTCTACTCTGATTACTCCACAAGTTATACTGAATGCTATAATGTGTTCATCAGGATGAACTTTCCCATCACCGTAGAATTTAGGGAAATTCTTCCTAGAACTGTGTGGAAGCTCATGTAGAGGAGGAGTAAGATTGAGAGGACCAAAAGCATTACCTTAAGGGCCTTGAACTGCCATTATAAGATACTGAAAAGGAGGGATAACAAATCTCAAAGGGGTAATTATAGGCACAGCTTTATCAACAGTAGAAGTAGATACTTTGTCTGGTAATGGAGATCTGGCTTTAGTAGGAGGGAAGCTCTTGGTTTGTTGGAGATGAGATGGTGAAGGAAACAAATCAGAATCACTTTGTTGTACCAACTTGAACACGTGATCAATGACACCTTTAGCCCTTTGGCTTCGTGTATACCTTGAATTTGCTAGATTGTAAAACAAAAATGGAAAAGATTTGACTTTGCTTCAGTTAAAGCTTGAGGCTTTAAACTGTGCATTTTTTCTTGTGGTATGGAGGTGAATGGAATGGATAGACTATAAATGGATAATGGGTATTTCCCCAGCGGAGTTGCCAAAAACTGTTGGTTGAATATTTTGTCTATCAGGGTACTGGTAAACAAAATAGGTCTTATTAACCAAAGTACGAAGATTAGTCATCCTAATGTGTACGTTTATCACATCAGAAGGAGACTTTTCTCTCCTCTCATCAAGGGGAGGTTCCCTGTGGATATGCTATGTATACATATAAAAAGAAAATAATACTCAAGGATAGGACCAAACATCCATCTTTCTTTCTTCAGAGATGATGTATACAAAACAAAGGAAAAACTCAAGGGAATGACAGGTAGCTCTCCTCTTTTTTCAAGAAAAATTATTCAGCCAGCCACAAGAACACTCCTGGAAATTAAAGCAAAACGTAATTGGGAGTATGGTAACTAGCAAATCAAAATAGAACACAAAGTCTCTATCTGAAATGCTCAAGAGTACTATATGAAGGGCATTGAAAGCTCACAGTCTTTTCAAAGTCCTTTACACAACAATGAAAAAGCAAACACACTGAAGGCAGCTATGGGGGCACGAAGTCTCTCCACAATTAATTCTTCAGGACACCTTCTTGACTAATTTACTAATCCTGCTTATTAAATTAATGAAACAAAAAAGATATCACAACACAAACTCTGAAAAAGTCCCTTGTTTTCATTAACAAAATATGATCAACAGACTGAGCACAAAGTCTCAATGATGCCTCTCAATTTTGGTAGAATTTCATTCAGATTGTCAAAAAGAAGATCCTTTTACAATGAAAGAAAGTCCCTTATATAGCCACTTCAATAAGGACTCGGGAATAATAATACATCATGATGCGTTGGGAAATGTTAGGAAGACAAGCTAGAACTTTGGGGCATTTTACCCATTTGATCTTCTCAATGTAGATAAACAAGTCGTGCAATTAAAAGATTACGACTTTCAATATCCACCTGGTGGTTTGATCTTGTCTTCGTCGTTCCTCCTTTCCAGATTAATTGAATCGGGCCCTGGATTCATCCATTATTCTACCTTTCCTCACTTTCAGCTGGTTTTTGTCTTGAATTTTGGAAATGCATTTGTGTCGGTAAATCAAAGAATCAATGGCTATTTCACTGTCTTTAAAATTGACATTTACATGCCCATTAATATGCTTCCAATGGTTAGTCATCTATGTTAAATTTGACGTCTTTATGGGTGTCATCTCTTGGTCTTCTTTCAGCTTTCAGCTTTTTGCTTAGCACTTTTTTGGATTGGACATACCTTTTTAGATCTTGAGAAATGATCCTTTTTGAGTTGGAAAAGCCCTTTACTTTGGCCGTCGAGAGTCTTCCGCAAGGGCACCTGCCCTTCGGGTTCCTTCGGCAGCCCTTTGCTTGAGCAATCCCCATGGACAAGTGTTTTCCCAGGATTTTGTTCCCTGCAGATGTTTCCCTGAGGATTATTCTCGGGTGTTTGATTTGAAAGCTCCCTGTGGGTAATTCCACTGACATTTGTCCTGTGGAAAATTCCCGCAGATAAAAAGTCTGGGGAAAATTCCTGCAAACAAAAAGCCTGTAAAAATTTGTTTCGCCAAGTATTTTGAACAAGTCTTCGGATTTCTTTTGAAAATAACCCTTCCAAAGGGTGTTTTGGTTGATTGTCCTCTGTAAGGACACTTGTCCTTCAAAAAAGTTCCTTTCAGCATTGGCCCCTTTGAACTTGGTCGATGAACCATTAGTTGAAACGGTTCAAAGGTTCAATGAAGCGCGCCAAGCCCTTTTGAACCAAAAAGAAATGAACCGTTGGATGAACTTTGACGTTAAACCAATCAGTTGAACCAAGGCTTTGAACCAAAATGGTTCAAGCTGATGGTTCAACGAATAAAACAAGCCGATAAACTAAGCATTGAACCAAACATAATGTACTTGCCTTTGAACCAACATGAATTTTGACGTTAAACCAAAATATTGAACCGATCTGTTGAATTGGTTCAATGATTTAATGAAGCGCGTCGAGCCCTTTTGAACCAAAAGCTGATGAACCATCCAATGAGCCAAATGGTTGAGCCAAGTGAATGAACCTGCCATTGAACCTTTCCGTTGAACCTAGACGTTGAACCAAGTTTTGGTTCAATGGTTCAAACAAGGCTTTAAACCGACTGACGAACCAAATAATCAAACCAAAAGACACTGAAACAAAGGGAATGAACCATCTGAATGAAATAAAGCATTGAACTACTTGGTTGAACCGAGCCATTGAACTGTTCCTTTGGTTGAACCTGCCATTGAACCTTGAACCCGTTGAACCTTTGAACCAAAATGGTTCAATGGTTCAATGGTTCAAGCCACCTTGATTTGGCCAAATGTTTGGAAGCTGATGAACCAATTGAAGCGATTAAACTTTGAACCTTGATGAAGCGCTTAACTCTTGCCAAAGACATTAAACTTGTTGAACCTTGAACCTGTTGAACCTTTGAACCAAAGTGGTTCAATGGTTCAATGGTTAAGGTCTCCTTTTGTACTCAGATGCTTGCTAATGAAGATTTTAAATTGAACCAAAGCTCTGAACCAATTCTGGAAAATGACCAAGCATTGAAAACCAATTCTTTTGACTGAAAATGCCTGCAGAAGCCTTTGAACATATATAAATGAACCTGCCTATAGAATTTGAAGATACAAAGTCTGTAGAAATCAACATGTAAAATCTATTGAACTTGACTTGCAAATTCTGTAGATTTTTTGAGAAGGTTTGAAAATGAGGAATTTGAATGTCTAAGACAAATTTTTGAAAATGGAAGATACAAATGTTGGTTTTTAGGACCAAAATAGTTCAAATGTTGTCCCAAAAATGACTGTTATTTTTGGGGGACAATAGGTCCTAAAAGAGAATGAAAAGAATACCAATGCCATACACAAGAAAAAGGGTAAATTTGAATCTAATTGGCTTGGGCCCTTTGTTTTTATTATAAATTATGGTTCTAGGGCACATAGAATGTCTACACTAGATGGGCAAGAGATCAAGGAACCCATGAACATAATTCATCTAAAATGATACTATGCTTAATTAAAAATGAACCATTGTTTATAGAAGCCCTTTCTTGGGGGCACCTGTCTCACATTTGAAATAATTTCCTATACCATTTTTATTCCTCATACCAGACCATTCCCTAAACCATTATTTATTCATTCCCCATTCCATTCTTATTACCAATCATGATCCATGATTATGAACAGGTGTTATAAGTAGATTCAATTACTATTGGTCTAAAATCACTTCAAAATGATCAGCATCATTAGCTTATTTGTGGACAAATTTTTTCGGCTATGTAAATAGGGGTGTTACCTATTTGATAGTTCCTTACAAATTTCCTCTAATTATTTCTCCTAACATTTATTTCCCCATTGTGTGTTATTTTTGTTCTAATCTTGTTATTGCATGGTATCCCCTAACGCTTAGGATTTATTGTTGGTTCATGGTAAGGTACCATTACAGTCGGTTTAGTTATTATTTGAGGCTCTACCTAAGGGTAAGTGTCTTTTTCTAGATAGTTCATTATACATTTGAACATATAACCTTGCTTTCCTTATTCCCAAAAAACCAAAAACGTTGAAAAGACATAGAAAAACCCTAAAAATCATAAAAGCATGAAAAATAGCTTATAATTTCCACGTGAGATATAAATTCCCCCAAAAGTATCTAGAATGAAGCCTTTTATCTGGACCAATTAATTTTTAATCCTCATTTCCATACCATTATCCTCTTATTCATGGGAGAACTACATAGGCCTAAGGTCCACATGGACCATGTAGGCAACATTTAGACGCATGGGGCATCTCGAGTCAGCTTAGCCAATCTCATACTTATCCACTTTTCTTCTCCATTTTCATTTTCCTTACACTTTCATCATTTTGAGATTAAACTTTCACTTCATACTCTCTCCATTTTATGAAACACATTGTAGACACCGAAATCATGTCGACTCCCCTGGTCATTCCCCGTCTTATTCTTCTTCGCCTATTTAACCCTTGTCGATCACTTGTTCCACCAACCTTGACCCTGGCAGCATGTAAAAATGAGCACAGAGCTAAAGCTAGACTCTATCCCCATTATGCATCTGCCGACGACGGTCTTTACCCAGCCGATGTCGTCGACGTCGGTCACTTATCGGCCGACGTCGGCAATCCTGCCGACGTCGGTCACCTTGCCGTTATCCGTTACCAGTTATCATTCGGTTTCTCGAAACGGTTGACGAACCGTCTCTGGAACCGTCCCTCGCCTTCATCAGCGTCCGCCAACCATTCGAGAGGCTATCCCGAACGCTATTCGACCATTTTTGCTGAATCGAACCCGAGCAATCATTCAATCAACCTGCGAACTCTGACATCAACACTCTCGGCATCAACCCACTCTCGGCATCAACCAATCTGCATTCAATCCAGCACTGCACAGACAACTCCAACTATGGCTTTCATCGCGTCTTCTGGTAGGTAAGTATTTATTCTGTTTGTTTTATTTCTTCTTGGTTATTCTTTATCAGTTCTGTCATCCCGATTCTTCAAACCACAGACCCAGCATCTCTCGTTTACATCCCTGCCTCTGTCTAGACCTTGTCCCGACTCTATCTAAACCTCGTCCCGACCTTGCCCAAACCCTGTCCCGACTCTCTCAGACCCTGTCCCGACCCTGTTCAGACTCTGTCCAGAACCTGCCCCTACCGACGCCGGTCACTACCCCAACCGACGACGGCACTTCAACCGACGTCGGCACCTTCCCTGACCGACGCCGACACCACAGAGACCGACGCCGGCGACTGTGCAGAACAGTGCTGCATATCAGGTACGCACTTTATTTTCTGTCATTTATTTCTGTCATTATTATCTACTTTCGTCCAATATTCTGCTTTTTTATCAGTGGGTTGATATCCTTCTAGGAAGTCTTCGTACTTCCAGGATCGGGCGTTCGCCTGACAGCCCACCATATCTTTGACTAACGTTTTTCCATGTTTTAGCCTTTTCTTCGCAGGTGTCATTCCTCCACAGCCAAAGAGGAGAATCTTCCAACGTCTGATTTCGGTGCGCATGACTTTATCAGGTACTTCTAGCCTTGACCATTTCCTTAGTTTCTTTATTCTTCTTTTGAATGTAGAAAGCAATTTTGCATAGAAACACACATTTGTGGGCATCATGCATTTGAAATTGATGCATCAATGAACACTCTTCACTTTTGAAAATTTAAATGTTGTCACCATTTTGTGAGCAATCCTTGCCTGACTAGTGGGCATTATGAATTTGATATTGGTACACTCCACTTTTTATTCCATTCCCTAATGCTCTTGCCATTTGTGAGCAAGGCTTTCTTATTGCTTCCCTATCATCCTATGCCTATTTGTCATCAATTTTATTCTATCCCATATCCTTGGGAGAACTACATTTGTCTTGAAGTCTATAGGACTATTTAGGCAACATCCAATTGTATTTGGGCATTTGGAGTCAACTCAAACACCCCTTTCCTCTTGTTCTATTCCTCCTATTATCACCACCAATTCATTGTCCCTTAATCTGGGGGCTCAATATCCAAGCATAACACCTTATTTATTACACATGCACAATTGATGGTTGATTACATTAAGTTTTTTTTATCTTAACTACGTTGGGTTCTATGTGTTTTATTTGTTGATTTATTGCTTGTTTGTTTTGAGTGTTATGTTTGAGTATGATTTGTTAACATTCAATTCTTGCCTCTACTTGGGCTTGAGTTGTTTACTTTTGTACTTCAATTGTTTATATTATTTGTTCATGTTGTTTAAGTATTTATTTGTTTATATCATTTATCTAATTGTATTGTTTGTTTGTGTTTAAATGCATTTTTGTTTCCATTTAAGTCTGGGTGATTTTTATCTTGATTTTAAGCTGATTACATTTTGAATTTAAACTGTTTATGCTTATTTTACATTATGTTTTAACTTTATTTCATATCTTGCATTTAAGTCTTTTACATCTTGTATTTTTATTTTCTTTGTGTGTTTGGTTTTTAAAATGTGTTAAGTTTTTAACTTAGGTTTTGATATTTTATCATTATCTTGAGTTATAAATATGCACATTTAAAATAGGTCCATGTACAATTGACATACAATGATATTATAAGTTATTCATACTTATGATGCATAATCTCATTTACAAAATTAAAAACCAAGTGCTCAAAATCATTTATAGCAATGTGAAGCTGTAATACATTTTTGAGGGCACTATCCATTTATCTAATACATAATCACAATGACATCCCATAAACACAACATGTCTATGCTACCAAAGGATGTGCATCTCTTGAAGTAGACATATACCATCTAGTCCTATTGCATGTACATCCATAAGATAAACATAAGTGAAAAATAAACTAACTATAAAGAAGATAATAGAATCATGGAAAAAAAATTTACATCAATATCCATGTTCTAATCAATATATCTACATCTAACAATGTAATGGTACAAAAGCAAAGAGCATCACAAAAGAATATTAAGAGTCTATATACCATAATCCATGAGCCAAAATGAATGTCATATATATAAATGTGGAGCTACATTGAGAGAATATATGAATCTCATAAAAATAAAAAAAATGTGGAGCTGCACAATACAATATCAACTTTAGCTCACCCCATCTTTAGGGTGGCTCTGATCGAAGATTTATCTTATGCTTGGTGCTGGTGAAGGTGGTGGCCCCATCACTACCCACTATGGAGCTAGTTATGTCACTAAACACTTTGACACCATAGTGTGTCAAGACCTAGAGGTCTTACTAGTATGTTGTATTTGTGAATACTCTCTAAGGTGGGTGCCCTAGTCCTTACTAAAACTGCTACCTCATTTAATCTATGATAATAAGCAATCTCATCTTTCGTATGTAGGAGACCATCCTTCATGCATAAGGCATCATCCTAGGCCATGATCATGTCGGCCAATGCTCTAGACATACCCCCATATGATACAAACTATGAAGCCTCATCTAACTCTCCACAAATCCTCTAAACATTACCCTAAGCTCTATCCCACTCACCCATTAATGTTAGCAGATCTATATCCTACACTATCAACTATGCCTAAATTCTAGTCAACTCAGCTTGTACCCCTATTAGTTGAGTCACCTACCCTCTCAAAGTAGTAATATCTAAATCTTAGGCTATGATAATACCCTATAATTAGGTGGTCTCACCTTAGGCTATGGCTAACTCAGCTTGTAGCTTGACCATGTCCTGCTCTAGGCCTGTATCTCTAATAAACATGTAGTGATATCATATTGTAGCCTATCAATAAAAGCCTAATCATCTATTGAACTCATGGAGTTGTAGGGACCAACCTCCCCTATACCTATATCAATGTCCATGCCTATGCTAGAGGGTCCAACCTCCCCTCTATCTATATTCACATCTATGTTAGAGACCCCAACATCTCCTATCCCTGTACCATGGCCTGAGTCTCCACCTACTACCTCAACCATCTTTATATCTACTAGAGGTATTTGTCCCCCATCTTTCTCTCTATCTCTGTCTCCATCACCACCATATACAAATGGGAGATTTAGAGGCTGTTGTGCCATATGCTACATAGGGATCTATAGAACCTATTGTGTAGGTTGTGCCACTATAACCTAAATAATATGTAGGGGATTGCCTATGGTATCACTAGATGAATGGAAATCTATCCCTATATTTGTGTTTGTACTTTTTCCTAGTCCCCATCCCTCCTCAATCTAAGTCTCATGTGTTGTCTTGGCTATTGGAGTTACTATCTAGTCAATCAGAGGGGTCAGAAGATTATCCACCATATCAAAATTTATAATGACATGAGCCCTCGGTATTGACAGCCCCCACTCTCTGATCTCCCACATAACATGTGTAAAAAAGTGGGGCCCATCATCCTATTAGAATATAAATTTCCACTACATGCGATCTAGCCTATATCTCTTCATGATGAAATCATGATGATTTATGATGTATTAGGGTATCAACATATACTGAAATAAAAACCATCCTCTATCCAACCAAACTACATCACCAAGTATGACCACCAGATAAAGTCATCATCTACCATCTCAATGATGACATGCCTATAAAAGTATAAATCTCTTTGATGGCCTCATAGCCCCACTCCTGAATAAACACAACCATAAGCCACTGGATCATTAGGTCCCCATTTAAACCATTGTCCAACATGTCACCCTATAGTGATGTGTTGCCAAGCCTAGACCTGAAGTAGAGTTTTGTATCCAATACTACACCCTCTCCAATATGGTATCACGTACAAATTCATATACAATTGGACCAATATCACCAGGACTCATGAAAATCACATAGTATAATCCAACATGTCTAGAACCATGCCTATCATCATAATCTAAAATAGTCAACCACACTTTTCAGGCAATAAGAAACCACTGACAAGAGCCATCGAGATCAATACCTCCTGGGGGACTAGGCCCTGGTGGAGGTTCAAGCCAGCTCCTCTAATGTGTCAATGTCAATAGACCCATATGCATTCACAAGGTCTATCACTCCAATCAGGCCTTTAAAAACTACAATCCTACCCTTTGGTATCTAATAGATCCATCGACCCCAAATAGGCACTCATAAAATAATGTGTACATCCTCTAGGGTCACTTTGGCCTCCCCATTAGGCAAGTGGAATGCTAAAGTATCTGAATGATAGTGATCTACTACCATTGACATGTATGCATGGTTTGCTTGAATCATCGGTAGCCAAACTATATGTCATAAATCTACTACCTTTAAGAGCCCCACTATCTCATCCATCATGATGTTGGACTGACATAGTACCCATGACCATCACTCACACATTATGATGACTCATGAATGATCCTACATAACACAAACCAAAAATAATCAAGTTAGTCACTTATCTATTTTCATTCTAGTTGATTAATTTACCATTTTCTTCTAATTTTAGACTTAGAATTTTATTCTTCTATCCTAGTTTCCCCTTTCTCTTAGACTGTTTACCATTTTTGAAAACCACATCTTTTTCCTTGACAACTTCACCATTTTATATAACATCTTCATCATTTTATAGGGCGATCCCATTGTTTTCATATTTGGGTCTACAACTTCACTATTACGTAGGTGGATCCCAATGTTTAGCAAGACAACCTCGCTATTTATAGTGAATTCACCATTTTTATGGCTTGTGTTATTTGTTGGGTGATTTCATTGTTTGACTGGTAATACTGCCATTTGAATCACAACTTCACCATTTTATCCATAATCCCACCATTTCTATGATTTACATCGAAATAGGTGATGTCATTGATATGGATATATTTATTAATTTTGATGATTTTGTCATTTATATTACAAGTTCACCGATTTCATGGTGAAATCACTGTTTGTGTTAGTGACTTCACTATTTCCCCTCATTTGAAAATGGTGAAGTCATAAAAGTTTAATTTTCTACCTAGCATTAAATGTAATTAATGACCAAATTAAAAACCAAAAAGGTACTTATTGATGCCCTATTCCCCAGTGGTCATTGGTACTCTTGAACATGCTCCCTAAGGTGTCTTTAGTGTGGGATATTAGCCATTTTCCTTGTCTCTCTTGTGCACAAAAACCAGAGCTCTAAGTTGCAATATTGGAGGGTAAAAATGAATATTTTTCACCCCCAAGGGTGAATATATAGTCAAAATTTTGAATTTTTACACCCTCAAGCCTATTTGTGATCCTTCTTTCTTCCCAAGAAGCTCATTTTTACCTTGTTTACCCATTTTTTGAGCCATTTTCTTCTACTTACTCTATTTTTTTGCCTCTTCTATCAAAACACATGTTTATTTCTTTTGATCGTGGACCCATCCATCAAATATAATTTTTATTCTCTCCTCTCAAGAAGGCATCATGGGTCCCCCAAATAATGTTTAGGGCATTTTCATTGTTCTTGATGTGTTTATGGAAGTAGTTAGACATTTTATGTTTTTTCTATTTGTGCTTGCTTATTTTGTTATAGGTTATTTATTTCCCTTTTCTGTTACCTCAATTCAGTCCATAATATTGATAAGGGCATCATCATGATGCTTCCTATTACGTATTTGTATTTGAGTTTATCCATTGGCATATGACAACATTCCCATCATGGCTTTATCATTAGTGTGATGTCATTTGTCTAGCAAATCAAGGGTCAGTGTTTGGGATCAACCAACAATAGATTACACTTGTGAAAGCAATAAACGCGGAATTAAATCAGATAGACAAGTAATTAGAATGAGATAATAACAAGAACAAGAGATACAAGAAACCACCCTGAAAACTTATATTAACAAACTCTTTACAAAAGGAATACAACCGAAGAAACTTCTTTCTTCCACACCTCTCCTAGATGTATAAATCTCTCACTAGATCTCTATTCCTCAAGAGCTCTCTCTCTCAAGAACAATCAACTCCAACAAGCCTGGATTGATTCAATTCTGTACTGTTCTTCACATACAATGAATTACAACAATAATTCACTACAAAAACTATCCAAAACTACAATAAGCTAGGAAGATCTAATTCTACATATAGAATTAGGAGACTTGAGCATGCACTTCCAACAAGCAGTTGAGCCACTTGAACAAGGGCTCTAAAAATAGTATTGCCAATAATAGAGACGCGAGCTTGAGACTACAACTCAAACTCATCATGCAAACACTCACTTCTATCCATGGAAATAGCTCTCTGGATACGCAGGTAACCGACGTCGGTTCCTGCTGCTTGTCTGTGACCGCCGTTGGCTGACCCACTGCCGACATCAACGTCTCTGCAACTGTACCTGACCGACGTCAGTCGCTCCTGACCGACACCAGTGTTTGTGTAGACTCAAAACTAATAAGTGTATGCTCCTTGGTGAAGCTTTTAGCTCCACACCCTAACAGTCAGTCCTTATGCATGTTTTTGATAAAGTAAGCTGGCAAACCAGGGCCGAACCCTATACAGTCAAAAAAGACAAGAAGGCAAACAAATAAAAAATGCCTTCAGAGAGATGATGGCACAACCGAGAACAACAGGCAGAAACAAAACACAAGCCATGGGAAGACCAAAGTCAGAGAGGTCTCCCCTTACATAACTATTGATTTGATAAGATCATTGAGTTTCTCATTCTCCGTGTTGTCAGCATACCTAGTATTACCCACCACTTCCAGGATAGACATGTTCAACAGAATTGTATTGCGAAGCCCTTTGGCGAAGACCTTCTCCAGCTTTTGAATGCAGTCCTTCAGGGCCCCAATTTTAGTTTTCCAATCAGTCTCATTCTCAGTGCCCTCACCAACTTCCTTGACATACATTTTCCCCTTATTGTCATCAGTTCCCATAGTGTCAACACCGTACTCCTCAGTAACCTCAAAATCCCTAGTAGCCTGCTTCCCTCCAATGTCTTATGAAATTTCTTGGATTTCCAGCTCCTCAGACTCTTCCTCTTGGGTTGCTTCTTCTGAAGCACTTTCTGAATAATCAATCAGTCTGGCCTTTGGGGCTGGTTTACTAGCAATCTGCCTCGACCTTCACACTCTAGAGGGGAATCCTTATTAATTTTGGAAGGCTTGTGAGATTTGCCACCTTGGCCCCCCGTGACCCAGCCCAGATTCCTGTGGGTCCCTTTCGTAGTCTCTTTAATATTTTCTTCCTCTTCATCAACCTTTCTCTTCTTACCCTTCTTACTTGCAAAGGAACTGGGGGTATCAACAGGGGTCTTTTTAGGGTCATCAATATGCCTCATTCTTGACAAGTCATCTCCTTTTGAATGATCTCCCTAATGTCTAAGGGAATATGAACACCTTGTTGCCACACCCTCCAACCTGAAAATTGCTGCCCAAGGTTGGCACAACCATCAACGACCCTATTGCCTTCTCTGTAGGTATGGGAAATCTCAACTTTGAAAAACTTTTGTAAAAGATATTAGATATCAATAATGATGTCTTTTAGCTTGATTCCCACATTTGAAGCTTTATTAACGGCATTTATGACCATCTTAGAGTCTCCTTGTATATTCAAGTTCCTTATTCCTAGGGATATAGCTAACTTTAATCGCCATAGTAAAGCCATTGCTTCAGTATAGTTGTTACTCTGGCATCCAATTCCACCATCTTAGATATCAGACTTATCATTCCTTAAAATTCCTCCTCCACTAGCTTTACCATCCAACTTGGATGCCCCATCAAAGTTGAGTTTCATCTAGTTAGGTTTAGGGGGGGATCCATTTAGTATTAAGTCTTTGTAGTATTTTGGAGTTATTATACCTAGGGATTTGGTTTAAAACCTTCCATTTGGCTTTCAATTTGAGATAGGGGTTTCTTCGCAACACAAATATGAGCTGTTGTAACACTTTCCATAATGGTCTTAACAAAGGAGTTAAACACCTGAGAAACATTTCTAGCAGTGTCCCTAAAATTTTTGTGATTGTGCTCTTTCCATAAAGTCCAACTCAAACATGGCAGAGCTTGCTTCCATAATTACATAAGCCAGGGATGTGTGAAGGTTGGGTTCTAGCTGAGAATTACTTCTTTAAGTTCAAAATTACAGACCCATTCAATACCAAAGTTGTTAAGTATTGTGCCCCATAATTCCCAAGCAAACTCATAGTGGATAAAGAGGTGTGAAACTGATTCCTGTTCTGAACCTCACAAGAAACATCTATTAACTAAAGTAAACCCTCTATTTTGAAGGTTATCTTGAGTAAGGATTTTGTTATGAGCAGCAGCCCACCAAAACATGTTAATTTTTGGAATAACTTTATGATTCCAAACCTTTTTCCATACATCTTTATTCTGAGCTTCAGGAATGAGCAGATGGTAAATAGATTTTATAGAGAATGATCCATTCTTATCTGGCCACCAGTATTGTTCATCCTCCCAAGGAAAGAGAGGGATTTTGATCTCTTGAATGCACCGTTGGATCTCCTAAACTCTTGAGAAAAGCTCAGGCTAGTGCACACATCAATCCAAAAGATTTTTCTAGCTCCTCATCCCATTGTTATTTTCCATATAATCACTAACCCTATCTCTAAAAAATTGGGTAGTCAAGTCAGCAATCTCTCCATAGTTTCCCTGTGTGATGAGAGCCTTGTCCTTTAACCAGATATCATCCCAAAATTTAATATGCTGGCCATTTCCAAGTTTCCATCTAATTCCCTATTTGAGAAGGCTTCTACTTTTTTGCATTTTATTCCATATCACAGATCCCTGGGGTAATCTCATCTATTGAAGAAAGTTGGAATCATCAATGCTATGCATGTATTTGGCATACATAGGGCTTTGTTCATGTTCCTGATGGACCTAATATTAAGTCCACCATGAGATTTTGGAAGACACTTTTTCCCATCTAACTAAAGACATTCTCTATTTGTCTTCCACTCTCATCCATAAAAATTTCCTTTGAATCTGTTCCAATTTCTCAGCAAAATATATAGGAATTTTAAAAAGAGACAGGAAGTATGTAGAAATACCTTGCGCGAAGCCCAAAGAAGTTGCAGTTTACCAACACTGCTGAGTAGTTTCCCCTTCCAACCAAGAAGTTTCCTCTGCATTCTTTCCACAATTCCATTCCAAAATCTAGGAGATACCTCTTTGACTGAGAGCGGGAGACCCAGGTAGGTAGTTGGTAGGCCATCTTCATCACATTCTAATATATCAATGATTATATGTCTAAGTTCATTAGGAGTGTTGAAGAAATACACATTGCTTTTCTGGAAATTTATCCTTTGTCCCGACTCTCTAGCATAATTATTTAAGATATTCTTCCATATTTTATCTTCAATCACCAATGAGATGCCAAAGAAGATGGTATCATCCACAAATTGTTGTAGCACCATAGGATGAAGGGAGGAGGCAGGTTTGATGCCCACTAGATTTTTTGAGGCTATATCTGCTTGTATGTATCTTCCTAGTGCCTCAGCCATAATGATGAATAAGTATGGAGAGAGAGGGTCTCCTTGATGAATTCCTCTCGAGGATGAGAAAAAACCCTCTAGGAACACCATTAACTAGCACTGAGAATTTTGTAAAAGAGACCGTGTTCCATAACAAGCGAGACATTTTATCATTAAACCCAAATTTTTTGATCACTTGGAATAGAAAAGTCCATGAAAATTTATCATAAGCTTTAGAAATATCAAGCTTGAGAGCCATCCCAAGGATTCTGCTCTTATCCATGGAGTGAATAGTCTCATGTGTGGTGATCACAGCATCAAGAATCTACCTGCCTGGGATGAAACCTTTTTGAGTAGGAGAAATAATTTTGTCTAGCAAAGGTTGAATCCTCATGGCCAGCATTTTAGTACATAACTTATACATAGTGTTGCATAGACTAATGGGATTGAAATCAGTGAGGTGTGAAGGTTGTGATTTTTTAGGAACAAGTACTATGAAGGTATTATTAACTTGTTTCAAAAGTTTACTTGATCTGAAAAAATCACGCACAGTAGCCGTGAGGTCCACTCCTACTATCTCCCAATATTCCTAAAAGAATATAGGAGGAAAGCCATCAGGACTTGGGGCTTTAAAATCACCCATGGAGAATAAAATATCATGGACTTCTTCCTTAGATATAGGCTTTAACATCTCTAGATTATCTTCTTCTGTTATCAAAAAGGGGATTTTATCAATAAATTGATTCATAGGTCTATTGATTCTATCATTATTATTTTCTTCCATAAGTAGATTCTGAAAGAAAGCCCTAGCTTGTTCCCCTATTTTAGTATCCTTGGTAATAATGTTGCCATTATCTAGGACAAGCTTAGTTATTGAGTTGGATTTCCTATGTTTCATAGCTAAGAGATGAAAAAAGGCAGTGTTCCTATCCCCCTCTTTAAGCCACTAAACACAGGATTTCTGTTTCTAAAAAACCTCTTCTCTTTCCATAAGATTCTTCCATTCTAAAGATAGGATATTCTCTTCTTCTAAAGTGTCCTCAGAGTTATCAACTTGATCTGTCAGTTGATGTATATCCTTGAGTTTTCCCACTATATTTTTCTTCTGCTGAAAGACCTTCCCAAAGCTGTATCTATTCCATCCATAAACTTCTTGTGTAATGTGTTGGAGTTTCTTGACTATTCTGAACCTAGGAGTACCTTGAATAGGAATTTTCCATCATTGGGCCACCATTTGTCTAAAGTCTTTTTGTTTGATCCACATAGCTTCAAAATGGAATGGGGAAGGTTTGAAATGTCCCTATTCTCTCCAACTGAGGAAGATCGGGTAGTGGTCAGACATGGTTCTAGGGAAAGCTTGCACATGCATATTATGATAATCCTCCCAGTTGCTTGATATAAAAAATCTATCTAATTTAACCTAAATCATTTGATCTCCTCTTCTTCTAATTGTCTAGGTAAAATTTTGGTTTTGCAGCTCTATGTCCAATAATCCCTAATCATTGATGAATTCAACAAAGTCAAACATGCTGTCTAAGTAATCCATAATTCCACCCTATTTTTCAAAAGGGTATAGAGGAGTGTTAAAATCTCTGGCTAACATCCATCTAATGTTCTGGGGATTATTCCTAAAACTACTCAAGTCTATCCATAATTTCATTCTCAAAGCTCTGTTATTTGGTCCATAGACATTGATCAATGACCAGTTCAAAGATTTCATAGAAAAATTGGTAATCAAGAAGTGCTTATTATAATCCATAAGAGACCCCCATATTTTATCACTATTCCACATAGTGACAATCCCCCTTGAAGCCCCTTCAGCAGGACTAATGCAAAAATCCGCCTTAGGCCATATATAGGCAGCAATTTTCATAAAATTCTCCTCATTCATCTTGACTTCTTAGAGTTGTAAAATATCTAATTTATTATCTAAAATGTAGTTTTTAATCTCAAACTAATTTGAGGGACTGTTAAAGCCCCTCAGGTTCTAAGATAATATTCTCATTTAGAGGGTTTGGGGGGTTGGGTCTCCAGTGTATTCTATTTACCACTGGTAATCTCCCTAGCAATCTCTCTTTGTCTTCGTAACCCATTCCTCCTATTCATTACTACCACTTTTTCCTATTGCACTTATTTCTAAGTAGTTTCCTACTTGGTCTCTGACTTCTAGAGCATGGAAAATGTCTGTATTTAGCTGTGGGTCTGCTTCTCCTTTAGTGGGACTTTTTGGAGTTACTTCTTCCTGTCCAACTCTTGGAACTTTATCTTCTTCATTGACTTCCTCTATCAAAAGGTTGCCTCTTTCTCCTTCCTTAGACATATTAGTCTATTTTTCTAAAGGGTTGGCTATGTTAAGTATAGCCTTCTGACTATCATCTGATACTATATTTTCCTTTGGGATAGCTTTTCCCTCAATACTAGTGATATCCTCCTTTCCCATCTCCTCTCCCTTTTCTGCGTTGTCAAGATTTTCCACATTACTCTCCATTTCCTGCTTGCTGTTCTTTCTGTAATTGAGAGCCTAATCTTCCCCTTCATTTTGGGAATCATCTTTCCTCCCTTTTTGCTTTGCTGTGCATTGTGTTATTAAATGTCCCTTTCTCTTACATATTTGACAAAAAGTGGTAGCATTTTCATAAGTGATCGGCTGAGTCCAGGTCCCATATTTAGAGTTTAGCTCTATGGTCGTAGGGAGAGTCCTATTTTCAACATTGACACAAAGTATAGCGTACACATATCTAGACTTTGTTCTAGTTATATGATCTATAGTGACATATTGGCCAATAGAATTTCCAATAGCTGTGAATTTTTTTCATCCCAGAATTCTAAAGGGAACCCTGGCAGTCTTACCCAAGCAGGAGTAGACTTATTAAGGTCTGAGTTAGTATCAAATCCTGGTTTCCACGAGCATAGGGCAAAAGAATGTGGGCCACATAGCCATGGTCCTCTAGCAAGAGTAGCGATCATGTCCTCCCTATTCATAAAACTAAAAAAGAATAGGCCTCTTGCCATGGGAGTGATCGAAACACTACCCTTAACTTTCCACCTAGACAAAACCCATTTCATAATCATTTCGATACTAGGATGGAAAGAAAAAAACTGACCTACCAATGTAAGGTCCATGGATGCCATGATTTCCTCCACCAGATCGTCTAGGATATGGAGGGCCGTGCCCTTTGAGATAATAGGGAGGCTCGTCATGATTTTTGAGGGGCCGTGTCCTTATGCATGTTACAGGTTGGTTGTAATGGTATTTTATATCATGGTGCATACTGTATTGGTGTTATATCAAAAATCTATATGTGGGAAGTCTAATTGGCAATGTTTCAATAAGAGCTCTCCTTGTCTATTATCACCCAACCAAGTCATCACATACCTAATCATTATTTCTCAAATAAACATCTTCCCTATTAGGGCAAATGTTTTAGACAAATCAATGATCAAATCTACTCTACTTGGGTAACTCATTGAATCTAATGATCAACTCTAGCTTACAAGGTCACATTATTATCTACCAACCAGGATTGCCTTTTTGGGGCCAATTTATTTTTATTTTATTTATATCTTTTTCTAGAGCCTATGCATGTCTTTGATCCCCATCTAGCCTCTTGATGGGGCATCATGGGTCAGTGATTATTTCTTCGACCACAGTTTTAAATACTTCTTTATGATTTTTTCATTATTTGAAAAGACTTTATGACTCCTTGTGTCTTGCAACACATTCTCAAATAGGGGAAAATGTAGACACTCAATTATCATCACTACCATGTCAAAATTTCAAGTCTAAATGACTTCCCACAATAATGCATAAATTATACCAAAATCATCGAAACACTCTGATTCATCCACACACATCATGTGCAATTCTTGATTCACATTATTAAGTCCTTAATTGGGGCATTATCCTAAATGCAATAATTAG